>MU968411.1:86952431-87344444 GCA_034641835.2 Pinus albicaulis
TTTTCCATTTCTCCACCACCACAGGAGGATTTGGAAGTCTCTTTTGATTTCCCTGACCAATCATCTAAGGAGACAAATGAATCATGCACTATAATCAATGGAGAACATCCACTGGAACCTGAGATTGAGGAGTTCTTGACATGTCTATCAGCAGATCCAGAATCTAATCAAGAGACTACTCACCCTACGGAGAACAATCAACATGACAAGGAAGAAGAGGATGAGCAGCATGGGCCAAATCAAGAAATGGACCAAGAATACCATGATCATATCGAACATTGGTTCTGAACAATGACTCAAGAGAGGGAGTATTCTTCTCTTTTAAAACTCTTGTTGTCTACATTGGTTGGTTCTTCATGCTCATGTACACTTTCAAGTTTGTATGATAAATTTGAGCATGAATATATATTTTCACCTTATCCGCACATGGCTTCATTGGAAGTACTCCTATACATAAAAGGAAGTCTTCCGCCTCTTAGGTAAAGTAGGGTAGGTCAATAAAATGCTATTAGGGTTTTTTATTTTTAAAGTGTAGTCACTTAAACTACTTTTGATCCGCATTGGTTGTTAACACACACATCTGTGACACATCTTGTTGAGTATGATTCACTCTAATACCTCATGATTTTTCAAATTAACCATGACTAATCACTCTAAGAATTCGTCATCTGATATATATAATTTCAGTTTCCCTTAAAAGGTACTCTTGGAAACCCCCTATGGAGGACCACTCTTGTTAAGATCATATTAAGCTATTCATGAGGACACTAGCATTCTTAATTCAAGGAGTCTTTTAGTCGTTATCTAGGATATCTTTAATAATTCTTTGGGACAGGGGAGCTAGTTAGTAATGATCAATCATTAAAAACTTTTCACGCCATCCTGTACTCTTAAGGAGTATATCTGTCTCCCCACTTATTAAGTAACCTTTTAGGTTAATCATAATCAGAGTATACAAAATATTTAGGGGAGGATATGAGGTCTCGTGATGAGCCGAACTACCACGATCATGAGACCTAGCATGCATGACATTACTGCTTCTGGTCACCAAGCCATAGTAATGGCTTTCAACCGAAAAGTTGGAAGACAGGACGTCTCATCACGAGTCGACCTGTTCATCCATGTTACTTCTTGTGAGTGGCACTACCATTAGTTGGTTACCAAGCCAAAGCAGTGGCCTTCATCTAAAATTAAAATAAGATAACTCTGAATCCATGTCTATTAAGTGGGACACAGACATTTCAATGGGTCAAAAGACACCCCTGCCGAGGTTATGGACACCTGCGGGCAGCAGGGCTATGTCTGTGGTATTAAAGTTAATTGCATACTATGATTTGCTTGGCTATCTTTCTCTTCCCCTAAACTTATCCTTTTTTTCTTGGACAATGGTTTTAAAGACAATTTTAACATGATGCTTTGAGTTATATCTTTCAAAAATCAAGAATCTTTAAGGATGTGGTACCCTTAGTAAAGGTTATTCTTTGTGCTATATTAAGAGGAAATTTAGTTTGAATCCGGATGACAACGGAATTTAGAGTGTTCAATAAAGAGGTTGCTAATTAATATCATAACTCATTTTGACTTTCATGGTATTTAGAGTGATGAATTACTCATTGGTGACTTCCCACAAGATGTTGGTTGGCAGCAATGTGTATTGATGGTGGTTGCCTCTAAATATGCGCTGCATAATCTAGAAACAAAACAAGGAATTCATTCGGGACAAGGTAACAAGTATGTACCATACTCTTTTGTCTATAACTTCTGCAGATTTTATGCTTGCACCAGTGCAATCACGTTGTAATATACAGTAGTGCAAGCAGAAAAGTGCTAGCAAAGAAGCGCAATTTAGGTGGTGTAAGCATATCAGTGCAACCATGCACCATCTTTGCAATTTGGTATTTTTTGTGATAAATTTTCTTGAAATTAGTATAAATAATCAAAGAGTCCAGCAAATACTCCATTCTTGAAACAAGATTTATCTAGCATAGGAAATGTGATCACATAGGATTGCAGGAAGCATCATTACAAATGTCCATAAATGTTTTTAATCTTTCCTTTTGCAAGGGAGCAACAACGCAACAATTGATTTCCTTGCATGAGTACATGCAAGAAGTTTAGCATGGGGGGATGTTGGGCCTCTGTTTTTCCTTGCTTTATATCACCTTTTACTCGAAATCACTCATGCTTTTGTTTAGCTTGAATAGTCATTGTCATATTTTCGTGCATTCTCGGAGATAATAAGAAAGTATTTTCTATTCCTTTGTTTTAATGAGACTTAAACATTAAAGGCATATTTAATAATAGTTTGTGTGTTTGCAGGTTTACAAAGTTGGTTATATGCCTATTCTGATAGAGGCGAAGTTCCTGCACCAGACATTCTTGCACTAGTACCGGTAGGGTTCCTGCAGAACACATTCCTGCACCAGCGTTGCAAATTAATAATTTTTCTCAAAATCCGCATAATTTCTAAATGGCCAAGTTTGACCTCGGTTTTTGTGCAGATGAAGGTAAATAAAGAAATTCTGCAACATGGGTTTTTTTCCCAGTATAGGAAATTGAGTACAATGCGGGCCATTTTCCAAAATATGTAATGGTTGAAGAGATACGAAGGGTTCTCTGGAGGCAGTTGTTAAAATTACCAAATTTTCCAGAATTCTAAAAAAATCCCAAAATTGGAAAATTCGTATTAAATCTCTATTCTTTTAATAGGGGAATGGTTGTACTGTTATACTATGCAATTATAATTGGTTAGGATTCAATCCCCATATTCCTTGCAAAGGAACAACTTGTTTTAATCATTATGAAAGATTATAAAAGGAGGAATGATGCACGTAGAAAAGGGGGGGTAGAGGAGCGACATTGTAGCAGTGTTTTTGTAACTCTGTTTTGTTGGTATCACCCAAATCTAGGTTGGACTCTGTATTTCATGATGTACTTTGCCTTTGTGAATTAATAGGAAGAAGGAGCTCCACCTCATGCTTTTCCAATCTTATTTGTTCCTTTAAACAAATGACTCTGATCTGAGTTACTAAGCGGCATTTCTATTTGAAAGGGGAACGCGCTGGTTGGCTAGGGCCCAGCCAACCCAACACGTTTACCCTATTTTCTATTCTTGTAATATATGTTTATACTGCTAAGTGTGATTTAATGTATAGCACATGAATTCCTGTTTGAATGAAAGCAGATCCACATTGTGAAGTAGTTAGAATTTATTTTCTTGCATCTGATTTTGGATTGGTTTTCCCTGCTTGGTCCAAGCAGGAGAAATAACCCTGCACTAGTGCATGTTGGTGTGCTATTCACTTTCTGCAGTTCTGTTTGATTCGGTTTCCCCACCTGGTCCAAGCAGGAGAAATAACCCTTCACCAGTGCACGTTTGTGTGCTATTCACTTTCTATAGTTCTGTTGATTGGTTTTCCCTGCCTGGTCCAAGCAGGAGAAATAACCCTGCACCAGTGCACGTTGGTGTGCTATTCACTTTCTACATTTCTATTTGATTTGGTTTCCACGCCTGGTCCAAGCAAGAGAAATAAACCTGCACTAGTGCACATTGGTGTGCTATTCATTTCAGCAAGCCTTTCTAGTTTACTTCCCGAAATTTTCTCACTTTCATTAAACACTTTATGACAGGATAAATGATATGGATTGTTTCTTTATTTCTGCACTCTGTTAAAATCAGAAACATTCATTTTTATGTGTGAAATTTGATTTCCTAGTATAATTACACTTGCAGTAATTAAACACTTATTTCAATAATTAAATGCTAAGTGCAAGAAACTCCGATCTGGTATAAGAACTAGTTTCTTGCAACGGGACCTGAGTGCTTTGAACCTGGAAAAGCTCAAGCCCTTGTATGAAGTAAAAATCCTTTGGTAAAGACACCATTTATACCTCTTGCATAAACCTCTGTTCCTGCACTAGTGCAAGCAGACTGCGATAGTGCAGGACAGATTAGTGCAAGAAGGAAATAACTAAAGAAGCAGGTTTAAGGGCCCATTATACGAGACTACCAAGTGTCTCTACTAAAGAAAAACATAACACATACTCAGTAATTAAAAATTGATCAGTTGGAGTGACTGCCTTTTTATTTTGATTCCTTTACAAATGCATTCTTTCTTGTTCCAGCACTAGATTACTTTGATGATTCAGTTATCTTTTCTGCAAGCTTTTCTTTAAAGTAGGAATTTCTATCAGGAAAATTCATACCATATTTGGCATTGCCTGTGCTTCGTCTCTAATTTTACGAATCCCCCAAGTTGACAATTAAGTGTTCAGGAGTTTTCTTAAGTGCAATTCCTGCACCCAACAGCGCCCAATTAAGAAGATATGGAACTTGAATAGAGAAACTACTTTGGATCTATCAAATAATGGAAAGGGAATCTCCGACCACCCAAAATATATCAAAACAGAGCCACTGGGCTACCTATAAAGCACCCCATAACCCCAACATATCGTCTGGATAGTTGTCACCTAGGCCACCAAACCATTGGAAAAAAAAGATATATAATGGTCTATATGAAGTGTGACACCGCACCCACATCGCCCTCCTGCAGAAGACTCAACAAAATAACAAATATGATGAATATTATCTAGATCAATCATAATTACAGTTCTAGAGGAATCCATGAGGACCCATCATCCAATCTCTATAAATTGTGTAACGATGTGGAGGGAAGGCAACATTGCATCTCGATATGATCCTTCAAATATATATTTGTTATGTTCCCACCAAATACCCTAGAAAATATAGAGAGGAACAAATCTATAAGCCTTATTTTAGCGTTCCCAAGAACATATCCAATCAGCCACATAGGACATATCATCTAAAATATATATGCCCAGTAGAGAATTCACTCACTTCCAAATGTCCCTTGTGAAAGGGTAGAGAATGAAAAGATGAAGACAATCCTCTATCGCTACCATACAGAGGGAACATTTGCCAGGCTTGATAAAACCCTTCTTGAGAAGGGGGTCCCATGTGAGAATGCGGTTATGGAGAATTGGCCACATAAATCATAAAATATTAAGAGGCACCTCCCAACCCCAAATCCTAACACTCAGCTCAGCAAAAGGGAGGGATTGTGAGCAAGAAATGATATGATCATATGCATCTGATATAATGATTCTACCATCAAACAAATTTCCGCCCCACACAAGTCTATCCGGACTTGGAGTCCAGAGAATACTAGTTTGGCAGAGATTACCTTGATATTATTCACATTCAACCTCCAAAAAATCATGGATGCCAATGTCTCGAGAATGAGGCCAAGAAGCGTTAGATAGAGGAAATTGATATCGCCTCCCAATGTTGGGTAAATTGTTGAATCCTTGTTGATTGAGAAAATTGACTAAAGGAACCGATAGATGATGACATCATGACATGCCTTCAACTGCATCCAAACCCACTTTAATACTCTGCTCATCGTTGACAACGAAGGTAAATTCTAGTTGCAACCACCACATAAGTCAACATAACTGGATGTAGGATCTCTGCCCATCCCTGAAAACATAATGAAATATTATATAAAATTCAAAATTTTACTTTGGAGGGGAAAAAGGTACCTTGGAAAATTATAAAAAGAATATGTCATATTTAAGTGAATATATGTCTATTAATTTTGTTATGCACTCAAAGATTAAACATTAAATTTAATTCCATGACATGAATGAAAACCGTAATATGAAAATCTTGCTTCGTTATTTTTCAAGCCTCCCTTTGCCTTCATCTTTTTAGAGTTGGATTTTGTAGGAGGCTATCACCAAGATTGTGCTTTTACCAAGATTTTTGGGAATCTTAGTCAAGTTGAATGCTACTTCTTGGCCGTATTGGATTTAGTAAGATTCTATCATCAAGGTTTTGCACTATCACCAAGATTTTTGTGAATATTTTGGTGGAGTTGGATGTTATCACGAAAATTGTGGTGAAGCTTGGTCAAGTTTGGATGTCCCTTGGGATAGTTTAACTCCCCCAAAGGTGGATCTCGTCCTCAACCCCTTCCTATGAGGTTTGAACTTCTTACTTGGTGGGGACTAAACCCTACAAAAACTAATTCATGTACATCCCATCAATTATTTGAAATATGCAAATTGAGGATATAAAAAAATAGATACTATTAATGGTTAATGCTCTTATCAATCAGATATGATTATATATGATGCAGAGAATCAATATGCTTTTGTAATCATGCATCAATCATTCTTGGTTATGGGAGGAGTGTGTGGTTGTTATATAAGTAAGGAAGATGAAATTATTTTCCTTTTGTTATGGATATACATGTTGATACAAAATTGCTATGGATCTACACATTTCTACACAAGTTTAAAATAAGAACACATGTGATGGAATTCACACACTTAAATAGATATTAGTTATGCACTACCATTGGGAATTCATAGATATGGCATAGGTGAAGGTGAATTGCTTCAAATACTACTGTATTTCTACTTGAATTGAATAGGTTGAGAAAATTCTATAAATATAGGAATTAGTTGGAACAGAGGTGCAACTTTAGCAACATACAACTAATGAAGAGGAGTGGATACCACCTTTTTGTTGGGTCGGATAGAGGTGAATTTTTGTGACAACTCTAATGTTCCTTAATTTAATTATCAACCTAGGGTAAGTCTTTTTCATTTCAAGAGTGTCAGCACAGTATATGCAAATTAACTGGTTTATGGTTTCTCTTTGTCAACGTACAGAAGGAATTAATAACTTCTGGAGCTTATTGATCTTAGAGAAGGTGCCTTAGATGGATCTTTTAGCCTAAAGCTGAGTAATGGGATTTGGTGTTTCTCTACTGGAACAAAACAGTAGTTCCATTAAACTGAACAACGGTCTAAATAAATCAAGCAAGAATTGAAATGACAATAATGAAATTAAGCAGAACAATAGTCTAACTAAATTGTTTCAGAAATGGAATCGAATTGAATCAACGATCTAGTGATATAAGAAGTAATGAAGCAGCTATATGGCTAGCAGTATAATGAGAATTATGCCTAGCTGTACGATAATGAAACAGCAATATAATTGAGCATTATGAACAGTTGTGCACTAATGAAATAGCAGTATAACTAAACAATATGACTAGCTGTGCAAATAATGAAATAACAGTAGAACTAAGCAATATGACTAGTTGTGCAATAATGAAACAACAGTAGAACTAAGCAATATGACTAGCTGTGCAATAATGAAACAACAGTAGAACTAAGCTGGCAGTAATGAACAGCAATATAACCGAAATGGGTCAAATAACTCATACAACTATAATTAAGTAATTTTGCAATGGAGTTCTCTGTAAGACTTAATTAAGCAACAATGATCAATTGGTTAATTGATTTATTATGCTAAAGGGAGGACGCACTGTATGGGGACGAAGAACGCTAAAATCAATCTTCCTACGGCCTAGAAATTAATTATCATGACAACAGAAGAACCATAATTAACAAAAAATTATCAGAAACGGGATTGCACTTGTCTTATTCTAAGAATGCAATTGCCAATGATTCATTAAAGAAGAAGAGCTGTAATTATATCAAATGGAAGTATGTATTACAACTGCACTAAGTTCACAGGTATCGATTCTGTAACTTTTCAGAACATGAAAACATGTGTGGAGCTCCTAGAGGTTGGGCCCAGACCTATAGAAGCCTCAGCCCTGAGGAAACTTCAAAATATGGTTATTCAAAACTCTCTGTTACATCCAGGAATGCTAAAAAATATAATTAGACAGACTGTTCTAGATTTTTCTATTATCGGATTGCCCTCTCATTCTGTTCTTTGCCCTTTTAAAGGTGATTTTCGGGAATTTCAAGAATGTATCTCAAACGATAGCCCGCTACGCTGGTTGTCATTTGAGTTCTTAGACTCAATCTGCTTGTTCGCCTTCTATCGGTCGTTGGGACTGCTTAGGACTTCTTATTCTTGCGTCCATCGATTGGCTTCCTTTTTCTATTGGTTTAGGAATTCCTAGTTTCTTGCAAGTAAAGACAAAAAGTGTCAATTTCTTATTATAAACCGTCCTTTTTATCATTAGTCTGATTGTTCCCATTTTCATGATTTTTATTCCTTATTGTTAATGTGAAGAGGGATTTTCTTGAAATTACAATATAATTTGTAGTATTTAGATGGTGAAAATCATACCTTAATCTGGGCCCAACATGCTCCCCTGCTTACCTTGTTGCATTTCCTCATGCAAACAAATGATTAAGATGTAATCGTGTTAAAGAATAGGCGAGGTAGGGCTTCTCGTTGGGTGCTCTGAAGCCTCGCTTTCTTTTTATAAGTGTAAAGGCAGCGCCTGTGACTCCTTTTGGAAACTCGTATTCATGATTATACTCCTCAGGAGGAAGCGAGAGGAGGGGATTCTGGTATCTGCAACCTAGCCGGGTAGGCCCCATGCTGTAGACTAAGCTGTTGTATAAACAGAATCTAGAGGTAGCAGCCTTGAAGTTCCTGTAATTGAATGGCTCCCTATTTTTCACATTATTTGTGGAGGCCATCCACCATTGTTTAACTGCTGCTAGGGCTGCTTCACGGATGTCTTCAAAGTAATCTTGTGCATTTTCAATGACATCTTTATGGAAAGGTCCCAATCTATACTCCACACCTGGCCTTCTCATGAAATTCTGATGTCGGATGATCAACTGCATGGGTTTCATAGGCTCTCCCCTGACCCATAGTTCCAGATTATGTTCTCTTTTCTAAAAGATTCCATAAGCTTTTGCCCACCTGATCTAGTTTCTAGAAAATGAAAGGAAAGCTTGTAGTTGTACATCTCCTATGAAGGGCACAGGGTTGTTGTCAGTGTCGTTTTCTAAAAATAAGTTATGCATGTAGAGCTCACATAAGAGGCGTTGAACCTGTTCATCCTGGTCATTACAACATTGGAAAAATTCCTCTATAGTCTTAAAGGAAGTGGATTTTCCTACTCTCACAGCTTTAACTTTCAGAAGTAGGTACCGCTCTATTAGGAATAGGGCATAGTTAGTTGCCGGTGACCTACATGATAAAGCATCATCATATAGAGAGAAAATTGCAGAGATCTGATCTTTCGCTTGCTCTACCTGCCTATGTACCGCTTTAACCTTTTCCTGTTCTCCTCTAAGCTGGGAAAATGTCTCATCTTTTGTAAGAGAGAGGTCAGTGAACTTCTTTTGCAATACATGATGCTCTTGTAATGGCACTAACTCCTTCATGTACTATGTCAATTCATGTCGTAATTGCACTAAATCATTTTGTAATCTTTGTTTAGCAGTTATCTCTATTAAATGGGCATAGGCAGGGACTCCCTTTGTTTGGATCCCTTTTTCCTCCAGAACTTTCTGCTCTGTTTGGGTGGACATTTCAATGTTGTTTGTTGCTTCTGTCTACACTCTGACTTTGGTGGTGGTTTTCAAGTTGGTTTTTGTTCCAATTTCCATAGTATTTGTTGGTTCTGTTTGGGTCCCTACAATGGAAGTTTTTGCTTTTGACTTCCTGACCCTTCTTTCTCTCTTCAACTGCTTCTTCAGGTGTTTCACCAGCTTCTTCAATTTCTTGTAGGTCTTTCTTAAATTCTCATTTTTTCTCATGTTTTAACCTTCCCTTGTTATTACTTCAACAGGTGGCAGGGGAGTATAATTCTCTTTCTCAGGGTTAAGGTTTAGAATGGTGTTTCTAATTACTTCTTCAAAATTGACATCAGTATGAGGGTCCTGACAGGGAGGAGCGATGCTGCCTCCTGGTGACAAGGGAACTGTCTCTGTGTGTGCACTTTGTTCCACGAGGACAGTGTCACATGAATCAGCCTGTGATTCCCATCTCTGTTCTATCTGTCCTTCACCGTATACTTCATAATTATCAATGGGAGACAAGGCTTCATTCTCTTGTAGTTTCTCTTGGTCGGATAGGATATTAGTGTGACCAGAGCTGCTGGGGGAGGCAGTTTTATCAGCAAATTCTTCTTGTTCCCCTGCTTCTGATGACTTCCTTAATTCAAAGCTTGTCCTTATTTTCCCTAGGACTAGGGCCATTTCCTCTTCAAATTCTTGTAAGGGTGCCTGGGATGGTTCTGCTCCATCTATGGTGTTCTAAGTTCCCTGGGGTGTTCTGGACCATTTTTGTCTGTTTGACTCTGATGTTGAGGCTCGAATTATTTTTCTTTTTGGAGGATTTACCCTAGGAGGCTCGGTTTCAGTACTCTCAGGGTTAACTTTAGGTTCCTGCACTTTTGGGTTAACTTCTGGTTCCTGCACTTTTGGGTTAACTTCTGGTTCCTGCACTTCTGGGTTGACAAAATTGTGCCATGCTAGATGCTGCCTATCTAGCTCATGAATAATGATTAACTTTATTAAGCCTTGGTGACTAACCACTGACTAGGGCCTCTTAGCTTTTATTAGTTGAACAGCGGTATCATGCAATACAGAATTTAGAAAGGCAGGCAAATTGATTGAAATTTTTTGTTTGAGTGCAACTAAGAGTTTAAGCTGTCGAGTTTTTACCGCTTCCCAACATCCTTCACATGTTATGAATCTTTGGATGAATATCGCCAACTCTTGCCATGGTTGGTGTAAGGAAGCGAGGGAAATCCCTCTAGCCCTTTGTTCTAGTGGTTCGTTTGGGTCCTGGTATAGCGCTATTGCTTCCCGCAGCAGTAGATGCTTTTCTACCCATCTCTGCCCTTATGTTGTTATTCCAAAAATTGCTACTACGATCTCTTCTGTAATAGGTATGGTTCGGCCGTTTACTCTGGTTTTCTCGTCCTACAAATTTCACAGGAATCTTATTGCAATTTATGTGTTGTATCCTTGTAATCTATGCACATATGTCAGCCATCCAACTCGTTGGAGAATGGCACTCGCCGCTTCTGAAATTGGGAAATTCGACGGCTCGTTTCGAAGAGTATTTCCGCCCATGACTGGTATGCTCTTCTCCTCTGGTTATCTTTCTTCCTGGCTTTGTTGTTTCGTCTGGGTGCTATGTGTAACTAAAAAAGAGATTGTGGTTCTGTATAAAGAGTATCCATGCCTTAATTGTAGCATTTACCAATGCGTCTGATGGGATTTGTGCAGGGATTTCGCCTGCTTTCCAAATTAAAGCCAATAAAAGCCAAGCACACCCCTCCCCCCTAAGAAAAGGGTGCCCACTCCCTCAGGTACTGGAGAGATTTGACCAATGATGAATGCGAGCATGAGAATGTTAGATTTTGGTAATTTTGCGCGTGGAGGATCAACGATTTAGTAATTAGTTCAAGTGCAGCAAATGGCCCAGTCTAATTAAGTAATTACTTCATGTGTTAAGATGTGTAATTACTTTTGGCAGTCTAGCAACCCAGTCCCAGCAGTGTGCTGCTATTGTCTTGGTAAGGATTGCCTCCAGGACTTTTTTAGTGCTTTCGAATTATCTGTTTTCCTGCTGGTGGTAAGCAGACATAACTCTGTGAATGACATGGTGATTTTTTAAGGTAGATATGATCTTATTGCCTGTGAATTGTGCTCCCCTGTCGGTTATCACCTCCCTTGGTAGGTCGTATCGTACAAATAGTTCAAAGAGAAACTTAATTACTGATTTTTCCGTGGCTCTTGGAAAAGCTACTACTTCCATCCATTTGGTAACATAATCTGTGGCAACTAATATGTGGGATTTCTAGTTTGATGGAAGATTAAATAGCCCAATGAAGTCCAACGCCCATCGTTCAAATGGTTCCACCACCAATTGTAGTTGCAGCGACATTTGATCGGCTTGGCCTGGACGGCCCATCCTTTGGTAGCTCTCGCAGGACTGAACGTATTTCTTTGCATCTTTAAAAATCGTAAGCCAAAAATAGCCTAATTGCAGCACTTTATGCCCCATCCGTCGGTCTATGAAGTGACCACCGCAGGGTTCATTGTGACAGGCGCATCAGATGTCATGGATTTCTTCTTCCCATATGCATCGGCATATATTCATATCAACCCCTGTATGAAATAAGTATCCTTCAATCCAGGAGAATCGTGAACTGCGTTGTACCATTAACTTTCGTTCTTTTTCTGTCAAATGTTTGGGTAGCTTCCCAACTGCCAGATAATTTTCCACATCTACGTACCACGGGGTTTTGACTGCTACCGCAAATAGGTGCTTGTTAGGAAATTTATCATCGACTATTAATGTGTCATTTTTTTTGGGGACTCTCGACAGAAAGTCTACAACTATGTTCTCCTTCCTCGGATGGTCTCTGATTGTTATATCGAATTCCTGTAATAATAGTAGCCAGCGAGTTATTCTTCTATTCGTGATCGGTTTATTCGCTAAATATCTGATAGCAGAGTGTTCAATGTACAGGAATACTTGATATCCCGTTATGTAGTGCCTGAATTTATTGATAGCATAAATTACAACCAGGAACTCTTTCTCGGTTACTATGTAGTTTAGTTCGGCGAGAGTAGGATTTTTGCTAATATAATAAATAGCATATGGTTTTCGGTCTTCTTCTTGGACGAGGACTGCTCCTATTGTTGTATCAGATGCATCGGAAGAGATATGAAAGGGGAGTCTCTAGTCAGGACCTCGCAAGATTGGTGTTGTGGAGACCAGCTTCTTTAATTCTATAAAAGCAGTGTCACATTTTTCAGTCCACTAAAATTCAACATTTCCAGTTAAAGCATACAGAGGTGCAGCTATCAATGAGAATTTTTTTATAAATCTGCGATAATATCCTGCATACCCTAGGAAATTGCGTACCTCTGTTTGTGTACAGGGTGTGGCCAATAGAAGGATTACCTTTATTTTAGTCGGGTCTACCTGTATTCCTGCTGCAGAAATGTAGTGGCCTAAGATTACCCCCTCAATCATCATCATGTGGCATTTTTCGTTGCTTAGACACAATCTAGTAGCAATACATGATTCTAATAACTTGTCTAGTGTTTCTAGTGCTTGATCAAAATCTTCCCCATAGGGTGTAAAATCATCCATATAAATTTCAAGTCCTTCATTTATTAAATCAGAAAAAATGCTAATATGGATCTCTGAAATGTTGCTGGAGCATTACATAATCCAAACGGTAACACTCTGTAGCCGAAAGTGCCCCATGGGCAGGTAAAGGTTGTCTTATCTTCATCTTCAGGGGCTATTTGTATCTGATTGTATCCACTGAATCCGTCAAGAAGAGAGAAAAAAAAATTTCCAGCTAATGTGTCAAGGACTTGGTCAATAAAGGGAAGGGGGAAATGATCTTTCTAAGTTGCTTTATTTAATTCCCTATAGTCTACGCAGATCCTCCACTTCCCATTCTTCTTAGGGACGACCACCAAAGGGGAGACCCATTTGCTGTCTAAGATAGGATAAATAAAATTTACATCTAGGAGCTTTTGGAGTTCTTCTTTTACAATTTATTTTAAATGGGGATTCAGTCTTTGTTGCAGTTGTCTAACAGGTCGAGTCTCTCTATCAGTATAGATATGATGCGTTCACAGTTGTCCTTCATGTCTTGGTAATCCCATGCAAATGCACCCTGGTGTTTCTTAAGGATTTTTACAAGTTTCTGCCTTTGGTTGTCATCCAGGCTACCGTTAATATTCAAAAAATTTCCTGGTTCGATTTCAATAGGTATACTATTACAAATAGTGGTTGTGGGATTATATTGCGTCTCGAAGTCCGTCACAGGATTTTCTTTCCCTTCATGCTTGAGGATTGTTTTCATAATTTGGCATTTCAAATTTTCAGGTTTGGGAGGCTGATTCATAATGTTACTAATCAGATCATCTTCAGTTTGATCTTTAAATTCGAGAGCCTCTACTAGTGTGAGGGGTGGACGGATATTTTGCTCCCAATATGTATCTGGGTGTTTGTGAATTTTTATCGTGGGCAGACTTGGTTTGGAAGGCGGATAAATTACAATATTTTTTACAGAATTTCCTCTAGTGATAGTCATGCTACCTGTTCGGAAACTTATGTAAGCATCTTCCGTGGCCAACTAAGGCCGCCCATGAATCAATGGGTGCCCTTCCATCCTGTTTTTTGGATTAATAACTAAAAAATCAGCAGGGTATTCCCATGAGTCTACTGAGACCATAATGTCTTGCACTATACCTTCTGGTCTAATAACAGATCTGTCAGCTAATTCCAGGAGTGTGGCTATAGGTTTGAGGACTGATATGCCTAGTTTTTCACAAGCTCCTGTAGTTAGGATGTTGATGGTTGCCCCAAGGTCAACCAATGTGTTTGGAAATGAATGTACAGAAATTTTTACGGTTACAATGGGGTTTCTTGGGTCCTCATATTTCACAGGTGGTTCTCTACCTAACAATAAGTCAGACAGAGTTCCTACTACATGAATGGTAGGTGCAGCCATTGTTTTCCTAACTTGTTTTTTTCCACATAACTCCTTGATTGTTTTTTCATAGATGGGAATGTCCTGGATGGCCTGTAGAAGAGGAATTTTGACACAAAGGTTTCTTAATTCCCCCAGGATGTCAAATTCTGAGTTGGTTATAGGTCTGGGTAGGTTTAACCTCTCAGGAAATGGTGGTGGAGCTATTTTAAGATCTTTAGGTCTTTGTTGTTCAATTATTTCCTCGTCTTTACCTGTTTTTGTTATCTTTGTTGAGCTAGGCCCTATGGATGTTTCAATTTGGGATTGAGGTGGAGTTGGGGCCTCTAAGGGCAATATGGTATGTCCCGATCTTAACCTCAATTCGTTACATTGTTTTTGTTCGTTGTTGGGTTTTGGATCCTCTATGATCTGAATTAATTGAACTAGTCTATTATTGGGATTACGATTGGGTTGGGATGGTAATTGAGGTTGTATGACAGGCTGCTGGTTATGCTGAATAGGGTAGGGAGTTGGTAATTATTTGGTTCCTGCTCCTATCGATAAATTTCCCATCCCCGTAGGTCATTACCAGTTCCAATTGTTGTTTTGAGTAGGAGAGTTTGGACATTGGTTTTGATAAGGGATATTATGCCAATAAGGGGGAGAACTAGGGAAGTTTTGTCAGTTACTTCCTGATGGATTTTGTGTAGGCCGGCGTGGGATAGGAAATGTTTCGTTTGGCCAAGTTGGGAAGGGGTTTTGAGTCTGTCAAGTTGTTGTAGGGTTTTTTTGGTTTTACTGGGGCAATGGAAAGTATTGAGGTAGGTCTTGCGGTATGCCAAGTCATGCCTGCCATTGCTGACGCTGATTCATTAAATAGATTGGTTCTGTTTCTTCTTCTGCTTCTTTGTAGATGGCTTTCAGCCCAGGGAGTGAAGGACACTGGTTCGTAGCATGATCCTTAATGCAGATAGCACATATCTGGACCATGTCTAAAGGACATTCCCTTTGGCTATGCTTCTTCCAACATTTTGGGCAGAAGATGGCCAGATTTTGTTCAGCTATTGCTTGTTTTTATTTGGCTTGCAGAAAATCAAGTTGTGTGGTCAAAGTTCCCAAGATTTTGGTTTTGAAGCTTTCTAAAAGATTTCCGAATTCGGCCCTAGTTACATTGCCACTGTTCTACTTAAGGTCGCACCCAATAGGTCTATTACGTGAGCTACCCTGGGAGTATATAATACATAAGGAGATAATCTCGTCATATTCTTCCTGATAAATATCTCCTTTTCCCATTATGTTAAGTAATTCAACCCATTCCTCCTTCATCCCTTTAAGCATTGTGGTTTTCAAAATGTCCTTGGACAACGTAGTATATGGGGATCTTTGTAAATTGTATTGAAATATTTCTACGTATTCCTCTAATGTTTCATTGTCTTTTGCAGTCATGTTAAATATTTCATCTTTTAGGTCTTGGGTTCGACAATAGTCTTGGTATTTGGTAAGAAAGATATTCTTCATTTGGTCCCAGTTGTTTATAGTTACCCCTCCTAACCCCATGAACTAGCGGAGAGCCGTCCCTTTCAAGGTGGAGGGAAATAATTTTAGTTTCTAGGGATCAGTGGTGTAATCATATCCTCTGCATAAGACATCAAATTCAAATAACAATGGATAAGGATCTTCTGTGGTTAATCCATGAAAGGTAGGGATTTTATGCAAGGGAATGGATTTCATAGGGGCATTTTCAGCATGATCAACAATGGGGTACTCCAATGTTGATGTATGCCTCTGATTTTGATTTTGATTATTTGCCATTTGATCAAAGAGGTGCCAGAAATATTTAGGAATTTCTTGATCTAGAGGGGAGATTTTAATAGGCTTGGAAGGTGAATGCAGTGGAAGTTTTACAGCACTTCCCTGATCTGGGATTCTAAAAAGTTCTGTTTCGATTACTTCTTCAGGGGACTTAGGTATCTCTATGTGAATTTCTCCACTAGTTTCTACCCTGCCTTCTTGCGAATTGCAAGAGCCTCCCTCTTTTGAAAGGTCAATGTTTTGATTAATGGAAATCTGCAGGCTTTGCTCAGACCCCTCTATCTTTCTGTGAATCTCGGCGTAGGCTACATATGGTGAGGCTATTGCCCAAGGGGGTATGTTATTATTTTGGATGGAAGTATTTTTCGGTCCTATAGATGCCTGAGATTCAGCTTTCTTAATGATTTCATCTATGTATGTTGTCCTGCCAAGGATCACCGGTCCTTTGGGTTGTGGTTGTGATTGATTTTGGGTTGCTTCTATATTTTTCTTAGGCATAAAACAAGAGCACCTATCCTATGGTTCTTGTAAAGTTTGCTGGTGGGTGGGCTAAAGGGCAAGCATGTTGCTTACTGGCACGCAGGTTCTTACCTTTCTTTTTCAATACCCAATTCCTCACAGCAATGGAAAAGGAATGAATTAAATGAGATAACTCTCAACACTCTCCCTAGAAATGGCGCCAAAATGTTGGGTCGGATAGAGGTGACTTTTTGTGACAACTCTAGTGTTCCTTCATTTAATTATCAACCCAGGGTAAGTATTTTTATTTCAAGAGTGTTAGCACAATATATGTGAGTTAACTGGTCTACGGGTGCTCTTTGTCAATGTACAGAAGGAATTACTAACTTCTGGAGCTTATTGATCTTAGAGAAGGTGCCTTAGATGGATATTTTAGCCTAAAGCTAAGTAATGGGATTTGGTGTTTCTCTACTAGAACAAAACAGAAGTTCCATTAAATTGAACAACAGTCTAAATAAATCAAGAAAGAATTGAAATGACAGTAATTAAATTAAGAAGAACAGTAGTCTAACTAAATTGTTTCAGAAATGGAATTGAATTGAATCAATGACCTAGTGAATTAAGCAGTAATGAAGCAGCTATATGGCTAGCAGTATAACGAGAATTATGCCTAGTTGTACGATAATGAAATAGCAATATAACTGAGAAATATGAATAGTTGTGCACTAATGAAATAGCAATATAACTGAACAATATGACTAGCTGTGCAAATAATGAAATAGGAGTAGAACTAAGCAATATGACTAGCTGTGCAATAATGAAACAACAGTAGAACTAAGCAATATGACTAGCTATGCAATAATGAAACAGCAGTAGAACTAAGCCGGCAGTAATGAACAGCAATATAACCGAAACGGGTCAGACAACTCATACAGCGATAATTAGGTAATTTTGCAATGGAGTTCTCTATAAGACTTAATTAAGCAACACTAATCAATTGGTTAATTTCTTTATTATGCTAAAGGGAGGATGCACTGCATGGGGACGAAGAACACTGAAATCAATCTTCCTACGGCCTAGAAATTAATTATCATGACAACAGAAGAACCAGAATTAACAAAAAATTATCAAAAACGGGATTGCACTTGCCTTATTCTAAGAACACAATTGCCAATGATTCATTAAAGAAGAATAGCTGTAATTATATCAAATGGAAGTATGTATTAAAACTGCACTAAGTTCATAGGTATCGATTCTGCAACTTTTCATAACATGAAAATGTGTGTGTAGCTCTCAGAGGTTGGGCCCAGACCTACAGAAGCCTCAGCACTAAGGAAACTTCAAAAGATGGTTATTCAAAACTCTCTGTTACATCCAGGAATGCTACAAAATATGATTAGACAGATTGTTCTGGATTTTTCTATTATCGGATTGCCCTCTCATTCAGTTCTTTTCCCTTTAAAGGCGATCTTCAGGAATTTCGAGAATGTATCTCAAATGATAGCCCGCTACGCGTGGCGGTCGTTTGAGTTCTTAGACTCAATCTGCCTGTTCGCCTTCTATCGGCTGTTGGGACTTCTTAGGAATTCTTGTGCTTGCATCTGTCGATTGGCTTCCTTTCGCTATTGGTTTAGGCATTCCTCGTTTCCTGCAGGTAAAGACAAAAAGAGTCAATTTCATATTATAAACCGTCCTTTTTATCATTATTCTGATTGTTCCCATTTTCATGATTTTTATTCCTTATTGTTAATGTGAAGAGGGATTTTCTTGAAATTACAATATAATTTGTAGTATTTACAGGGTGAAAATCATATCTTATTCTGGGCCCAACACTTTTATTATGGGAATCTAATATCATTTGGTAGGAAAATTATTCCATTTTGCAAATAGTATGAATTATGTAGAGACTAATACTTCCATATTATAATTCAAAGGCTTAATTGGTGTATAATTCAATAAAATTTTGATGTTGTCCCTTTTTTTGTATCCTGTTGTTTACATTGTTAGTTATGTCCATATTTTTTTCTACTGTCTACATATTGGGATTCATAAGTATGATACTTCTATATTTAGTACACTTTTTTAGTACCAATCAAGTTCTATGGTTGTCTCAGGGACTTCCACAATCAATTCATGCATCAATGGTATTGGAGCAAGGTTCAAATCTAGCTTAGAATTTGTATAATTATCATAACTAATAATATTTTAAGAAATTTATTTCAAGACATTTGTTCCTATGCAACTATGGCAGCAAGGAGACCCTTGAGAGAGAATTATTTTAGCTTGTGATTTTTGGCAGAAGAGTGGTGGGAGTCAATTTTAAAAGAAATGATTGTTAATGGTAGTCTAGTTAAGGGTGATGGCAGAGATTCCAACGATTCCACTTTGAATAGGAGAAAATCAAGTACATGGAAGTAATTGGGAAATGAAGGGATCGAAAGGGGAAAATGAAAATTTATAGAATAAAGGTACTGGAGATGATATAGTTATAGGACATTAAAAGTTAGAAGAAAATATGGAGGAAAAACAAAATTTTGATGGAAGAGACCTAATGAGGCATTTGATCTCATTTTTTAGGGATAAAGCTACTGCAAGGGTGGGATTTTCTTGCTATGATTATATTAGGAAAGTACAGAATCTCATGGATTAGATAGGAGATATCAAGAGATAATTTTAGTATGAAAATTTCCAAAACCCAAATAGGGTTCATTGTGAAACAACAAGTTTGAAAGAGTGCACTACACTCTAGTGGGATGTTATGTAGCAAGATAGAGTAAACAATGAGGAAAAGATAAACATCTATAGGAAATGGTGAGTAAGATCTATTGGAAATATTGTTGTAATTGATTTCAAATACATGGGGAGACTACATATGTCCAAGATAAACATTGGAAAATGAAGTTCATTTCAAATATTCAATTTGGGCTTTTGATACCTAGTTTGGATACCCTACATTTGAAGGCATTTTGACTCCAAATACCTAGATAAAATGGGATCATAATATATATGGTTCAAAAGCTCATTTTGATAAATTTCCAAAATTATATGACACTCCCTCTAACTCCATAGGAATCAGGAGATATGAAAGTTTTTACCATTATGGCACAACTAGAAACCACAAGCAAGCCAACCCAACCAATTTAATAAGTTGGCCTCATATGCGACCTATAAACAATATAAATAAAGGAAATATAAATAAATTTTATAGGTATATAAGTAGGAATATATTTAAGGTTTACAAGAGGAATTGAAGAATATTATTGGGGTGATTCTTGGAGTTTAAATGTGGAAAAAAAAATGTGATTTATGCGGTGAATGAGTCATTGTGACATTTTCACTGTAACTTTTCTTATGGAATGTTGCGGACTATGAAACTTGTTGGAGATTGAGACTAGATCTTTACATACCCATGGTTAAAATTGTATATCTTGATTTTCTATAATTTCAAGGATGTTCTTTGAGGAAGTTGGGCTTTCTGAATGATCTTGAAATATGCTACAAATAGTTTGGCTTGGAATTTTTTCTATAGATTTTAATCTATGATGTTTTAGACCATGAAACTTGGTGGATACAGAGAGAAGACGATTATGTAACCATGTTTTAAACTTTATACTTTGGTTCACTATAATTTCGTAGATATACCCTAAGGAAGTTAGGATTCTTGATTGTTCCTAAAATCTACTTCAAACAAGTTAGCTTGGGATTTTTGTTTAACTTTTAGTCTAGGATGTTTTAGACTATGAAACTTGGAGGATATAGATAGAGTATCTTCATGAACAAATGGTAAAATTGAATACTTTGGTTTTGTATAATTTCAAAGATATGCTCCAAGGAATGTAGGTTTCTTTAATGCTTTTGTAAAATGATTCAAACATTTCAGCCTGGTATTTTTGGTATAATTTGTTTCTTTTGTGAGATTTCAAATAGTGAAATATGGAGGAGACAAAGAAGATATTTGAAGATACATATGGTATAAATTTCATATCTTTCCTTTCTATAATTTAGGAGATGTTATTTGAGAATGTAATTGTTCTCGAATTCTCACGAAACATGCTTCAAACAAGTTAGCTTGGAATTTTTGCTATAAATTTGTTTGTGAGATTTTTTAGACTATGAAATATAGAGGAGAAAAATAAGAAATCTTTAGGTACCTGTGGTATAAATTTTAGAACCAGATTTGTAAAATTGAATGTGGCATGTTGTGCAAGTTTGTTCTTGAGAATAAGGCAAAAGAAAAAAATTTAGGTAGAAGTAGACAAGATGAAGGAAGAAGAAACAAGTAGACTTGATGAAGGAAAAAACAACAAGAAGACTTGGTGAACGCATAAGTAGATAAAAAACATTGTAAATAAGAAAAACCAATAAAGGAGATTAGTGCCTACAAAGTAGTAGAGAAGATTAATCTCTCCTATAGGTTAATTCCTAAAAATGAAAATAAACAATCATACTTTGTGAAAGGAGAAGAAGCTAACAAACATCGTAAAGAAGTAGAATCTGTGAAGGATATCAGTGCCTGCGAAGAAAAAAAGAGGGTTTGAGTCTCAAGAAGGTTGGTGCCTATAAAGAAACATAAGGGATTGGTCATTCCTATAGATTTGTGCCTACAAATATCATAGTAAAAGGGATTGGTGTCTCCTGTAAGTTGGTACCTATAAATTCACAGAGGGGATTGGTGTCTCTTGTAGGTTGGTTCCTACAAAGAAACAAAGGGGATTGATGTCTCTTGTAGGTCGGTGCCTACAAAGTAGCAGAGGGGATTAGTGTCAACTGTGGCTTTGTGTCTTCAAAGCTGCAAAGAGGATTGGTGCCTTCTATAAATTGGTGCCTATAGAGCATCCAAGGGGTTCAATGTCTCCTCGAGTTTGGTTCCTACAAAGAAACAGAGGGGATTGGTGTCTCCTATAGGTTGGTTACTATAAATTGATGTAATAGTAACTTGGTTTCGACAAGATCTTCCATATAAAAGAAATTTTGGTTTTCTCCGATAAGGATTTCCACATATATCTCATGTTACTTGTTTAGTTTATGAGATTGATGTTTTATGATGTTCAAATGTTCAAATAAGTAAAAATTATCGTTATACTAATTCATCCCCCTCTCAGTATAATTTTGAATAAAACAAGACCAAGGAGTATTTCTTGCCTATTATTACCAACAAAGTTTATTAAAAGAAGCATATCTTTTCAAACAAAAAGAGACATTTGTCTAGCATTATACTCAATAATTCTTCAAATTGTTGTTCAAATCAAGACTAAAAAGTTAGAGCAGCTAAATGGTAAAAAGGTATGCGAATGGATTGTAATTCTAGATTCAAGATGACATGAGTACCCATCGTTTTTGAAGCATGGATGAAGCATGTCAAACTTATTTATATATCAAGAAAAAATTGAATGGGAAGAGGAAGGAGAATTGTAGATGAAAGAATCTTAAAGGTAGAGGAATTGTGACAACTACAAGAGGATTGTTAGGAAAATGGAGAGAAGATGAACTGAATAGTAGTCAAATTATCAAATGATATAACCACAATGATGATGGAAAATACCTTGGAAGAGCCAAGGGCAAATACAACATTACTTGCTACAAGCGTGGAGTATAATGGCATAAAGAATTTCAATGCTTAGAGAAGCATAATCTAGGAAGAAGGAATGAGGCAAGGACTCATGTCACACAAATATATGAGGCATTAGTTGTGGAAGAAAATGTTGTAGTACTTCAACATGTGAACATGGTGAAAACATTTTATTTTGAATGGTGTTTCTTAACCCTAAAAAAAAAAATCGTAAAAGATTTTGAATAGATTGGAAAGAGATATTTTAGAACTAAAGGAAAGGATTATGGTAAGTAATGCAGTTTCATGGTTACTAGGAAGACATTGGTGATTCAACATCCCCTTTAAAGGACTTGTATGGTGATTCAACATCTTGTTGTTAATCTCTACCTCCTAAAAAATAATTAAAAACATAAGATCCTTATTTTCCATGCAACACCATAGTGAAGTCCCCAAAACTCATCCTTGGTGTAAAAACCTTGTAATGATACTCATATCCAAATAGCAAAGATACCTTAGAGTGTGATTGTGTGGTGGATGGTAAAAGATTATTTTAAGACCTAATTCTTTTGTTTTCCTTCCTAGATCATGATCAAGGGCCAAAAATACATCCTTGGTGACAAAAAAACCTCCTAATGGAGTCCACATCCCACTTGGCTGTGAAATATTCCCTCTAGAGGATTTAAGTGGTGGTTCTAGGCCTCTTTCAAGGAGTATCCTTAAATGTTTTTTTTCAAAGGTAATGTCCATATTTTCTTCCTTTAACTTAAAATCAAAGCCTACCATCTACGCCCATAAAACCTTATAAAATTTTTATCCCTTCCATAAATCAAATTTCCCTTCTAAAAAATACAACTCATTTTATCATACAAATTTCAATTATAATTTCTATCTTTATAACAATTTTTTTTACATAAGTTGCATTCATTGTGTACATCTTAAAATGAAATGTCTAACTTTTAAATAGTAATATAAATCACACTCCTCTGTTGGAAACTAGTAAACAAAATCTTTTCTCATGTGATAATGACAAAAAAATATCTATAAAAAATATAAATCACATTTGCAAAAATTCAAGCTATAGTAATTTATTTTATAAAAAGAAGAATATTTAATTATTTATTTATTTTATAAAAAGAAGAATATAATTAAATAATTATATATATGAATGATAGTATTGTTTTATATATATATAACCGTCAAAAATCCTATAATAATTTTTTTTAAATTAGAAATTCTCAAAAGAATATAAACCAATGGAATATGAATTGACTGCAACATTATTTATAGATATCTTTTCTATCCATTCCATTCCCCACAAACAGAAGAATAGTGGAAAATATTGGCTTGATTTAATCAAACCTTTTCAATTATCCATGAAGAAAGAACGAAAACTTTGAAAGCATTGTTAGATATAAATTTTGGCGAATCCTTTTTAATTAGAAAAAAAGCACAAATAAAATTGATAATGTAGAATAATGCAAACAATCCCCGCTTTGTTATCAATTATCTGTTGCTTTGGATCGAAAAACAAAAGCACCAGTTTGCTGGTAATTCTGTTGCAATTGAAAATTTTCCATTAAGGAAAAGAAAGCACTCGGTTTCTATTTCACCAATTCGGTTGCTCTACTTTGGTGTTGAAAATATAAATCCATGTGCAATGTCTGCGCAGAGAACACTGTAGCCGCTTTCCAAATTTGTATCAACAACCCTGTCACAGAGCCGCTTTCCATTTCCGTTGAACAGTCGTTTTATTTTGAAAACCCTGTAGTCCTCTATACATTGAAAAACAGAGTTTTAAATTGAAAACAGAGCATTCGTTTTTTTTGTACGCCGAAGAATTTTGTTTAAACAGGAGGCCACGGCAGCAGCGGTCCCACCGCCAGCTCGACAGACCACGTGGAGTAATCTCGTTGGCTCGCATTATTTTTGAAGCGGGTTCGCATGGTCAGTTTCAGACCCGAAATTTGTTATAAGCCGCAGTTGATAAGTTTTCGGATCACATTTTGGACCCGTACCCAAAGCCCGTTTTCAGACCCGAAATGTTTACACGCGCCAGTTTATAAAGCTCGGATCACATTTTACCCTTACGTCAGCACCCTATTATGTGATGCGAACTTTTGTTGCATTACAGTTTAATTGGGTTTTTGAAGTTATTATATGTTGCGTCATATATATATATATATATGAAAAATCCTGTGAGGCTAAGGTAATAGAGTAAAAAAATTGAATACACAGCAGTGTAGTGTTGAAATACAGGGTAAGAGCCCAAAGGTTATTTTGTGAGAAGAACAAAGTATTTTGTAACAGAAACAGAGTGTTAGTTTGTTTTCAGCACTACGTTTGTAGTAGTCATTGTAAATCCCTCTGTTAGAGGAAGAAGTTTTATTGTAACAGTTTTTTTTAAGTGAATGGAATAGAAGTTTTCGAGTGTGCAATCTCTGTCTCTTATAAGCAAATTTTGATTTTAATTTCTCTATGTTAGAAAGAGAGTATCATTCTCTCTGCATTGTTTTGGAATTCTCATAAATTCCAACATTTGGTAGAGTGGAAATACTAATCAAAACAAGGCAATTATAGACTTCGGGGCGGGTGAATTCGAGTTGCATATTTTCTCAAAACAATGTTGGAGGTTTTAATTGCTCCTCATGCTTGCCCATTCTTCCTTCTTTAATTAAGCTCAGAAGAAGAAAATCATTAGATCAATTTATTTTCAGACACTATGGGTTAATACACAGACACTGTATTTTACACAAATTCGCATTTTAGGAGGAGAGGTGAGAGAATTTATCAGCCATATAATTCCCTGTATATGAATTAACAGAAATTCAAGACGATATTAAAATACAGTATTGGCCTGATAAAACTTCAATATATAGACTCTAAAAACTCAACAATATCAAAGAAAATATATTCGGAAAAAAAAAAATACATCGTCCTGTCGTATGACTAAACACCATGGCTCCACTTCTTGGTGGAATTCTTTCAGATTTGGCGGTACATTCGGAGAAGCTACAGTATCCCTGTATAACAGTGATAGCCAGAACACAGCACCCAATCAGCAGCGTGATAACCTTCCATGGCCTCGACAGATATTCCCCATGAAATTCTTGAAGTGCTCTTTTGATTCTACTCTTGTAATACTTCTTGATCAACTTCTCGCAAAAGAAGCAATATCTTTCTTGAGCTTCCAGTGGTGGTACGGCCCGAGGGAAATAATTGAGGAATATACGCCACTGGATTTACATTCATGAGAGTCGTCGCCACGCGCAGAAGTGTAACCTCGCTTGGTCTAGGAGAACTGTGATCAAGAGAAAGCATATTTTTAACTTTTCCTGCCCACTCTTTCGTAATTTCTAGCCGTTCTTCCCCATTCGACATAATTGCTTCAACATACTCCTTCCTCCTCACTAGCGCTTCTTCCTCTTCCACTTTCACTTCCTTTAGCGGTTTTTCCTCTTCCACTTCCTTCTCTGCCATCTGAACTAGTATTGTTCCACTAATCTTGTTCTTTGAAGGTCGAGATCAGCAGGAATTTCACAGCACTTATTGTTTTTGGATTGTTTAAAACGGTTATATATACCCCTCTGGGAACCCACTGGATCGCTGAAGAGAGTATATGATAGACAAGAAATAATTGGAAACTGTCCATTATTTAAAGAGAGCTGTCAAAGCATATTATGGTGTACATAATGAATAAGTTCTCTAACTTTGTGTTAAATTAGTTTGCAACGGGAAATTCCCCTGACCCGAGCTCTCGAATTTTCCTTTTTCTTTATTCTTAATCTGCAGGAAAAAACATAAGCCATATAATTGTAAAGCAGGTTAAACAAGACAGAAAGAGTGGCATACAACTATTTTTTCTTTATTCGATTTTAAAAATTTTCATTTATATTAAAATTTTATGGTTAATGAATGTGAATTATGATGACGAGAATTTGACATACGTTACCACAATCACATTGGTATGCATATACTAACACATTACATTAATAGATGTGAATGATATAAGTTGATAAATATGAATGATATAAGTTGATTGACTTTTATATGATGAATAACATATAAAAGATGGAAAGTTATATTACTTCAAGTTTGGTTGTGTATGAAGGATTAGTAGAGCATGGTTAACTATGATTGATTATGGAAAAATATGTTAAGTTATGATTTACAAGGATTTATTATGGTCAACATATAGTTGACTATTTATGACCATGGTTGTCCACATTTAACTATAGTTATGATCGATTATGATTAATTATGGTTGACTATGCCTAACCATGGTTATCCATGTTTGATCATTATTAACAATGGTTCACCATGGCTAGTTATGGTTAGGCATAATGAGCAAGGTTTGACCATGTTCATCATTCTTGAACATGGTTTGCCAAATTTGACCATGATTTACCATAGTTTTCTATGATAAATGATGGTTAATGTTCTCATTGTCAATTGATGAACATTATTGACCATGTTCGACCATAGTGACTTTGGTTGACCATGTTCACCTAGTTGACCATTATGACCATTTTGACATATACTTGATTATGCTCACCATCATTACCATGTTGACATATAGTGACCATGGTTGACCATGGTGACCTAGACTTGACCATGTTGACTATAGTTGACCATGGTGACCGTGTTGACCTATAGTTGACCATGGTGACCATGTTAACCTATAGTTGATCATGGATGACCAAAACTTATAAATTAACCCTATGAGTTCAAATTGACCATTCATTGAACATGGTGAATGTTGACCATGTTAACCATGATGACCTTGGTTGACCATGTTCAAAAATTCTAACCATGGTTGAGTCTGTCAATCATGGTTAAGCATTAGTTGACAATGGTTGTTCAAGGTTGAGTATGATTGACTAGAGATGGCCATGGTTGATCATGGGAGACCAAGGTTAATGATGGATGACCATGCTTAACCAGAATTAATTAAGGTAAACTAAGGTTGACTAAGGTCGAACATGATTCATAACATGATTAACAAATTTTAACCATGTTGATAATGTTTTACTATTTTTTACAATGACTAAGTTTGATTGACCATGTTTGATCATGGTTGGGCTTGGTCAAACATGGGTTAGGGAAGACAAAGGGGGAGATTAGGGAAAGGGAGAGATAGGGATATGGGTAATACATAAGGTGGGAGAGAGAGAGGGGGGGGGGAGGCAGAGAGGGATAAGAGAATATGGAGGGGATATAAGGGGTAGACATAAGGAGAATAGGGGGAGAGAGTTAAAGAGAGAATCAGGGGTTTGGGAGGGAGGGAGGATTAGGGAAGGGATGAGAGAGAGAAAAATATAAGGAGGGAGAGGGGAAAGGGAGGGAGAGGGGAAAAGGGAAGAGTTAAAGAGAGAGAGAGAGAGTGATGGGGAAGGGAAGATAAGGTGTGGGGGAACAGGGAAAGGGCGAGAGATATAGGGAGATATGGATATATATAAAGAGATAGGGAAATGGGTCAAGAGAAAAGGATGCTTAGGGTAAGGGATATAGAGAAGCGGGGAAGGGAGAGGGAAAGAGACAGAGGGGGGAAAATAAGTGAGAGAGATAAGGGAATAGAGAAACGAAGAGAAATGTAGAAAAAGGGAATCATAGAAGGAGAGATAGAGGGGTAGAGAAAGGGATAAGGAATGGTGTAAAGAGATGGGTGAGAGAGACAAAGAGATAATGGGGGGAGAGAGAGGGGGGGGAGAAATACATAGATGAGGAGCGACTAATGGGGAAATAAAAGAAGAGAGAGATGGGAGAATAGGGAAAGGGAGAGATAGTTAGAAAGATGGAAACCTAATGAGAGACAGAGAGATAAATGGATGGGGGGATGGGGAGAGATAGAATGAGTGAGTGATGGGAAAAGTAAAAATAGAGAAGGGGAGAATAGTGAAAGGAGAGATAGATAAAGAGAGAGACATGGTGAGGAGGAGAGATAGAAAGGGGTGGAGATAGAAAGGAGCTTAGAGAAGTGGGGAAGACACAGAAAGGATAGGGATAAAGAGAGAAAACTAGGGAGATAAGGGAGGGGCGGTGGGGAGAGGGAGGGAGGGAGAGATAAGGAGATATAAAGGGAGACATGGGCAAAAAAAGAGGAGGTTAGAGAGACTATGTATTTTAAAGAGAGAGAGATAGAAACAAAGAGAGTGATGGGGAGTGGATAATAGAGTTGGGGGAATAGGAAAAAGGAGATAAATATAGAAAGAGTGATAGAGACAGGCAGAGAGATTAAAAAATATATGGAAATCGGTAGAGAGACATGGAGGGATGTGGGAAGAGAGAGAGGGAAAGATATATATATATATATATATATATATATATATATATATATATATATATATATATATATTGAGAGAGAGAGAGAGAGAGAATGTGTGCACTCTATTTAAAGAGGCATGTGTTACTAAATTCAATTAAAATTGGCAGGATCACCTTTTTCATATTGAGTGGTGGATGAGGTGGCAACTTTGGTTTTAGATTTAGATTGGAAAACCTCTTGATTTGGTTTTTATAAACAAAAACACATCCAGTTTTACAACTTCCTAATTTTATACCATGTTTTAGTGTTAAGTCCCTATATTACTAGTGTAGTCCATTATTATGTTAGTGTAGCCCCCCTATTTTTATTGTTGTACCCCTCTAACCCCCATATTATTATTATTGTGCCCTTACAGTATTATTTTTAGGTCAGCTAGGATTATATTGTGACCCCATGGACTCCTATATATGGAAAGGAGGTTTTGTCATTTGTATCATCGAGAATTGTTCATTTATGTAATGTAAAGGAGGTTTCACCCTCGAAGTGGCTTATTTCTAAGGCTTTGATCTCTCTTTTCTTCTATTTTTAGAGATGGTTTCATAACATTTGGAATCAGAGCTTTGGATTCTAGGGTTTTGCTGCTCCAAACAGGTCATCGTGGCATTTGCACTATAACTTTTTTTCTACGAAGGTTCAGAAGTTGAAAGTTTTATCACGCAAATATGAAATCACCAGGAACCTCGTGTAAACATTTCAGATCTTGGTTGGCAATATTTGCAGAGATATGATCTGTCAAATGTGGGTTTTTTCAGGCTCTTGAATTTCATCTAAAATAGGTCATCGTGGAATTTTCACTATAAATTTTTGTCTAAGACGGCGCAGAAGCTAAAAAATTTATCGCGCGAAGTCGAAATCCTTAGGAACTTCGTGTAAAAATATTCAGACTTTGGTTTGAAACATTTTCAGAGATATGATCTGTGGAAGTTGGGGTTTTTGCAAGCTCCCGAATTTCATCTAAAAGAGGTGACGTGGGGAAAATCATCATAACTCTCTCTCTGAGCATCAGATTGGAATTCTGTTAAAAGTGGTCGCAAGTAAACAGACTGTAGTTTCCTTTGTATCCATTTCAGATCCGAAGGAGGAAATAATGACATGTGGCATGCCATACAAATTTTCTCTACTGAACAAGTCCATAATTAGGTCATTGGGGGAGATTGGGCATAACTTTGACCTGAAGAATCCAAATGAGGTCAGACCTATGGCATTCAAAAAAGGATTCATAGGGCTACTACAGGTTCGAATTTCAGATATTTAGGATCCGAATTCACAGAGATAATTCAGTTTCAATATTGAGCTCCTCAAAAGCAAGAAAATGGTGTGTATTTTTTTTTTTAAATGGCATAACGTTTTTTTCAAAAAACAGTTTAAAGTGATTCCAATGGCATATTGAAGAATTTTTATAAATATTGGGTTCTATAATGCCTCCAAAATATAATTCCCTACCCATTAAGCCGTCAGAAATCTATACTATGACGCATGAAGAGGAAGAATTGCAGTATGAGATATCAAAATTATGGTACCAAGTGCAACAAATTTCGATCTTATGAAGAGCAACCGAAGATGACATAGATGGTTTAAAAGTAGAAATGGAGGCTAATTTGGATGGTTTGAAGGCTCAAATAAAAGCTAATATGGATGATAAAGTAGTGGAAGATCACATCGAGCATCAACAACAAGTTCTCCAACTCTCAAAGGATAACCTAACTTTGGTGCAGAATCAAATGAAACAACAGGAAGATCAACATCACATCCAAAAAACTTCTAGTCACAAAAACAAGAACTCGACGAGTACAATCAATTTCAGAGTATCTCAACAAGTGGAAGAACTTTCCTGGAGAAGATTCCACATGGGAGGATGAGAATTTTAAATAGAAGCATCAAGAAATAATCAAGTGTTGAGGACAACTCTTGTTTGAAGGAGAGGGGCATGTTAAGTCCCTATATTACTAGTGTAGTCCCTGATTATGTTAGTGTAGCCCCCCTTATTTTTATTATTGTACCCCGGTAACTCCCATATTGTTATTATTGTGCCCTTACATTATTATTGTTAGGTCGGCTAGGATTATATTGTGACCCTATGGAATCCTATATATATAAAGGAGGTTTTTTTATTTGTATCATCGAAGAATTGTTCATTTATGTAATGTAAAGGAAGTTTCCCCCTCGAAGTGGCTTATTTCTAAGGCGTTGATCTCTCTTTTCTTCTATTTTTGGAGCTGGTTTCATAACATTTAGTATATGCTCCATGTGTTCATTGTTAATGGAACTAAACACACTTATAGAGATCTACTTACAAATTTTAAATATACACATTCTTGAAAAATTGATTATAAGTCTTTTATTTTTTTCTATAACATTTGATTAGTTCACTAAGACCCACATAGTAAAATTAAAAATTATGATTATGTTAAGATCCTTATAGGAAGGCATGATTTTCAAAATTTCAAAAACTATAAAATAAACATTAAAAACTATGGAAAAATATGGTTGCATAAAAATATTCTATTATCTATAACCATAAAAATTTGTTCCAAAAAATGCAGCACTTACATACCAAACACATGGCCTATTACAAGCATATACATTATCTTTTAGCAAAAAAAATAGCATACTAATCTTAGATAACACTCTCTTGTATTTCTTTTAATATATCAATTTTTTATAAATAAAAGTTATATATTTGGGAAATGTTATATATTTAGAAAGTCAATTTGGTTGTTTACATTTCTTCTTTTTACAGTGGATGCCATAAAAGGTTCCCTATAATCTTTTTTATGTCATTATAATTTTGTTTCCCGTGTTTCCATTGTAACTAACATGCTAAAGTTGGGTAGTATTATCTTGTACCAACGTGTAAGGTTTAATGTGTTGAACTAACGACATAAAAATATGCATAAGTTTACAAAAGAAAAGAAAGAGTTAGCTCAATCATCTATTAATAATATTTTTCAAAATTTAGCTAACTTTGTGTTGGTAAGTTCCAATTCAAATCCCCTTCGTGTAAAGCCCACTAATCTCTATTGACTAGTTTACTAGAAATTACATTCACCAATGTGAACAAGCTTTAGTTGTGTTTTGTTGAAATAATATATAACTCCAAAAACTATAATAAACATGTAAGAAGCTTATCATTGTTTTCTACAATTTGAAAAATATTCTATAAAAAGAAATTGAGCTACCAAACAATTACTCCATATTAAATTATCTATTTATATATAAAAATTAAAAACGCCCTGACATTATAAAAAAATTAGAACATCACATCATTCTTGATGTGGAGTGACTTTATTTTCTCTAACGTGATTCTTGGAATCAACAAGTTGTGTGTGTCAATGCAACAAATAAGGTATGGACTTGGGAACATCATTGTAGCTCAAACAGGGCACTAAGCGGCAAAGCTTGAAATTAATTTATTAGTGTTCTGTCATTTAGATTATCAAACCTAAATCCTTATTCCACGGAAAACATTGATCCAATCTATGACATCTAAATATAATATGGATCGGATTAATTTATTTTAAATTTTTGAGAAGATAAAAAGACACCTATTCATTTAATTAGGAAGTTGTTTTAAAAAAATAATGCACAATAAGATTAAATAAACCTGAATCGACAGGTTTGTCATCCTAGGGTGATTGGATGAAGCTATTAAATTGTATAAAGCTATTAAATGGAGCAACAATGCCATCCACATTTACATTAAAATTAAAATTTTATTTGAGTAAGTTGTTATATTTACATTTAAAAATTTATTTAATAAATTGTTAATTTTTTTTAAATGTGAAAAGCTGTTATTTTCAAAATTTTGATTTTCAAAAAAATTATGAATGATTTAAATTTAATAATGTGAGAATATTTTTGATTCTATATATGATTTAAATGATAAAATCAAGAGTTTTCTAATTATTTTAGAATTCTAATCTCAATTCTTATTCTAACCTCCATTTCTATTCTAATATGATAGATTCTCAAGATTACAAATATCACATAAATTTTGATAACAAAATTCTCAAAAATAACACAAATATCTTAATGGCTATCTCAACTTTTTAATATGTTCATATTGGTTTTGGACTTGATTTTGGACCTCTCATTATAATATGAAGTTAGCAAGTCATGACACAGGGCTATTCAAAAATTTTACCTTTGATTTGATATTTGTAGATTGAATTTGAATTTCAATAAGTTGGTATTAATGATGGGAGAAATCATCGATCATGAAGGTCATTGTTTTTGGATTTAGAGAAATAATTTAGCTACTAAAAAGAAAAAATAAATGTTTAAAAAGAAAGATAGCAAAGATAGTAAATATATAACACAATATCGACAACATTTACTAGCATAACCACATTGCCAAGACAATATCTAGCATAACCACATTGCCAAGACAATATTGACAACATACCATTGCATGATTAGCACAATTACATTGATATACACGAACATATATCAAATTAATATTATTATATGTATTGTTAATTAAACTTAATAGCAATAACAATTAATAAATATTAATTTTATTCCCTTGGGTTTATTTATTTATTAATAATTTTATTATTATTTATAAATTATATATTATTATTACTATTAGGAGGTATTATTAATTAATAAATAATAATAAAAATATAAGTATAAATATTAAAAATTACTAAATGTTAATTATTCATAACTAGTAATTTATAAATTTTTTTAATAGTGTCGGGTGTTATTTTGTATTCCAAAAAAGAGAAGGAGAAGATCCTTTTTTACATGCTAGAGTCCCTAAGGAGCAACAGAGGAAGTACTTGCAACAAAATGCTACTCCTACTTTGCTTCTATTATTCAGGAAGAACTGAAATATAGATAATGCATAGATACGAACAAACAAACTGGGATAGAAGAAAGACAAACTTAAAAGACATGCTTAAGGAGAGAGGGAGAGATCAATCGATGCTTATATGACGCCCAGTCAAGGCATCCATGTTATCCTCATTTCCAGCATTTCTCACATTGTTGGAACTGAAGCTAGGAGCTGTGCATTTCTCCATAATGTATTTTAGGATTTAAACTGATTCTTCAGCGTGAGTGCATCGATTGGAGAGTTCATTGTACTGATTCTGAAGATAATTAACGTTGTGGAGGAATACATTCACATCAGCATGATGTTTTTCATCAAGGATCTTCACATTTGTTTGCAGCTTTGCATCGAGAATTTTTTGATGAGCCCGAATATGTTCCAGTTCTTCCTGCAGATCTGCACAGTGAAGTCAGTCCTCGCTGTGAGCCATACTGAGGGTAGAGAAAAATAGAGAACAAGAGGTGAGCGCATGGCAAACAGAGAGCTCAAAATAGAATTGTGCGGGGTCCGCAAAAAACATTGAGCAGTAACATGTAAGAGGGGAGAGCGGGTTCTACAGAGGGGAGAGAGGGGGCATGGAATAGGAGGCTAGCGATAAGAGTGGAGGGAGAATCCAATGGCGCAACAAGGAAGGCTTTGCTAAGGGGACTTCAACAGCAACCATAGTAAGAAGAGACGGGAGAGGATGCATGAGGACGCAGAGGTTAGAGGGATAAATAAGACAGCACGAGAAGAGGGAGACAGCATGGGGGGAGACCCAAGGTGATAAGATCACGGGGAAGAGAAGGGATGAGGTACGAATTGCTCTGTCGAGATCATAATTTTCAGAGGAAGGGATCCAAATAGATCTTGAGATCGTCTGCAATAAGATCATGGCAGAGGCATAATATATGTGGCATAATTGCATAATATTTTCCCCGAGGTTCGAGCACGAGCTCTATTTGTGAGATTGTCTGTGTCCTTGTTGTTCCTTCAAAGGATGTGGTAGACGGTAATTCTTACCATCTCTTTTGAGATGTTGCAGCACCTACTGATTTTTTGATGCATAGCTATATTGCTTATCAGGTGATCATGGTTCATCATATTGACGATGATGGAAGAATCCCCAAAAACCATTGCATTGGAGATGTTGAGCTTTTTTAGTTGATATAATCCTTGGAGGAGGGTGAAAGCCTCCGCTCTGTTATTAGAAAGGGTACCTAAGCCCCATTCGAATGAGATAATACTTCTACCATTTTCATTTCTGATAATGCCTCTAGCACCTGCAATACCTGGATTCATTTTTGAAGCACCATCAAAAAAGAGAGTGGGCCTTGCACAACTGCCCATCCATTCAGTGAAGTCCTTGTCTTTGAGACGAATCTTCCAGCTTGTGGCTTTTCGAAGAGGATGAATTGTAGGGGGCTTATGAATTCCAGTGTTGTCCCATAGATTGCCAAGGAAGTTCCTTTCTTCCACTCAAAGTTCACTAAGGTCAATTTTGATGTTGCATTTGGAAGCTATTGTTTCAAGAGTGAGGCTCCAAGCTTTGCTGCAGACCTTCCTATAAGAGGGCTCTTTGTCATTGAATATCTTCATGTTTCTAGAGAGCCAGATGTTCCATAAAAGTATGTAAGGTAGAGTGTCCCAAACCCTTCTTGCTAGATTTCTCTTCTTTTTCCCCCATGGGTAATTGTTCCTCCAACATTAAATTACCTCCGCAATGGTGGAAGGGATTAGTTCAGTCCAGCAGCGTGCAACAAAGGGGAACCAAATGAAGAGATGGAGTGTTGTCTCTTCGGCTCCTTAACAGTTGGGGCACCTAGATGGGCCAAGCATACCCCTTTTTTTGAGATTTTCTGAAGTTAGAATTTTCCCTTCTAGGAGCGTCCATATGAAGATCTTAATCTTAGGAATAGCTTCTGATTTCCACACCATTTTCCAATTTGGCCAAATGAGTGCGGGGTAGTATTCACTGCTTAGTTGTTTATGGGTTGCTTTAATGGAATATGTTGAGCCAGAGGAATCCCAACAAAACCTATCAATGTTGTCTTTGTTCAAAGGGGCTACACCATGGAGTTGAGTTTGAAGGTCTCATAGATTAGCTTCCAAATGAGCAAGGACTTTGGGAAAGAGCCAACCAACCCAGTCTTGGGAATGTTCATCCCATTTAGAAAATTGGCTTAAAAGGCTTAGGTCTAGATTACTGAAATGAGAGAGGATACGATGAGTACCAGGTCTGTTCAAGAGGGGGACTTTCCCCATAATTTTGTCTTTCCCAATATTTATTGAGTTACCTCCCATGGGAACTTTAGAGAGATTCTGGGCTGATAAAGGAGTGTCTTTCTTACAGAGTGCCCAGATTTTAGAGCAAGGCCTGTTAGGGATGTCATGGTCTAGAAGATGCTGTCGGGGGGAGTTGAGATACTTGACCTCCAAAACACTTTTCCACCATGCTTGTTGACCTTTGATTAACCTCCAAACAATATTTCCACCAAAAGCGCTATTCAGAAGCTTGGGAGAGTGTATTCCAATCCCTCCATGTTTTTGATCTTGAGTAACCTATCTCCACTTGAAAAGATTGTATTTTTTCTTCTCGTTTTTTCCACCCTACCAGAGAAAGTGACTTAGGATAGCTTCAAACTTGTGATGAATTCTAGCAGGGGTTTGAAGGAGAGTAAAATGGTACAAGGGCAGAGAAGAGAGGGAATATTTGAGGAGGATTATGCGCCCTGCAAGATTTAGCCAAGAGGAACCCCATTATTACACTTTTCTCTTGATTTTGTCTATGGTGATGTGCCATAATTCTTTAAAGGGCCAGCACTGACAGGCATGCCCAAGTAAATGAAATGGTCCCAATTCAGTTTGTAGGGGACTCCAAATATATGAGCAATGCTATGAATGGTTTGGTTGGTGGCATTACAACCATAAATGAAATTTTATTGAAAATTGATCAGGCCTCCAGAGTAAAGCATGAATTTTTCCAGGATGGTTTTAAATCGTTGATAAATTACGCTAGATCCTCCTCCCATCAAAAGGGTGTCATCAACAAATTGTGAATGGTTCATATTTTTTACACCATTTCCGAATTTGATGCTCGTGATGAGGCCAGCTTGTCTCATATGATCCAAGGCCCTACTGAAGGATTCTGCCATGAGGATAAAGAGGTAGGGTGAGAGAGGGAATCCCTGTCTAAGGTCATAGGAAGACTGAAAGGAGGGAGCTGGTCTGCCATTGATAAGGGGAGGGATGAAATGCAATAGTTAATAAGGGCAAGGAAATTTGGATCAAAGCCCATTTTCTTGAGGACAGAAGAGATGAAGGAGTGTCTGACCCTGTCAAAGGCATTGGCAAGGTCTAGCTTGAGGATAAAACCTTTTTATTTTCAAATTATGCTTGAGTGGATAGATTCTTGGACAATGAGGATCAAATCAACGATTTGTCTTTGGGAAATGAAGCCTCCTTGATTTTCCGAGATGAGATTGTGGAGGTGGGGCTTGAGGTGCATGGCAAGGATTTTAGTGATGAGCTTGTAGGAGGAGTTGCATAGGGAGATAGGTCTAAATCTAGAGAAGGAAGAGGGGTGATTTTCTTTGGGAATAAGGGCGAGGAAAGTGGAGTTGGTGTAGCCCCCAATTTTTTTCTTCCTTTGACTCCATTGTATATTTTTGACCAAATCCTTTTTTATTAGGTCCCAATGATTCCTGTAGAAACTGATAGAGAGCCCATCTGTTCCAGGAGCTTTATCCAGGTTCAAGGACCAAATTACTCTATGAATTTCTTCCTCATCTATCTATTTTTTGAATGCATTGTTCATCTCCTCGGTAATCATGGTTGGAAGATATTGTAATAGATCAAAGTAATCTTCCGGCATTTTTGTTTCCGTTACGATATCTTTGTAATGCATGGTGGCAGCAGCTTTAATTAACTCTTGATCTATCTAAATTTTACCCTCATCATCGAGGATAGAGGAGATATTATTTCTGATTTTTAGAACAATGGCTTGTTTGTGGAAAAAAGAGGTGTTCTTGTCACCTGCTTAAAGCCACAAATTCCTGGATCTGATTCTCCACTTCTCCTCTTCTTTTCTATTGGTTCTGAATAGTTGCTAGTAGAGATCTTTTTCCTTATTGGAGTGTTCTTGATTGAGGCCATGAAGGTCGATGCAACTATGAACAATGTCCAACTTGATTTTATAATTATTAATAAATAAGAATTATAATAAATAATTATTATTATACTTATTTTTCCTAAATTGATAAATATTATAAACTAAATGGATTGAAACTATAAACCATGTTCATATTAATAATAATTATTAATTATTATTAATTATATTTATTTATATTTAATAATACTTATTAATAGTTAATAGTAATTATAATTATTGTTTGTAAAAGGATAAATATTATAAACCAAATTGATTGATATTATAAACTCAAGGGATAATATTGTTAACCCAAAGGATTAATAAGGATTAATAAACCCAAGGAATTATTAACATTATAAACTCACGAGATTAATTTTATAAAGCTAAAGAGTTAATAAACCCAACTAATTATTAATATTATAAACCCAAGGGATTAAAATTATTAACCCTAGGGATTAACAACCCAAGAGATTAATAAACCCAACTAATTATTAATATTATAAACCAAAGGGATTAGTAAACCCAAGGGATTAATATTATAAGGCCTAATATTACAAATTATAAATCCAAAATATTAATATTACAAATTATAAACCAAAGGGATTAATAAACCAATGAATCAATATTGAAAACTCAAGATATAATATTCTAAACCTAAGATATTATAAACCTTATGAATAATAGTATACCCTAAGAATATGAACCCATAGATTAATAAACCTGAGGGATTGTTATCATAAACCGCAAGGGATTATAAACCTAGGGGAATAATATTAAACGCAAGGAATTAATATTATAAACCCAAGGGATAAAAAACCTAAGGTAAATATTAAAAGCCCTAAAATAAATATTAAATCATAAGATTACTATTGTAAACCTTAATATTAAAATTATAAACATAAGAGATTAATAAATCCAAGGGAATAATATTAAAAACCAAAGGGATTTTAAAACTAAGGGAAAAACATTAAACTATAGGATTAATATTAAATCCTAGGAACGTAAAGCCTAAGATTAATAAATCCAAGTGACGAATATTCTAAACCCAAGGGATTTTAAACTAAAGAGATTCATATTAAACCCTAAGATTAATATTATAAATCATAAGCTTAATATTAAACCCTAGGAATATAAATCCTATCATTAATATTAGAAACCCTAGGATTAATACGATAAACTCAAGGGATTAATAAACCTATTGCAATAATATTAAAAATATGACATATTATAAACCCCTAGGAATAACATTAGACCCTCAGATTAATAATAAACCCTAGGAATATAAACCCTAATATTAATATTATAAACCTTAGGATTAATATTATAAACCCAAGATATTAATATTGGAAAAGTTTTCTTCCCTCAGAACCGTACTTGAGATTTTCCTACCTCATATGGCTCAATCCACTATTCTTTAGTCCTCTACCAAAATTTCCAAAATATTATTGAATTGGAGATGATTCATTGGGAGTTCATATCAACCAAAGGACCAAATAAAGTCAATGACATGAGTTTTTTATTTCACTTCCAATCAATTCAATGATCAGGTTCTATCTTTTCTCCTACCCTCAAAAAGATGAAGTATACAAATAGATATTTAATAGGAGATCGTACAATATCCATATTACCCCCTTGTAAAGATGGACTTAAAGAAGAAAGAAATTATTTTTATCAAATAAATGATAGATTCCTCAATTATTTCACTCTCATAAGAATTTTTGATGTCACGAGATAATAAAAGAGTAATTCCATTAAGAATATTTTTCAATTTGGATCTAAGGAATTAATAAACCTAAGGGATTAATATTATAAACTCAATGGATTGTAAATTGAGGGGAATAATTTTAAACCCAAAGTCTTAATATTATAAACGCTAAAGATTGATAAACCCAAGGGATTAATATTAAAAACCCAAGGGATTAATAAACCAAATAAATTAATATTAAACATTAATATTAATATTATAAACTCAATGTTAAGCTTTAATATTATAAATCGAATATTAAAAGTACTTAATATTATAAACCTTGTATTAAATCCAAGTTTTCTAATGTAACAATGTGACATTGAATAAATTACAATATAATGTAACATTGGGACAATGATTGTTAGACTTATTTTCATATTGAGACAATGTTAGTCAAAATGTCCAATGCTATAGTATTAAACCCTTGATGTTATAAATCCAAGTGATTAATGCTAAAAACCTGAGGGATTATAAACCAAAGGGAATGATATTAAACTCAAGGGATTAATATTATAATACCAAGGGATATAAACCCTAAGATAAATATTATAAACTGAAAAATAAATATTAAATCCAAAGATTAATATCTCAAAACTTATAATTAATAATATACACAAAAAGGATTAATAAGCCCAAAGGATTAATATTAACAACCCAAGGGATTATAAGCCCAAGGGAAGAAAATTAAACCCTAGGATGTGTTAGCACCCTATAGTTGAACCTCTAAGCTGAGAAAATGTTTATAGGGATAACCAAAAACCTCTTTTGGCTAGAAACTGGTCTTTTCTAACCGGAGGGGGTTCACGCACTCGAAAAAAATGTCTAAATGTAAGTAACAATAAAGTTTAAGGACACCCAAGAGAGACCAGATCTGAAAAGGTAAATGGGATTTAATGATGGTGGTTGGTAGACTTTAGAGGGAGGGTCATTGGGCATGAAACTATAATTCAGATTTTTATATAAAAATATCAATAATTACATGTGACACTTATTAAAACATATGCAAGGAAGATATAATCTCAAGTTTCAATATTTGTCATAACATAGTGAGTGAGTTTTAGAAGAAACTAAAAAATACAAAGAGATATTTGATCACATGTAGCAAAGCATTGAATGAATTCTGAAACATATATTTCTAACCAAATATCGAGAACAATACATAAATGGAGCACCTAGCTTAGGGTGAATTCCATCATAATTCAGAAAAAAAACAAGCATCCAGAGCATCAAGATAGATGAATCCTGAAAAATTGTTTTAACGCCAATTAGAAATTAAATTTTAACAAAGACATAGATACTACTATTACATATAAGAAGGGGCACGAAACTTGAAATCCATACCACATGAACCTCTGGCCAAGTGGCAAAACTCTGCATTGATAATTTTATTTAGCATAAGAAAACACATACACCGACCTTCTTCTCAAATTCGAACCATTTTTCCATGTTCTTTTCAGTTTAAATACATTTTGGAAAACTGAAAAATTTATAAAAAAAAAAATTTAAAAAAAATTAAAAAAAAAAAAAAAACTAGATAAAATGTACATGCTATCCACTAAGTGGATCGAAACCAATTAAAATTAGAAACATCAAGTTTTAAAATCTAAAACTAGGATAAGGTTAAGATAAAAACTGCAATATCATTTTTAAGAAAATCAACCTTATCTTATGTACCTATTTCATCCCTATCCATTCATTCCTATCTTGATAACTAGCATAACAATAGAAAGGTATGAACATAACTTAAAAATGCAACAACTGAGTGATGAGTTGCCCAACCATTGCGCAGTAGAGTCCATCTAAGCATAGTCATAAGATTCACCGACTTAAACTGAGATGATGGGTATGATGGAAATGCTATTGAGTTGGAGTAGGACCCATCTAATTCCTCTTTCCATGCGTGAAAAACTCAAAACTCTCGAGTCACCACTTGAGCAACAAAATTTTAAATTTATGGGTTTGACTGTTATTTCCCGCTCCAAAACAAATAAATGTCCAACAATCCATCACATTTACCTTATGACTTCCAAAAAGCATAAAAATTCCAAAAATTCCCACATTTACAAATCGAACTTCAAAAATTTCATGATTATGTCTGCAAGGAATTGTGAAAAAGGGTGTCTGAGTGACACCTGTAATTCCCAAACTGTACCACATGTGTAAAAAATGAGATAATTTTTTGTATATGAAATTTTTTTTGAGAGAAACCTCTCTCATTTTCCTCAAATTCTTCCACATATCCTTAGAATATTTTCCCCAAAATCATGACTAAAAAAATAAATTGTAGAGTCTAAAAAATAGGCTTTTAAGATGCATTTTAATATCCCAATATATGAAACCTGTGCTGAAAATGAAGGAGGTTTTTGTTATTTTTTGTGTGCGTGAGAAAAAACTCTTTCTGTTTTTCAAAATTTAGCTCCATTTGGGCGAAAAATCTTTTGAAAATGATGACTGAAATAGTCAATTTCAGAGCAAATTTGTAGGAGTGTAGAAGATCTCCATGGTTGATATGCTTGTAGAACTTTCCTGGAAAAACAAACCAAAAGGGTATGTTTGAAATGGTAGTGTGATGGTGTAGAACTCTTTAAATATTTTTTTCAATGCATGCATACCTTCAAGATAGTTGACTCCAACTTGCGCAACTACCTTCTCACAGTTGAAAGAGTCTTCCTTCGAACCACTGCTAAGATAATTTCAGCCTTGTGTTGTGCAAACTGTTGATTTTTATCAGAGAAGAGTGCGAAACATAGATTGGAAAGAGAATGAGAGAAATATGAATCAAAAATTTTAAAATGTGTGCCTCATGTTTTGTTTGGTCATGAGTAAAATTTATGGTAAAGGGTTATTATGATCATGAAATATGAATGACGGTTATGATTTGGAGAGGGGTGTAGTGGCAATGATGATGAAAGGTGAGTTAAGGAGTGGTGTGTGTGAGTTAAATGTAAATGAAGGGGGTCTATGTAAGGGAGTATATGAATGGAAAAAGTATATGGAAAGGTTATATAAAAGGGAACCACGAGTTGTGAATGGTGGAATGGGGTATGATGGACATCATTAAAAACATACCCACAAAACTTTAATAAATGAAAATTGGCATGTTCTATTCGTGGTTTTGACTTGTGATACATACCCCTTGAACCCTAAATGACTTTACATGAGAAAATTACCTCACGACCTTCTCATAGACTCAAAATCTCTCAAATGTTATATTGTATTTAAGGACCCTCTATGGAAAAACTTGTAGTGATGTCAGAAAATGATTATTTAGACTATCACAGCAGTATCTCATAGGCTAAACAGCTACAAAAAATCCCAAAATGAATAAAATAGGGGAAGACATTTGATCCCTATACCATAGGATCCTAACATTGGCTCCAATGGGGATGGAAGCCTCCTAGGGAGGTGCCAAGAACACTGCAAACTAACAGCCTAACCAGTGGGAAATGGAGTCAAACACTAAGGACTGAAAATTAATTGATTGACCAAAAATTGACTGACTCACTGAAAACTAATTATATTTATTACAAATATCAAAGCTTATAAAGGAAATTGACAAAAAAATCACCAAATCCTTAGGGCCTTCTCCTCGGGCTTCAAACTTTGATGATAGTTGTCCACACCTACTGAATACATATATACACTCATGTTAAATGATCCCACCAGTGTAGCCAATCAAGAAAATGATTGTATGACTTATGTGCGTATTTGGCTCCACTAGACATAAAGAAAAATTCAGAGAATGGCAAATCAAACTTTCCAGTGAACATCTACTCATGATCCATAAATTCCACAACATTCTTCTGCTCTAATGACTATGATAGAATAGCCATGGGATCTTGAAAAACATGAAAAGTCACCTCTTTTGATGATTGCAGCAAATCAACAAAAGCATCCTTGAAAACATGAAACATTATCCTATCTTGATGATCGAAAGGATAATCTTCATTCATAACTAGTCCTTGTTCTATCGTGCCACCATATATATATATATATATAAGACAGTGCTTTTCATACAAAATGGGAAAGTTATTGGTATCCCTTTGTCTTTCAATTGGGACACTATCTCCATTACATTAAACAAAATGTTTGATTTCACAGGATAATATTTCAAAAAATACAATGCCTTGCTTTGATATCCAAACATAGTGATCATCATTCGTCGCTTGAACTGTTGTCATTGCTATAGCTACTTTCATGACTTGGGTTATTTTCAGGAATGTTTTTTTCACTATGTTGATTGTTTTCTTCTTCTTCACCTTCCATCTACAAACATAAAAATAAATTGTAATGAGTGTATATACATTGGTGAGAATAATGAAAATTGCAATATTAAATAATATACATCAATGTAAATCGAAAACAAATGATGTACCATTGCAACAATTGACTCATAAACTATACACATTCTTTCAAAACCATGTAACATGCCATCTTTCAAGATTTCATATGTTGGCGCAATTCCATACTTTGTCTCCTACAAGTTTTATACCCCATAACAAATCATATATTTAATATAAAAGATTTTTTTGTTCTATTAATTATAGACGGAGCTAAGTAAAACAAGATTGATAGATGCTTAGAAATTCCACAATTAAGTTCTGATATGCCAACATATACTCACAACCCATATTTAACCCAATTTCAATCAATTCCTCTAATGGTTCTTCTTTTTATGTTAGCACTTGTTTGAAGACATTCAATGATGATTTTTGTAAAACAACTTTAAAAATACAAAAATGAAATCTACTTAAGTTGTTAGAAGGAAGTAATAATTACTCACAAACTTATATATCAGCCCTTTTCTTCCTTGTCGTCCTGTTTTATGTGCTGAATGGGTTCCATTTTCTTTTCTTTTCTGCAAGAAAATACTTGAAAATTAATATTTAATGCTAGATTGTTTATTTATTGTACCTAATGATCGAAAAATTCAATGATTACATATTACAGTTGAAGCACGTTGTTGTTGAGATGGCCCCTCCTACGATGCAATTTTGTCCATTTCTTTGACCATCTCCTTGTACACCTTTTTGGACACTCCTACTGGCATATTTCTGATAGAGACTCGTTCATCTTTTGAGATTTTCATAATCTTCCTGAAAATGTAACATGACAATAAACTATTTAATTTTTATATTGATATATGAAAATTAAATATAACAAAAGTAATATTTATAAATAATTCTAGACAAAAATTTAAAGGAATATTACTTTTTCATTCCTTCTTTTTTGTTGTTGTACGTTTTTGCTATTAAAAGTCTGACATGTCTCATTGACCAATTCTCTGGAAACTCTTCCTGTAGTTTAGATAAAATTTGGTTCTTGGAATCATTGGATTTATTTTTGTATTGTAAGTGGAACGAACGTCTATACATTCATTCCACAAGATCCCTCAAACTTTTGTAAAAGATTTTCCCCCTTTCATTAACCTCCAGCACCACTCCAGATGAGCTAAGGAGCAATTCATTTTCATTTGCATGTTCTATTTCTTTTCTTTTCTTAGAACAACATTCATTTTCTAAGTTGTTGGTCCCTGTAGAACATTAAATAGATGTGGATTAATAGACTGTTTGACACATGTTATCTAATAATTGTATTTATATTATTAATGAAAATTAAAAAAAGAAACTCATATTGGATCGATAGTATTTTTTCATTCACCTGATTCATCCTTTTGAAATTTTTCCATCAAGCTTTTATTCTCTTCTGGTCCTAGATCAGAAATAATCTTATCGATCTTCGTCATTTTGTGGCTCTGCATGATACACAGTAAACAATACATATTTTTTAAACTTGCATATAGTTCAAAAATAATATTTTTTGTAAAGAATTTACAAAGAACTTGCCTTTTTTTCTTTTCTTGATGTGTTATCAGTATTTTTGTTACTTGATCTCTTGTCATTCATTTCTTTATCAATCTCAAACCTGTACTATATCATTCATTAATATATTTATAAAAAACTGTCAACTTTTCAGGTAAAAAAAAACCTTAAGAAATCGGTTCGCCATTCATGGTGTACGCACCGACGCCGGTGCGTGGGGGTCTTAGAAACGCACTACATAAGCAGTATAATAGACCATATGATGCTCTATGTCAACAAGGAGCACCAATGCTTTACATGTCAACCACCACACCAATTAACCATGATAAAATAATAAAAATCGTCCCATGTTAGTTTTTGTAGCATAAACCGGTGCCATATTTTACATATCGCGCACTGATAAAAAAATGTTGTTTTTTAATTTTTTATCACATTACTTTCGCGGTGCTCTTTTACAATACAGAGCACTGGCGCGCTAGGTTACGTCGGGTGCACCGATGAAAAAAATTCTATTTTTTTTTAAATTCATGCAAGGGCGGACATGGATTGGGATCTGACTATGCAAATCGTCTCGTTAGTTGGATGTCTTAGGTCTATATTTAGCAATAAAAACCCTATAAATCTAAATTGAAAAGCCCTAATTCTGGTGCGCTATTAATGAAATAGCGCACCAGCTGCATATTTTAAAAATGGTGCATTGAGAAAAAATATTTTGCTTTTTTTTTATTTTTTATCACAGTACTTTCGTGATGCGCTAGGATAATAGAGCGCACCGGTGCGCTAAGTTACGTAGGGCGCACCGATGAAAAAAAGAAAAAAAAAAAAAAATTACGCAAGGGCCGACATGGATTGGGATCCAACTATGCAAATTGTCCCGTGGGTTGGATGTCTTAGGCTTATATTTAGCAATAAAAACCCTATAAATATAAATTTAAAATCCCTAATTCTGAAATCACGAAAAGAGGGAGAAGAAAGGGCTGAAACAAAAAGAATGTAGGGTTTGTTTCTAAAATGAATTTTTTTTGTGCAAAACATCATGTTCGCGATGCACCATAATGAAATAGCACACCGGTGCCATATTTTACATATGACGCACTGATAAAAAAAATCTTTTGTTTTTTTAATTTTTTATCACTATACTTTCGCGATGCGTTGGTATAATAGAGTGCACCGGCCCGCTATGTTATGCAGGGCGCACTGAGGAAAAAAAAATCTGTTTTTTTTTTTTTAAATTCACGCAAGGGTCGACATGGATTGGGATCCGACTATGCAAGTCGTCTCGTGGGTTGGATGTATTACGACTATACAAACCCTATAAATCTAAATTGAAAAGACCTAATTCTAAAATCACAAAAAGAGGGAGAAGAAAGGGCAGAAACAAAAAGAATCTAGGGTTTGTTTCTAAAAATGGATTTTTTATTTTATTTTATTTCTGAAAACTGCAAAAAAATTTAAAAAAATACAAAAAAAAAAGTAAAAAAAACAATAAAATTTGATTTTTTTCTTTTACTGCATAAAAAAAAAACTGTAGAAAAAGTAAAAAAAATAATAAACTTTGATTTTTTTCTTTTACTGCATAAAAAAAACTGTAGAAAAAGTAAAAAAACAATAAACTTTATTCACGAGATCATTTGAAATTCTATGCTACAAGCTTTTAATCACCAGAGGTTTGGAATTATGATTATCTGAATACTTATGTTCAAACGTATTTCCTTACTCCACAGTGCTCTCGTGCTCTGTTTGCTCCAGGTATTTCTCCTGCAAATCTCTAGCTGAAACGTTTTGCAAAAATAGTAAAATAATGAAAAGTGTTTACTATTTAAAGAAATGTTTTATGAAATTAGATTTTCGAAAATATTTTGCCGCCCATTTTTCAATTTGCCGCTTTTTTTTCACCTAAAGAAATTAGAGTTGCATTTTTTTTATTTGTGGTTATTCATCACTGGTGCATTCCTTGATCGAACCGCACCAATGCGTCTGGGTATAAAACGGCACCGGTGCGTATTACCAAAAACGCACTGGTGTGGTGATCTTTACATTAGGCACCGAAATTACATTGCGGTGTGTGCACCAAAATTTATTGTTTTTTTCTCAAATGCAGGGATAAAATATCATAATTATATTGAATGGAAAATTATTCAAAATCCAGCTCGTTCCATAATATTTTTCAAATTCCATTGCGGAATTTTCCCTATCCATGTCGAGACGTAATATTTACTATATATTTTATTTATATTTTCACTATCTAATTGAATTTATGTTTTTTATCCATGCAGTCAATCATGCACAACTTAATTAAATTTATAACGTATATAAATTTGCAGGTTCATGCAGATTCAACATCGATTTCAGATGCACAAAATATTCAAACTGCTCCAAAACGTCTGAAGTTCTTATCAGGAGTTGCATACCGTGAAGCACATTTGGTAGATGAAAATGGACAGCCGCTTCACCCTACCAATTGTAACAATATTTCATCTTCTAGCCACAATACTGGGACAATGACAGTAATACTTATAATTTTTTGGTACATATATTGATTAATATGTAATTATTTCAACGTCAAACCAATTTATAATCATGCAATATTGTCAACATGGTTACTAATTGATATCATATATTTTGTACTAATCAGGTTTAATTTTTTTTTTTAATTATTAGGATTCTAGTGATGATGAATGACCTACCTACCATCTTCTGTTGCACCCACGACAATGTCAAATCAAGAGAACAATGAATTAAGAGAAAAAATCGGAGAGGAATGATACCAAGAATGGTTGAATCAACCACCGATTCAATTCTCGCTACGTCCAGATTCACCAATTAGGAATGACTACAGCAATAGTAGTTCTTCACAAGCTGGCAATGGAGGAAATCAAATAGAGGTTGGTATGGATGATTACTTAAGGGATACAACTTCCATGGAGACAATGTTGATAGATGCATTCCAAAATGATGATCAGCTACGGGATGATGCTCATATCGCTGACACCTTTTTCGAAAGCCTTAAATTTTCTTCCACCACCCCTCTCTTTCGACCTGGCTGTCAGTAAAATTCTACCCAGTTGGGGACAATGATGTTACTGTATAACTTGAAAGAAAATTTTGGCTTGTCTAATGCATGTTTCTCAGAACTTTTGAGGTAAGTTACCATAAAGTACTCCCTTATATAAATTTGAAATATAATCAGTACACTGCAATGAACATTACAAATGGTAAATTTTATGAACGTTAATAATTATATCAACATTAATGTACATTTATTAATATATTTTTCCATGATCACCAACTACAGGCAATTCAAAGATAAGTTTCTTCCGAGTGATAATGTCTTTCCCAGTAGCTGCGAAGAGGCAAAGAAATTGTTGAAAATATTGAGTGTTGAGTACATATCATATCATGCATGTCCAAATGATTGTATTCTATATAGAGGAGAATATGCAGACAAAGAGATGTGCCTGAAATGTGGGCATGACAGGTATGATAAATCAAAAAAGAAGGGTAAATCACGTATTGGTCCTCCTTTTAAGATATCGAGGCACATGCCTATAATCCCAAGGATTCAAAGGCTCTTTTTTTGCAAAGAATTAGCTATGTTGCAGGGATGGCATGCCTCACACAGAAGTGAGTTGGGAATTATGCGAATCCCAACTGATTCAATAGCCATGAATCAAATAGAGGATACATGGCCCGAAAAATTCAAGGATGAAGTATGAAGTGTACAACTCAGCATATCCATGGATGGCGTCAACCCATATTCCCTCTAGAACACCAGAAATTCTGTTTGGCCTGTAGTAGTGATCAATAACAATATCGCCCCATGGTTGTCCGTGAATAATGAACATCTTATGTTGGCTCTCATAGTCCCTGGTAGAAGATAAGTGAAGAATATTGATGTCTACTTACAACCACTGGTAGATGAATTGTAGGAATTATGGGATGGGATAAATGTATATGATGTATCAAGACCCATCGCAGCAGAGAGGAGTTTTACGTTGTATGGCATATGTTCTTACACAACACATGATTATCTAGGCTTAGGAGTTTTCTCTAGTAAATTACATGTTTAATTTATTGATTTGTTTATATACCTAACAATATTCTTTCACATATTAGTTATTTAATTTGTTGTAATATTTGTTCTGATATTTTTGATATTATTTAACGTGCCATGCATATTAATTAATGTATACAAATATAATCTCGCAGGCCTTGTAACAAAAGGGTATTTTGGATGTAAATGTTGTCGACCTTCTCTGAAAGCTAGATGGTCCAAGGACCTATGAAAGCCAGTGTATGATTGCTCCAGGGTATTCCTACCAGAAGAACACCCTTACAGAAGAGAAGCATCCGCTTTCAATGGTAAATGAGAGAGAACCCAAAGGCCTCCAATAATGACACCAGCTGAAAGGCTTAGAGAATATGAGAGAGAGAAGGATAAGGAGTTCATAGAAATGTTCAATTCAAATGGGGAGCCTATGTTCGATGATCCAGTTTTCTTCAACAACTATGTTGATAAATTTCCCATTAGGATGAAAAAGGAAATCCATCTTTTATGACCTCCCATATTGGGAGAATCTTAAGATTACCCACTTATTAGATCCCATGCATATATTTAAAAAAAAATAATCTTCTTTATGGAGGCACATATCATCGAAACAAAGTGACACATTGGTTGTTAGGAAATGTCTTATTACTTCAAAAACTAAAAAGAGACATTGGCCAAGACGATTACAAAGTACAGGATCAGAGGCAGATGTTGGTCCCTCTAATTCATAGATTTTCAAAGAAGGTGATTTCCCATGGATTTTTAAAAAAGATGATATTTCTTTGGCAAAGGAAGTTCTAATGGGTGTGAGGTTGCCAACTTCATACAGGTCTTCACTACGGCACTACTTCACCGTGGATGACTATTTGTTGGGGTTGAAATCGCATGACCATTTGAATCTTCTAAGAGTACATATAATGTCAAAAGCATGATTTTATTATTTGTTATATTAATAAATTTTATCCCATGTGGGGATCATAAAACATAACTAATTTTGTATATTATTGCACATGTTTATAACTTTGCAGTGTCATTATCCTTTGTTCGTGCGTGGGTGTGTGAAACATGAATTCCCTCAAGACCTAGGATGTGCCATATCTAAATTATCTACATTTGCACGTTGGATCACGTCAAAGGAGATTCATGTGGCTAGCATTCCACGGTGGCATCAAGAGATAGTTGAGATTGCTTGTATGTTTGAGAAGGAACTGTCGAAGAGTTTCATGGAGTTATAGGTTCATATTATAATCCACCTAGTAGAGGAGGTTGAATTAGTTGGGGTGGTTTCTTGTCGTTGGATGTTCTTCTTAGAGAGGTACATGAAGAAATTGAAACATTTTGTTCGACAAAGGGAAAAACCTAAGGGGTCTATGGCAGAGGGGTACATATCGTATGAGTATTTCTATTATTCCAGTGTGTACATCAAGCAGATCGACAACAGACCAGGTGTGGTTATTTGGGACGATGAAAGGGATGAAGACAAAAGAGAAGGGGAGTTGCTCCAAATGAGTGGAAAAAAGTGCTTGGTAAAGAGTAAGTGACTTATAATTTTTAAAATTTACAAAAGTAATTAATATTCATGTTGAACTTCGATATAATGTATATTTTGATCTCTAAGTACTATATAATGTTGGTTTGATTTCATCAGCGAATGTAGAAATTGAAGCAATCAATAAATTCGTTCTTTACAATTCTGAAGCGACACAACCGTGGGTCGCATTGTACGAATAAAAGAGGATGAAATGGGATAGTGACAGGAAATAATTCAAACGGTTGAATGGTAGAATTGTGCCTTATCCCGATCATTTAAAAGAAAATATGCCAAAAATATGCCCCAACATTTGGGTTGCTGACCAAGTCAGAGAGAAATACGGTGCTATCGTTCGTTACCTGCATGCTGAAGAGGATGCGCTAAACGTAGGGATTGGGTCCAACAACTCGGTAATAATATTTTTAATTTATATGTAAATTTGAAACTTATAAGACATCTACATTTCATATTTTAACTATTGGGTTATTATAAGACACATGACACTATGATTTTTTTAACTTTTTTATAATATGTGCATTTGTTCCCATCTATGTGGGCATATGGACACCATTTTCACATAGAAAATGCCGATGTTGGAAACATCACATAAGACTATGGAGTGGAAGTCGAGTTCGATCAATCTAGTCGATCTAACCACCATGATAAAAATCTAGTATGAGGGACGTTAGGTTACGTTGGAAAGATACAAGAGATCATTGAAGTGGATTTCTCTTGTTTCCAATGTGTTACTTTTAGGTGCAAGTGGTGGGACACATGTTATCAGAATAATGTAAAGGAAGGTCATGATAGTAGGCTAATATGTATAAACTCTAGAAAGATGTGGGATGAAGCTAAGCAGCCCTATATTTTCCCCAAACACTGCAACCAGGTGTTTTTTTACCCAGATGTGTTGGATAGGGATTGGTGGTTCGTATTGACACATGACCCTAGATCAAAACATATTTTTGAGAACAATAGTGTTATCATGCCATGCGAGCTGGAAGGTAATGAGGGAGATAATGAGAACCGAGAGTGATATGGTACATGTGTTATTTCATCAATATTTATACTTTTTAAGATGGGTTTTTCGAAACATTATAATATGTATTTTGAATTAAATGGTAATTTGAATTGTGTTAATGTTAAAATCAATAATTCACTTGATAATTTTCAATTATGTTAATCTCAAAAACAATGGCGTACTGTATAAATTGGTTCTTTTTTTTATCTAAGATCATAATAAAATAATGATAATTCTGAAGTACATGAATTTATTTGCATTATTTTCTAAACTTTATTATGTTACAATAATTCATATTATTCTAGATTTATTATTTTACAATTATTCAAAATTTACAAATTTACAAATTTTAAAAGTTTAATAAATTCATTTCACATTAATACAATTAAAATCTTACAAATGTTTTAGATACAATTACAATTAAAATTAGAATTAGAATTAGAATTTTACAATTTAACATACAATTACAATTAAAATTCCAATTACAATTTTAAAATTTTACATACAATTACAATTTTACAATTACAATCAATTCACAGTAATACAATAAAAAAATTACAAATATTTTACATACATTTAGAATTAGAATTAAAATTACAATTACAATTACAATTTTACCATTTCACATACAATTACAATTACAATTTTACAATTTTACATATATACCATTACAATTACAATTTTAAAATTTTACATACAATTAGAATTACAAATATTACAATTTTACAATATCATGATCATTTAATATTAAATTAATTAATAAACATCATGTTCATGATAACCATCGTACAAACATCATATTTGACTAAAAAACACATTCAAAATCGCTAACATCATTGTGATCATGATCATCTAACAAAACACAATTAACATTATATATTAACATCATCACAACACAAACATAAAATATACATCTCATGTCAAATAACTCATGCTATCACATACACATCTATCTGTAAGTTGCACATTAAATGAACATATCTAACATGACTTAACAATATACACATCATGATGATCACCAACATGTAAATTAATTACAACTGCAACATGAACATAAAATACATGGACCATATATATATAATGTTAAAAATATACAACTGTAATATAAATGTCATGGATCAGTTGGTAGTAGTACAACATCAATAGCAGTACTAGTGGAGGCTTTCTCAGTCAATGGTGCAGCCTCGATGGTTGATGGTCCAGCCTGCTCATGATCATGAGTACTGATGGATGCTGCAGGCTGCTGACTAGACGTGGTCAATGGTCCAGCCTCATCTCCATGATGACGGCTGCTAGATGGCTCATGCTCATCTGGCGCGGCGCGAGGTGAACGATCATGAGATGATGAGTCAATGCTCGCAAACTTTCCATCACGTGCTATGGCTCGACCACGCCTATAACGTGCAACAGTCCTCCTCAGTCGCCTAACAGCTGTCGTAGCTCCTACGACATGCCACATCAGGTTGTACATGCCACGTGGCATGCCTCTCCACATATTTAATAGCCTATCATCAGCCTGTATGTCTCTGTAATGAGCGAGCCTGATGCCCACCTCAACAATCAATGCACTAAGTTGGTCACCCAACTCCATCCTATATCTAGCATCAAGTCAACAGCGCCTAGAAAAAGGTGGTACCAGCGCTCTATGGTTGATGGTCCAGCCTGCTCATGATCATGAGTACTGACGGATGCTGCAGGCTGCTGACTAGACGTGGCTGATGGTCCAGCCTCATCTCCATGATGACTGCTGCTAGATGGCTCATGCTCATCTGGCGCGGCGCGAGGTGAACGATCATGAGATGATGAGTCAATGCGAACTTTCCATCACGTGTTGTGGCTCGACCACGCCTATAACGTGAAACAGTCCTCCTCAGTCGCGTAACAGCTGTCGTAGCTCCTACGGCATGCCACATCAGGTTGTACATGCCACGTGGCATGCCTCTCCACATCTTTAATAGCCTATCATCGGCCTGTATGTCTCTGTAATGAGCGAGCCTGATGCCCACCTCAACAATCAATGCACTAAGTTGGTCGCCCAACTCCATCCTATATCTAGCATCAAGTCAACAGCGCCTAGAAAAAGGTGGTATCGGCACTCTAGCAGGAGCAGGTCTCTCTGCATTGGCCTCCTGATGATCCTCGGCATCTGGCATGCCCTGATCGTCATCAGGATCCACACCTGGATCAAGTGATGGTGTCAGCATCTCCTCGCCATCAAAAGAGCCAATATCTGAAAAATATATACAAGTACACAATAATAATTAGACAATTTCATTACACAATTTAATAAAAACAAGTTAAAGAACATGCTAGAATAAATTTAAATAAAATAGTAATATTACCTCTATCATTTGGCGGCTCATCAGCTATGAAGAGGATGTTGGCACACCCTCGCCAATCCAAACCTTCATAAGGACAAGGGACCATAATGAAGGGATGCTCATCAACACTAGCTAGCAACTCCAGTGCATCATGCGATATCCTCACAGGAAACAAAGTCTTGTCCCTCTTGGGCATCATTTTCCCCCACATGTGCATACATGCCTCAAAAATCGACCTACAAGGCTGCCGAATAAAATTAGGCCTCATCTCTGGAAAAATCTCAAAAAATAAACAAAAAAGCTCTGAAGAAAAAGGGAAGTTGACCCTCCCTTGTGCATGAGCACGAAATCTATCTAAGGTTGTACAGAACTGCAGCAAAAAAATGGTAGACCACCTGACAAGTCATGGCTCCTGTACTAAATAATCAACATAATATAGAAGCAAACAACTATTTCATTTCCCGTCACTGGTGTTGTGCGAAATGGTCAAAATGATAAGTGAGAAACATTGCACCTCCTCACTACCAAATGCACTAATATGTAACTGAACTCCAGCAACCTGAAACTCTATGGGAGACAGTACATTTGCTCCAATGTATCTCTAGGAGTAAACTAACTGAATCCATGCTACATGGCCAGCTGGAACCTTTGGGAACGAAGGAAAATCCACCCCTCTCCTCGATGGCCCTGTAATGAAATATATATCCTCCTCAGTGGGCATGTACCACTGTTTGATACCAACTCGGAAAGCCTGTTGGTGGGCATTCCACCTTCGGATAACATGTCTCAAAAACAAACTATGGCCCTTTAGGGAAGTAGCCTCCTCATAGAACTTGAGGATACCTACCTGCCTTAGGAGCCCCTAAATAGATGTTGTAATAGGGTGAGGGTACGCATCTATCTCCCTCTCTCGTGCCTCCCACAAACAAACCATGTTATATTTCTCTACTTGTTGTCGTTGTTGTTCCCCTTCTTCTCTCCTTTCATGTCTCTGAATGATTGAAATATTAAACACAGTTTTTTTATTAAATGATACATGTATTTAGAAATATTCATATACAATTTTTTTTTGAAAAAAAAAAAAAAACAGTCGGTGCACCAAAAACACAGTCACACACCGGTCCTAGTGCGTCTTTCTATGGAACGCACCAGCGTCAATGCACCAAATAATATTCAGCGCACTGGGGGCGGCGCTCCAGAAAAATTTGTAGCACACCGTTGACTATGTACGGTGTCAGGATGGTGGTGCATTGACTAAACTCTACACCCCAGGGCGTATAGTTAAGTCAACGGACCAACCTCCTGCCATCATGACATACTGAACAGTGCGGTCTTTTACAAGGCCGCACCGTTGACGTTGTCAAAATACAGAAAGTCGTGAGCTGACAAAAATAGCCATCCCAGGGTGGCTATTTTGGTCAACGCACCGCGTCGCCGCTATTCAACTAGGTCAACTATGTGGTCAGGTAACCGACCACACCGCACTTTAAAAAAAAAAAAAAAAACACGGTGTGCCTTCGGTACCACCCCGAAACCGGTGTGTATACCGTTAGCACCGGTTTACCAGGCCGAACCGTTGAACCTTTCAAAATGCGGTATGTAGTGCACTGACAACATTACCCACCCCGGGGCGAATAATTGAGTCAACGCACCATTTTGCCGTTATTCCACATTGTCAACAGTGCGGCCTAGTAAAGGATCGCACCACACTTTTAAAAAAAAATTAAAATAACACGGTGCGCCTTCAATACTGCCCTGGAACTGGTGTGGATACCATTAGCACTAGTTGTGGTGCGGCCTGTAAAATTACAGGCAGCACCGCAAACCGGTGCGAGCCGAACGGCTCGAGCACAACGCACGACCAAAAAAAAAAAAATTCTTTTAAATGGTTAATTTTAAGGTTATTTGAAATTCTAATTCGCTAAAAGGATTAATTAAGGAAAAACAAGAAAAACACTTGTACATTTGGCTGTGGAGGAGGCATATTGGCTGTAGAATTTGCAAAAAAAAATTGTCCACCGTTTGGAAAAATTCAAGCTGGATATTGGTGGGGAATGCACAGCAGCAGTGCGTGCAATGAGTGCAATGGGAGCACCGATGTCAGGGTGGCTCAGAGAAGGATAAATTTCACCGATGCTTGAGAGCTCTTTAGCACTAACAAAAGTGAAAAATGTGGTTTTTTGGCTACAGGTTTTTTTTTTAACCATGTTCCAGTGCATGGGGTTTTTATGGGCGCACCGGTGTGTTTGCTTCATTCCACACCGGGGGGTTTCTGTTTTCGTGCGCTTTTTATGAGGCACCAGTGCAGAATTGTTGTAAAGAATCGGTTCACTAAAATAATACAACGCACCGGGTGGGTGTGTACGGAGTGCATGGTGTCTGATGTGCCAATGTTTTGTGCAGTTTTTTTACCATAATTTTTTTTATTTAACCATGTTCTAGTGCGCGGGTTTTATGGGAACACCAGTGCATTTTATTCATTCTGCACAGGGTGGTTTATGTTTTCGCGTGATTTTTATGAGGCACCAGTGCAAAAGTGTTGTAAAGAACTGGTGCACTACAGAAATACAACGCACCAGGCATGAGTGTACGGAGTGCACGGTGTCCATTGTGCCAATATTTTGTGTGATTTTATTGCCGTATTTTTTTTTTATTTAACCCTGTTCTAATGCGCGGGGTTTTATGGGAGCATCGGTGCATTTGCTTCATTCTGCACTGGGCATTTTCTGTTTGCGCGCAATTTTTATGAGGCACTAGTGCGGAAGTGTTGTAAAGAACCAGTGCAGTACAGTAATACAATGCACTGGGCGGGTGTGTACGGAGCGCATGGTGTCCGGTGTGCCAATGTTTAGTGCGGATTTTTTGCTGTAATTTTATTTATATTTAACCTTGTTCCAGTGCGCGGGGTTTTATGGGCACACCGATGCGTTTGCTTCATTCCACACTGGGTGGTTTCTGTTTTTGCGCGCTTTTTATGAGGCACCGGTGCAGAAGTGTTGTAAAGAACTGGTGTGCTACAGAAATACGACGCACCAGGCAGGTGTGTACAGAGTGCACGGTGTCTAGTGTGCCAATGTTTTTTTCACACCGATGTGTTCCGGTGCTTTCTCTTGTTGAACGCACTGGTGCATTTTACGGTGATAAGCGCACTGGACGAAATACATCCGCAAAAACCTCCGCCCGCCAACCTCCTCTAGTAACCTCTGCTAGAAACGGATATCTGGGGTATTTTTATAATGGGTTCCTCAAAAACATCTACTAGAGGGTCTTTTCCTTGTATTTCTTTAGGCTCTTACCACTGCAAAAAACTTAATTTTTGCGACAAATTCGTTCACATGTGTTTAAACCCGCAGCATAAAAGTTTTAGAACCAGTGGCTATTGAAACCGTAACCACCGGCGTAAAGGTTTCAAAGACTGTTCACATGTGAGGAATTTTTCCATTAGTTAATGCAATGGTTGGCGGGAACCGTGCCTCTCCAGGTTCCATATCTCGGCAGAGTTTCAAACGGTTACAATGGTTGTCACATGGTGGGGTTTAAAAAGATTTAAATGCGACAATTATTGCGGAAAATTTCCAAGCTCCAGGTTCCATACCTCGATGGAGTTTTAAAACAAAACCGCACATTAAACTTCAATTTAGCATGTGATGGGTTATAAACTATGATCCCATGCATTTAATTGAACTCGAATTAAACTCCAATTTCGAAGGTGGAGTTCTGCCCAAAAATTAAATATGCCGGGGATTAGGGGATTGGCATGTGGCCACCCCCACCCCTCAAAGGTGAATGTTAGCGTTAAAAATGGCAGAATAAACAACGGTGCCATATTTTTAGGGTTTTAATTAAATTTAGTCACAGTTAAGTGCCAGTTCTCCACATTTAGTGGAGATTTTCTAGCTGACATTGGGAAAAAGGCATGGAGAGGTCAATTTTCGACCAATTTTGGTGAAACAAGAGTCTAACTACACTAATTTGAGAATTTTGGAGCCATTTTTGTAGAGAAAATAGCCATTAGAGGCCTGCAAATATATGTAATTTACAATTTTGAGCATAATGACAAAGAGGGACATGTCATTGGGAGCTGGACGAGAAGATGTAACCAAGGAGGGGTGAAGTGCTTCATCATTCCTACTATGTAAAACTTATGTGTGAATGTTTTTCTCTGTTATGCACTGCTTTTCAGTGTTTTTAACTCTTATTTACATGCTTAAAGTTCACTAATTCATCTATTTTTCATGGTTAAAACTCTCATTCCTTAAGCAAACACATGAAGAAAAATTGTACATGTTTTTATTACTGAAACGACACTTAGCATGACAAAACTAATACACTCCTTTCAAATCACTGCTACATGAAAAATGAGAAATACTTGAAAAAATGTGATTGGATTTTTTCAAGTATATCTCATTTTTCATGTAGCAAGGTCCATCGAGAGTATATGACATGGGTACTCCTTGGATGAGGAATTAAATTTTGCATACAACTAGTACTCTCGCTCGAAATTTTAGTAAAACCTTAGGGATATAAGTTGAAAATACAAGTTGAAAAAGTAGTTTTATTATTTTATTAGTTTTTAATATTTTTACTTTTTTACCTCAAAAATGGTAAATCATCCCCCATGGTTGACATCATCATATTTAATACTATTGTTTCTAAAAAAAAATATTTTGGTTGTACATTTTTCTTAAGGGGCCCATTTTAGACCTCAAAAGTTCTCCAATGGGTGGTGGGCCTACTCACATATGCTACAAGTGTCTTTGTTTTGTGTTTAGGAGATGTGACCTCTTCAATTTCTCCTTTATGGGTCCTACCTCTTCTTTCTTGCTTCGTGATTCTTCAATGATGATTGGGACCCTTGTGGGAGGTTCTGGTTTCCCTTACTTAATTCAGGTGCTTTTTCTGGTCTTGAAATATAGGTGGCCTTGTCTTGGTTTCTTCCTTTTGGGCTTGACAGGTGTGCCCAATGTAGCTAATGTTGCAGCTACTTCTTGTTCACTAGCCCCTGGTGATAGGCTTGTTTGAGGTGGTTTTTCCTCTACTTATTTGGGTTTAGAAGTTTTACTGGGGCTTATTGCTTCTTCTACTTGGTTCTCCCTTTCTTCTTCTTCACTTTTTGCTTCTCCTTCCTCTTTTCTTTTTGTCTATTTTTCCTATGTTTTTCTCTCTTCTTCTTTTGTCTTCGTTGTCTCCTCCTCCTTTGTTTTCCCCTCTCAACCTCCAATGCTAGAGGTTGGTGTCTCCATGGGGGTGATTTCTTGTGTTGCTATGAAGGTCTCCCTATCCATGTCCACAAAGTTTTCCATAGGATAGGGAATGTAAAGTTTCTTAAAGCATCCACCACTATCAATTTTATAAGGCCATGGTGAGATAAATGCTAGTGTTTTCCCTCCCTCACCTTTTGACTCATCTCTATGATTTATTGTAGATGAAAGTGGGTCACACTAAGTCTTTGAGGGAGAGGAAATTCTTCCTTGAATCTCAACTCATGGAGTGATCTAAAATGGTAAGAATATACCACACTCATTCTTTTTTCACAGGTGACATACTTGAGGATATGGTAAGACACCTCATCCCATGGATAAGGTAGGCTTTCCCTTATGACACCATTCGTATCCTCAATGGGTTTATCTTTCAAAATGAATAAATTATTTCTATATGTGACACTCATTACCTTGTCTTCTTTGCTCCATATAATCCCCAAAGGTAGGGTAGTCACTCTACTAATGGTTTCAAGTCTAAGAGAGATGGCTAACCCTATTACAATAGTGTTGGCACTCTCCTCTCCTTTGGAGTGCAATTCCATGGAAAAACCATGAGTAAGGTCATCATTGTACCCCTTTAAAAACTCAAATAAATCTAACCTCTAGTGTCTTGTGAAGATGTTTACTACAGGAGTTTGTAGGTGAATCCTTTTGATGTCCAAGGGTTCCATTTTGTTGAATCTTCCCCCCACCTCTTTTGTTGTACCTCCTTACATTTTTTAGTTGAGGGAAAGGTTTCATTTTTTTTTTAATAAATTTAATTGTGAGACAGTGCTTAATTCCATGGTAGAAATGAGTGAAAATGATGCTAGAATCCCTATCAACAATTTATATTCTTGTTTCTAACCACTACAACCCTTAGAGAGAGCGTCTACTGCACAATTATACTACCATGGGCTATAATTTGCATGCAATTGGGTGTAAGAACAAAGGTGGTGGATGTTACTAACTTCTTGTCATGTAGATTTGGATGTATATGATAGTTTTGAGACCAATTCAAACCACTTTGGCCCCTTCTCACCCTTTAAATCCTTGTATAGTAGAATCTCAACCCTCTTGTAGAAATTGCAGACTTTCATATATGTCCTTCCTGTAGCAGTTGCAAAACAAGGTTCAAAAATCATTAGTGGCATATAAGAACTTTTTCCTCTCTCTAATTTTTTTTTTAAATGAGCAAATGTGCAAGAGAAGTCAAGCCCCAGTACATAATATTCCATTTTTGAGTTGAAATCTTGGAGTGTTGTGGTGACATGGAATTTACATGGGTTTCCTCTTTTGAACCATTGTCCCCCCTTTTTTCAATCATTCCTCCTTCCCCTGTAATTATCACCCCACCTTCATGACATCAACTCACTTTTTATTTGACACCTCCACGTTGTATGAGTGACTAGCCATCAACTTAAGTCTACTATTTGAGGGTGGAAAAGTTCACTAGCCACCTCTAGCCTATTAAACCACATTTTCTCGTTCAAAACACATTTTAGTCATTTTATGAAAATAGAGGAGGTGAAGGTTTTCATACCTGAGCCTACCTATGGATAAAACTACTGCAGAGGTTTGCATGTTGGAGCTGGACCATATATCATTAATATCAAGGGAGTTGACTCTTTGACTTATTTCATGTCCATGTATTCATTCTTGATGATACCTTGATTGTTGTTTTTGGTGTGTGTATAGGTGCCTCTCTGTTTTCCAAGTTGTTGTTGCTGGTGGAAATCCTCCCTGAGAGTGATGTATCTCTTCATAGTTGCAAACAAGGCTACAGCATCCCTTCTAATGGTGGAAAAAAATAATATCATTGATTTATATGGTATTTTCACAAGCCACTACAGGAGGAGATTTCTTCCTGTAGTAGTCCTTTTATCTTCCCTTAGAGTCTTCAGTTTGCATGAGGTTGTTGAGGGAGATGATGACAGGTCCTAAGGACAACATTAGATTCATGAAGGCATAGTGTAGACATTGTAGAAATATAAAATGATGTCTTCTGTGTTTTTTCTTTTAAGTGGACAGAGTGCAGAATTTGAGCAATTTTTTTTTGGGTGAAATGGAGTGGATGGGTGATGGATGGATCATGGAAAAATCATTAGAGGACCTTCTTTATCATTTATTAGAGACATAATGGTCTTGCGGGATGTTCTCCTCCTTATATCTCCCTCCTGTAGCTTCACAAGCTCCTCCTGTAGCATTACAGGATGTTCTTGTAGCACTGCAGGTCCTTCCTATAGCATCACATAGAGGAGGTCAAATTTGAATTTATTGTTGATGGGATGGTGGAGAGAGATGGTCAGATAAATGGAGATGATGGATATGAGGTGGATGGATGGAAGGATGGATGATAGCTTATAGTTTTGTCTTGTAGCCATGAAATTTTCCATTGTGTGCAAATCTGCAAAATAAGAGAAAATTTAGCAGACATGGTATAAGCTTCTTCCTTGTGTTCTTATTTTATTTTTTCTTTTCTTTTTCTTTTTTTTTTCTTTTTTCTTGAGATAAATAGGTTGCCTCTAAGGAGGTTTTCAACCTGCATTCCTGCCCTAGGTGCCTCAGAGGAGGTTTTCACCTAGGTATCTTTATCATTTTTTCTTCCTTTTCTTTTTTCTCCTAGGTTTCCTAAGAGAGGCTTTCAACCCTGGAGTTGGCCTCAGATGCATCATAGAGGTTTTCATCCATGCATTTTTATATTTTTTCTATATTTTTTTTCCAAATTTATAAGAATGTTGTGGACTGGAAGCTATGAAACTCCTAATCCCATTTAATTATTTTCTAAATGAAATAATAAATTATTCCTTTGACAAAGGTCTTCTATATAACTTCAACCTATGACCATTTACAAGCAAGGGAATGCCTTCCGCATCAATGTTTATGATCTGGAAAAATCCATTTTCATGACACTTTTCTACAAGTTATGGACCCAACCATCTTGTCATTAGTTTCCCTTTAAAATCATTGAACCTAGAATCATATAACAGGACCAATCCCCTTCTTGAAAAATATTTTCCTTGATATTCTTGTAATTCCAAACCTTCCTTTGTATTTTTATGACTTTAGTGTCTAGGAGAGATTGTATTTTGAACTCATCTAGGCCATTCAATTGGATTAGCCTTTCTTTCTGTGCTTTGCTGACATCTATTCCAATTGGGTTTCCATTCTAAAAGTGTGATATTCAAACTCAATAGAAATCAAATATTTCTTCCCATAAACCAAATCATATGGACTGAACCCAATGGTGGTCTTCCAAGTGGTGTTATAGGCCCAAGTGGCCTCTACTAATCTGTCTACACAATCTCTATTGTTGTTTCTAATTTTGGCAATATGTGTCTTGTATCCTATCATGTTGAATTGATTGTCCTTGATGGCAACTCTCAGGCAAAGGAGAAGCAAAGTAGAAGACAGAAAATAGAGGCAGCAAAGAAGTAGCAAGGCAGCTTAAAAGAAGATGCATATGAAAGGCAGAGGTAGAGACAGAACCATTAAACCTTAATTCAAAGGATCTACCAAAGCCGGAGGATATATTATTGTATGCGACTTAAGATATAACGTGGGACCCTTATCGCATCGGAGAATATAAGGACAGCGGGTCAGGGTAACAAGATTTACGATTGCGATAAAATCCCGGACCCGATGGGCGTATAAAACTATGATTAATAAATGTTTAAGGTTCAGAACTGATCACATCGGCGAAAAAAAACTATGCAGCGGAGCGCTTATTTAAAATATTTGCGATTGCGATAAAGGTCCAGACCCGACAGATCAATAAACCATATTTAATATTTGAACTCCGATAAGAACACTGTTCAGAAACCGCAAGCGGGTTTTATGAAGCCGGTTTGCCCTTTTCGCACCGCCTTTCGAGGATAAGCGGTAATTTATGGATGGGGAGCGATTCCATAGAAACGTTGACACGTGGTGAGGTGGACCCACGGAAAACCGCTTGTCACTGCGCACCATCGTGCGTTATAGTTCGACCCAGGATGCCCAGCGATATTGTTGTGCACCATTGATCTGGAGGGAAGCCATCGGACGGTGGTCGTATAAGGAAGATGCACGAAGATTAACCAAAGTACGGCGGGCCATCGCACGTTAACATTTGGCATCGGAGGTTGAGCGATATGCATATATGCCGTTGATCTGGAATCTTGCTATCTAACAGTGATTGGACGCTGGACTTGTGCGAAGTTTACTTATGGTACCATGCGCGTATTTGAGTGGCTATTGACTATATATGTGGGCCCGGGGTCAAAGGTTTATCATAAGGTTAATTGTTTGAAAGTGTTGGATATTTCTTTAAAGTGCAAAGGGTTGTAACTTTAATCCTAAAGTTCAGTTCAAAGTTGTATATATATTTATTTGTCAATTTCTTCAAATTGATAAATAAATTAAAAAGAAATCAAAGAGGCACATGAGGTAAACTAAAGGAAATATTGTCAAAGGAATACCATTAGCGGTTGAATGGTTTTTACTCATGGTTTTACTAAAGGCAAAAACTATATAAGAAGAATACGATTATTGTACAAATGGTGCATGCGTAAGGGTGGTGACTGAATAAATTTCTCTAAGGAATATCTGCATGGACGAACTCTGTTCTTAATTGATAAATCTAAATCTACGATGCACCCATGGATATAATGATCTGACGATGATGAATCTCTGGTTTGATCGACTGACGAAATCATGAAGAACTGGTGCGAGTGAACTGAAGAAAATGAATAAATCTGATGGCCTGCAAGGTATGATGTGTGGAAACTGGTGGATCCAGTATGTAATTGATGGAACGTGGTTCGCAGTAGTGTTGAGGGTCGAAGCCTTCAGTGAGGGGGTTGTAGCTTCCTTCCAGTGGTAGCTAGTAAACGAGAGAAGGTTGTAGCCTTTCTGTAGGTAGGTTCCTGCGTGCTGGTATAAGTCTGCGCCAGCATAAATTGTAAGAAGTTTTCTTTATAATAAATATTGAAGACTGAGATAACAGCAGCGGTGGTTTTCTCCCTAATTGGGTTTCCACCTTAAAAAACTGGTGTTCATATGTGTGTCTTATGTTTGATGGTTTGTTCTGTTATTTCTGTTCATACTTACTGCCTACTAAACATCTGATGAATGAATGATGCAATGATCTAAGTAAATACATAATAAGATATCTGGACATACACATTGGATTCTGTAAAATAGCATACGGTTTTAAGAGAAATAAAAGGTAAAAAAATTTCAACCCTAAATACTGATTCACCCCCCCCTCAGTATTTTTCCCAACAATTGGTATCAGAGGAGGTCCTTCTGAAAAGCTTAGCCGCTAGAAGGAAGATCAAGCAAGATGAGTAATCAAGATGGAACAGCATCTATCAGGCCTCCGTTCTTTAAAGGAAACAATTTAATCTTCCTGAAAACAAGGATGAGATCCTATCTTCAGTCTCTGGGATCAGATGTATGGGAAATTGTTGAAGGAGGATATCAATATCCAGCTGCAGTACCAACAGATTCGACAGAAAGAAAGAATTATGAAACCAATGCAAAGGCGGTCAATGCTCTATTGGGAAGTCTAAATGAATCAGAATTTGTCAAAGTCATGCAGCTGAATACAGCAAAGGCAATATGGGACAAAATCATTCTAATTTATGAAGGTGATGCAAAGGTAAAAAGTGCTAAACTCCAAACTCTCAGAATTCAATATGAGAATCTAAAAATGGATAATGAGGAAAGCATTGCAAAATTATTTTTACGTCTTGATGATATTGTAAATCGTATGAGAAATCTGGGAGAAACAATAACCAAATCTACTCTGGTTGAGAAAATTTTAAGATCACTAACGGCAAAATTTGAGTCAAAAGTTTCTGCTCTTGAAGAAAAGCAGGATCTTCAAAATCTTACTGTGGTGCAACTTCATGGCATACTAACTGCATATGAAATGAGAAGAGGAGGACCATCTAAAGTCAAAGAAGCAGTCTTTAGAACTTCTACAAAAGGGAAGGAAGTACAAAAAACAGAAGGATCAGGATATATCTCAGAAGAAGATGAGATAAACTTTGTAAGGAAACTTCAACTTGGCACAGGACGGTTCAGAGGTAAGCTTCCTTTCAAATGTTTTGATTGTGGAAGAGTTGGTCATTATGCTGCTAAGTGTCCTCATAAAGAAACACATAAAAAGGGGAAGGAAGTAGTAAGAAGGAATAAGAATCATTATAGCACTAGAAAAAGTTACTATACTCATGAAGACAGTGATGGGTTATCTGATAGTGAGGAAGAATGTGAACAAGATCTTAGACTTCTCATGGCATTTGAAAAAGAATCTAGAGAAGAAAAGGATACTTTTGTGGATGCTCTAGAAGAAAATGATTTTCTTGATGAAAACAATCAACTCAAAATTTGCTTAGAAGAGAGTAAAATAATCATAGAAACTCTGAAAAATCAGCTTGAAGGAAAAGAGAAACACAATGAGAAATGAATGTGAAGTAGTAAGTCTAAGAAAATAACTTGAGAAAGTAAAGACTCTGAATCTTAGATTTGCTAAAGGATCTGAAACCTTACATGAGATTATCAAGGTACAACGTTCTCCCCTTATAAAGACAGGTCTTGGATATATCGGAGAATCTTCTCAGGCTTCAGCACCAAATTATCTAAAAGCAGCTACTACTGGTATACAACATGCTGCCACTCAGCAAGGGAATAAAGAATATTTGCAGGTAAAGCATGATCATCTCAATTCAAAGAACACTAACAGGAATATCTTTCAAAGAAACACCAATCAACAGGTAAATTCAAGAAGGAGATTTTATGATCGTAGAAATTTCTTCTTCAATGGACAATGTTTCTCATGCCACAACTTTGGTCATAAAGTTGTTCAATGTGTAGCATATAAAACCATCACGAAAAGAGAAGCAAGAAAGAAAAGGATTGATATTGAAACAAAGAAGAATACCTATAACAACTTTTCTCCTCTTCAAAATGAAGTTGAATGTGCTTATTGCAATAACTTTGGCCATGAATAATCTGAATGCAAGAGCAAAGTTCAGCCAAAAGAACATGTTCCTTCAAGCTCCAAAGTATGGAAAAAGAAGGAATTACAGGTTGAAAATTGTGGCATAGCGTTATTTTCAAAGATGAAGAAAACCAATGGTACATTGATAGTGGATGCTCAAGACACATGACAGGTGATAAAAACAAACTTCTTGCATATAGTGCTCTATAAAAAGAAAAGAATGTTACATTTGGAAATGATACTCCTGCGGTCATTAAGGGAAAAGGGTCTGTTTTTCTAAAAGAAAAGGTGAAAGCTAATGAAGTCATGTATGTGGATGGATTAAAGCATAACTTGTTAAGTGTAAGTCAAATGTGTGATCAAGGAGCTGAAGTTGTCTTTAGTTCAAAAGAATGTGTGGTACGTGATCTTGATACAGGTAAAGCAATTATAAAAGGAAAAAGAACTCCAAGCAACCTGTATGTATTGAAGAACTGCAAAGAACAATGTTACTTGAGTAAATCTTTAGAAAACTGGCTATGGCATAGAAGGTTGGGGCATCTGAGCTTCTCTCAAATCAACAAATCAAGCAGACTTAAAGTTGTTCGTGATCTTCCCAATATTACTCTACCTGAAAATATCATATGTAAATCTTGCCAATTCGGTAAGCAAACTAGAGTACAATTTAATGCCAAGGAAGGATCATCAAGTAAGCCTCTTGAACTCATTCATACTGACATATGTGGACCTATGAGGAAAAAGTCACCACGTGGTGAAGAATACTATATCTTATTCATTGATGACTTTTCTAGAATGTGTTGGATTTGGCTACTTAAACATAAAGATGAAGCTTTTGAGAAATTTCAGATCTTCAAAGCACTAGTTGAGAATGAATTAGATCTAAAAATCAAGTGTCTCAGATCTGATCGAGGAGGAGAATATACATCCAATGAATTCCTTGAATTTTTTGAACAACATGGCATAAAAAGACAGTTTTCTGTAGCTGGAACTCCACAGCAGAATGGCGTTGCAGAAAGAATGAACAGAACAGTTCAACAAATGGCTAGAGCTATGCTTGATGATTCTGGAACACCTGACACATTTTGGGGAGAAGCAGCACATACAACAGTAAATATTCTTAACAAGGCACATGTTCGTGTAAATAGTGATAAAACTCCATATGAAAACTGGTATGGTAATTCTCCTACTGTAAAGCATTTTAGAATTTTTGGAAGCAAATTTTTTATCAAAAATAATGATGAAAAAATTGGCAAGTTTGAACCCAGAGTAGATGAAGGAATATTTCTTGGTTACTCCTCTAGGAGTAGGGCATATAAATGTTACAATAAAAGACTTTGGAAGATTGTTGAATGTATAGATGTTGTTATTGATGAGTCTCCAGCAGCTCCAAAAGAAGAAAAACAAACAACAAATGAAGACGATGATGATGACATATATCCTTCTACATCAAATAGGAATGATATAGACAGTGAACCCAATTAAGAACCCGAAGATGATTTATTTGAAAAAGATCCATCCAGATATGTTCAAAAGAATCATCCAGAATCTCAAATTTTGGGAGAAAAGGGATCAGGTGTACAAACAAGAAGGACTCTTGTTGGATCTTCTAGCAATATGGCATTTATGTCCACTATTGAACCACACAATGTCAGTCAAGCTAACAAAGATGAATGTTGGATTCAAGCCATGAATGAAGAGCTTGATCAAGTTGAAAAGAATCACACTTGGGAATTAGTACCAAGACCTCATGACAAAAATGTCATTGGAACTAAATGGATATTCAAAAACAAGTTAAATCAGAATGGGGATGTTATAAGAAATAAAGCTAGACTTGTTTGCAAGGGGTATGCTCAACAAGAAGGTATAGACTTTGAAGAAACTTTTGCTCCTGTAGCCAAACTTGAAGCCATAAGAATGTTTCTTGCTTTTTCAAGCTTCCAACAAATCAAAGTTTTTCAAATGGATGTTAAATCTGCTTTTCTCAATGGTGATCTAGAAGAAGAAGTTTATATAGAAAAACTAGAAGGATTCATTTTGGGAAATGATGAAAAACTAGTTTGTAGACTTAAAAAGGCTCTATATGGTCTCAAACAAGCTCCATGGGCATGGTATTATCGTCTTGACAAATATCTTCATCAACAAGGATTTTCAAAGGGGTCTGCTGATAGCAACTTATACACAAAAACTAAAAATGATAAACTATTGATTGTGGTTGTATATGTTGATGATATCATTTTTGGAAGTAATGAAGGGTCTATGAGTCAGAAATTTGCTTCTGTTATGCAGCAAGAATTTGAAATGTCCTTACTTGGGGAACTAACATTCTTTCTTGGCTTGCAAGTACAACAAACATCAGATGGCATATTCTTATCTTAAGCAAATTCTGAAGAAGTATGGCATGGAGTGCAAACCTGTAAGTACACCAATGATAACCGGATGTAATCTTAGTACACATGATGATTCTCCCACGGTGAATCAACCAAAATACATATCTATGATAGGAAGCTTACTTTATCTCACTAAGACTAGACCAGACATTATGCATGCAGTTGGGATTGTTGGACGATTCCAAGCTAATCCAAAAGAGTCTCACCTTCAGGCTGTCAAAGGAATATTCAAATATATACAAGGGACTCAAGACTTTGGACTATGTTATCCAAAGAATTTTGATCTCACTCTCCATGCCTACACTGATGCAGATTGGGCTGGAAATGTTGATGACCGAAAAATCACTAGTGGTGGTGCATTCTATATGGGGCCCCGGTTAGTATCTTGGTTCAGCAAGAAGCGAATCTCTATTGCCTTATCTACAGCAGAAGCAGAATATGTGGCCGCAACATCATGTTGCACTCAACTTCTTTGGATTATGCAAACCTTACAAGACATTCAAATCAAATGTTCACCTCCTATCTCCATTATGTGTGATAATACAAGTGCCATCAGTATCTCAAAGAATCTTGTTATGCATTCCAATACCAAGCACATTCCCATAAAATATCACTTCTTACGTGAACAAGTGCTTGAACAAAAGGTGAAATTGGAGTATGTTCCCTCCAAAGAACAAGTTGCTGATATATTTACCAAACCTCTACCCAGAGAAGCATTCGAATATCTCAGACAGAAGCTGGGAGTAGTCTCTACCATGCAGAAGATCAGATCTACTTGAATTCAGAAGATTAAATTGGTTTTGAAGTGTTGTTGGGTATCTCTGGATGCACAGGCTAAGGGGGAGCATTGGTCATATAGAAAGGATGAATTGTTGGCATTCCAATTAATTTGTATAAGTCCTTTTTGTTTGAAGATGCAGCATGATCTCAGGGGGAGCATGGCCTTGTCGGTTTTTGATCTAACCTTTGCCCTTGATGTCAAAGGGGGAGAATGTTGTTACTGAATGTATTTCTGATCATGGTTGCCATCAAGTCCAAAGGGGGAGATTGTTGGCAATATGTGTCTTGTATCCTATCATGTTGAATTGATTGTCCTTGATGGCAACTCTCGGGAAAAGGAGCAGCAAAGTAGAAGACAGAAAACAGAGGCAGCAAAGAAGTAGCAAGGCAGCTTAAAAGATGATGCATATGAAAGGCAGAGGCAGAGGCAGAACCATTAAACCTTAATTCAAAGGATCTACCGAAGCCGGAGGATATATTATTGTATGCGACTTAAGATATAAGGTGGGACCCTTATCACATCGGAGAATATAAGGACAGCGGGTCAGGGTAACAAGATTTGCGATTCCGATAAAAGCCCGGACCCGATGGGTGTATAAAACTATGATTAATAAATGTTTAAGGTCCAGAACTGATCGCATCGGCGAAAAAAAACTTTGCAGCGGAGCGCTTATTTAAAATATTTGCGATTGCGATAAAGGTCCGGACCCGACGGATCAATAAACCATATTTAACATTTGAACTCCGATAAGAACACTATTCAGAAACCGCAAGCGGGTTTTATGAAGCCGGTTTGCCCATTTTGCACCGCCTTTTGGGGATAAGCGGTAATTTCTAGATGGGGAGCGATTCCATAGAAACGTTGACATGTGGCGAGGTGGACCGCCTATCACTGCGCGCCATCACGCGTTATAGTTCGACCCAAGATGCCCAGCGATATTTTTGTGCGTCGTTGATCTGGAGGGAAGCCATCGGACAGTGGTCGTATTAGGAATATGCACGAAGATTAACCAAAGTACGGCGGGCCATCGCACGTTAACGTTCGGCATCGGAGGTCGAACGATATGCATATATGTCGTTGATCTGTAAGCTTGCTATCTAATGGTGATCGGACATTGGACTTGCACGAAGTTTACTTATGGTACCATGCACGTATTTGAGTGGCTATTGACTATATATGTGGGCCCAGGGTCAAAGTTTTATCATAAGGTTAATTGTTTGAAAGCGTTGGATATTTCTTTAAAGTGCGAAGGGTTGTAACTTTAATCCTAAAGTTCAGTTCAAAGTTGTATATATATTTATTTGTCAATTTCTTCAAATTGATAAATAAATTAAAAAGAAATCAAAGAGGCACATGGGGTAAACTAAAGGAAATACTGTCAAAGGAATACCATTAGTGGTTGAATGGTTTTTACTCATGGTTTTACTAAAGGAAAAAACTATATAAGGAGAAGACGATTATTGTACAAATGGTGCATGCGTAAGGGTGGTGAATGAATAAATTTCTCTAAGGAATATCTTCATGTACGAACTCTGTTCTTAATTGATAAATCTGAATCTACGATGCACCCATGGATATAATGATATGACGATGATGAATCTCTGGTTTTATTGACTGACGAAATCATGAAGAACTGGTGCGAGTGAACTGAAGAAAATGAATAAATATCATGGCCTGCAAGGTATGTTGTGTGGAAACTGGTGGATCCAGTATGTAATTGATGGAACATGGTCCGCAGTAGTGCTGAGGGTCGAAGCCTTCAGTGAGGGGGTTGTAGCTTCCTTCCAGTGGTAGTTGGTAAACGAGAGAAGGTTGTAGCCTTTCTGCAGGTAGGTGCCTGCGTGCTGGTATAAGTCTGCGCCAGCATAAATTGTAAGAAGTTTTCTTTATAATAAATATTGAAGACTAAGATAACAGCAGCGGTGGTTTTCTCCCAAATTGGGTTTCCACCTTAAATACTGGTGTCATATGTGTGGCTTATGTTTGATGGTTTGTTCTGTTATTTCTGTTCATACTTACTGCTTACTAAACATCTGATGAATGAATGATGCAATGATCTAAGTAAAGACATAATAAGATCTCTGGACATACATGTTGGATCTGTAAAATAGCATATGGTTTTAAGAGAAAGAAAAAGTAAAAATTGTCAGCCCTAAATACTGATTCACCCCCCACTCTCAGTATTTTTCCCAACATCTAATAACTTTGGTGAGGATATTCTTTAGTGTTCTATTTGTGACCTCTACTTGTCCATTTTCTTGAGGGTGATAAGCAGTGGATGTCTTGTGTCTGATATGGTGTTGCCTCATGGGATTCTCAATCAAATTTGATGTGAATTATGCTCCTTGAATGGTGACTATATCCCTTATATACCCAAACTTGTAGAAAATGGTTTCTCTAAAAAACTCACACACTTTCTACTCAGTTCTTGCCTTGATTTTCGTGGTATCTGCCAATTTTTTCAAGTATTCAGTGCATAAAATGATGTACCTCTTTTGTCGTTATGGTGGATCAATTGTCCCAATGGAATCCATGACCCACTTGTCAAATGGCTCTAACTCCACTTGAGGTTGTAAGGGAATCTCATCCTTGGGTGTGGTTTTCCCCATCCTTTGATACTAATCACATTTTTTGGTGTATCTCCTTGCATCTTGATGTAAAGTGGACCAATAGTAACCAGCTTGTAAAACTTTAAATTTTTTCCTATTAGCAGCGAAATGACCCCAACAAGATCCATCATGGCATGCTCAGAAGATGTCAAATACCTATTCTTCCCTTACACATCTCCTTAATATCTTATCTAGTCCCATTTTGAAAATATTTCCCTCAGTCTAAGTGAAAGGGGTGCTTTTCCTTACAAGCTTACTCTTCTCCTTGAATGATAGATTAAGAGGAAACCTCCCAGCAACCAAGTAGTTGGCTATGTCATCAAACCAAGGAGAAAGCACCGAGATGGAAAAGAGATGTTCATCTGGAATTTGAACATCCATCATCTTCTCATTGCTTGTGGGAAAAGTCAGTCTGGACAAGAAATCTGCAACCACATTCTCTTTCCCTGTTTTTTCAATAATATTCAAATCAAACTGTTGTGAAAATAACAACCATATAATTATCCTAGCATTCACATCAACCTTAATCATCAAATATTTAATGGTTGCATGATCAGTATGAACAAAATTTTGATATCCAGTGATATAGTTCCTGAATTTGTTCAGATAATGCACTACGGCTAAGAGTTCTTTCTCAATGATAGTGTAATTCAACTCATATTTAGACATATTCTTACTAATGAAATATATGGAATAAGGAAAATTATCTTCTACTTTTCCTAAGGCTTCCCCTATAAATTTTTCCAATCCATTAGTATGGATATGGAAAGGTAATGCCTAGTTGGGACCCATAAGGATGGGTGCAGTGGTTAGTTTTTCTTTCAATATTTCAAGGGCCTCCTAACAGTTGCTTGACCAAAACAAATATGAATCCTTGGCCAATAATCCAAACAATGATGAACCCTCCTTACTAAATTATTTAATTAACCCTCTATAATACCTAAATAATCCCAAGAAACTCGTAACATATCTCTACTTTTGAGGGGTAGGGACCCTTTTGATGATTGAAATATTGTTTGGGTCAACCTATATCCCTTCCTTGGATATGGAATGGCCAAGGAAACTCCCTATATTCATTAGGAATTCACATTTCTCAGGGCTCAATGAGAGATTCATTTCTACACATTTCTTCAGGAATTTGCAAAGATTAGAGAGATCCTCTTAGAAGTCACATCCATAAGAAGTGAAATCATCCATGTATATTTTGACAGAGTCATGAAAAAATTTAGCAAAGATATTTAAAACTGCCCTTTGAAAATTAGCAGGGGTGTTTCATATACCAAATGGGATAAATCTATAGGTAAAGGTACCCCAAGGGAATGTAAATGTGGTCTTGTCTTAATCTTCGGGGTTGATCTGAATCTGATTGTAACCACTAAATATATTCAAGAAAGAAAACAATTTCTTTCTTGCTAGACCATCTAATACATGGTCAATGAAGAGAAAATGAAAATGGTATTTCTTTTTGGCCTTGTTGAGCTCTATATAGTCAACATAAATCCTCTACTTCCCATTCTTCTTTGGGACTAAAACTAGAGGAGACACCCACTCACTATATGATATGGGGTATATGAACCCTGGATCTAGTATTTTTTGCAATTCTTCCTTCATAATGTCTTTAATAGCTGGGTGCATTCTCCTTTGGGGTTGGCGCAAAGGTTTTCATCCCTCTTTTGTGTAAATATGATGAGTACAAACCAAGGGACACACCCCTTTAATTTCTTTATAATCCCAAGAAAATTCATCTAAGTGTTCCTTCAGTATCTTATGCAATTTTTATTCTTGTTTGGCTGAGAAAGAGGGGTTGATATTTAACGTTCTCGATGGTCCAAATTCAACAACTTTCACATGTTCAGGACTTGATACAATTAATCATAACTCATTCCAAGGACTACTCTCTTATTATTTCACAAGTTCATCAAGTGGAATGGTAGTGGGAGGTTGGTTCTGAAGGATATTGTTAATGAGGCCATCTTCATCAGGTTCCCCCCCTCCTATAATAGTATCTAGAGTGCATATTGGGTAGGGGGTTATGTGATATAATTCATCCTCTTCCTCTTCTTCTAACCACAAGGGTAAATCATGTTCAATAGAGGGTTGAGCAGGAGGATGAAGTACCAATTGTTTTGATAAGGGTACATTCTTAATAGTCATGTTCCCAACCCTACAACTAATATAGGCATTAGTGGTGGCCAACCAATGTCTTCCTAATATGAAAGGATAACCATTAAACTTGGTGTTTGGTTGGAGGACTAGGAAATCAAGAGGATACTCCCATGAGTCGATTGAGACCATGACATCCTCAGCAATTCCCATAGGAGTTGTTGTGGATCTCTCTGCAAGTTGCAACACTGTGGTGGTTCTCCTCAAATCCCCTTGGAGATTTATCTTTAGCATGGTTTCCATAGTCATCACATTAATTTCAGCCCCAAGATCAATCAAAGAATTAGGGACTATAATTCCATTAATGTGCACATCCACCACTGGGCTTCGGGGGTCTAGGAATTTTGGAAATATCAATCTCCCCAACATGAGATTAGATAATTACCCAACAACATTGATGGTGGGGGTGTATCTTCTTTTTATCCAAGTATTTTTGAAACATTTCTCCTTAATAAGCTTATTATATATGGGAACATCCTTAAGAGCCTAAATAAGGGGTATCTTGACACACAATTCTTCAATTCTCATAGAATTTCAATCTCTTTTGGGGTGTGTTGGCTAGGGCGGAAAAACCTTTCAGTAAAAGGATGTAGATTTTATTAATGAGCACTCTCTTCCTTCTCTTCTTCAAGCTCTTCATGTGGAGAAGGTGGACGGTTATCTGGGAGCACTCTCCGAGACTGAAGGTTGATCTCTTGTATTTCCACAGCATAAGCAGGAAAAGATGTCTCTCCATTGTAGACCTTTTGTAATTGTTTGTTGTTCGGGTTCGAATTGGGTTGAACGGGAATTTGAGGTTGCTTAGGTGGAGTAGGATGAGTGAGTTGTGGTTGAGGTTGGAGTGGAAGCAGTAAAGAAGGAGGATGGTTGAGTTGAGGCCTCCACCCTTGTGATGGTTTGGGCCCAAACCCAAGGGTCTCACCCCTCTAAAGCTACCTCAGATGAAACTTAATAATGAAATTCTCATTATCATAAAATAAAAGTATTATACATTATATAAAATTCAAAATAACAGTTCCAAACTCTTAAGCTCAATAAATACACCTAGCTGAAAACAAACTTCGAATCCTAATGAGCTCATCTTATTTCTTATTTATACAAAAATGGTAGTTGTAGAATATCCCTTGAAAATAAGAGTGATTTCCTCCTTCATATCGAAAATGGTGGATCTTGTCCTCCTTTAGCATCACTTTCACTAGTAGTGGCTTGGATGCCTATGAACTCGAATTGATGAGAGAGAGTGATGTGATCGCAAGCTAATTTAGGGAGTTAAGGAGGTGTAAAACCCCATAAATTATCTCCTTGTTGTCTCCTTCAAGCCCATGCATAGTAATTATCTCAAAAATGCTCCATTTTCCTGCAATTAAACCACATTAGGTTACATACTATGACAAACACCTTTTACACTTCTCACTAAGCATGATATTGAACCAAAAATGTGAATAAATGTCACAAAAAGATAGTTTTAAGGCTGGAGGATGGCATTATCACATGTACCTATTGCTTGGCCTCATCATGATGTTTAAACGATATTCTCATCCATGTCCAAGATGCTTTCAATTTTTTTTCTCAAATAAATGGCCATGATATTCTTCTTCTTATTATCTTTCTTCTTTTTCTTCAGGTTTAGATCTGGATGAAACTTCCAGCACTTCTCCTCTGTATGGCCATCAAAGTTGCATTGATTGCAATGGTTGCTAGGATATTTTCACTATTATGTTGTGGTTGTCGCCTTTTTATCTTTTCCCCCTTTTTGCTTCTTATTTCCCTCCTTAGAATCATCTTGTTGATCCTTCAGCTTTGATCGACTTGATTGTCCTCTCTTCAGGCATATGTCCTCTAGGTATTGTTCCTATACACAAGCCTCATCCACCAATTTGAGCTTGAACAACATCACTTGATCACGCAGAAGGCAGTGTAAACCCCCTAGATACTTGAGGAGCACATTTGGGTTCTTTGGATATATACCCAACATTATAGCCATCTTTCTAAATTATGCGATGTACTCTTGCATGCTTTGGCCCGACCTTTTCCTAAAGTAATTCCATCGGATCCACTGGTCCTCCATGTACCCAATTAGATAAAATTGTTACTTGATGTGGGTTTTGAAATCCTCCCACTTAGTCACTGGAGGTTCTCCCTATAACCTCATGGTTTCTATGTGGCTCTCCCACCAAGTCGATGAATAGCCCTCTAATTTCAGTTGCTTGAATGATATCTTTTGTCATTCCTTGATGTGATGGACACTGAAATAGACTTCCAATTTTTGCAACCATTGGTTCAGATTCAGAGCATCAATCTCACCATGGTATGTCTTGATATCAACATTTTCTTCCATTTCAAACAGGGATTGTGATTGGTTCACGACACTCGAACTGGGTTGATGTTTTTCGAGCTCTTTATTAAATTGGTTCTTTGTTTCTACCCAGCCTTCTGATCCTCATTCTGATGTGTCCTCTATATTCGAACCCCCATTTTCTCCAAGTATCCCTATATTTATATTCAAGGCGTCCATGAGGAGGTTTAAATTGTGGTAGATATCCGTGACTTGTTGTACTAGCCATGTAAACCTCACATCTGTGGGATCGCGAGGTTCATTTACAAATTTTCCACCCATGATTAGGGTTTTATGATTTTTTCCCCGTCGATATAGATCTCTGCAATCTCCACAAAATACCCAAAGAAACCTTCTCTAATACCAAGTGATCTGTAAAATTGCGTGGATATTCCAATGGACAGTTCGTCATAAAAGTTCTAATAATATTATATTAAAAATATAAGATTCTACATTGTTGCAGTTGTATTAAACTTTAACTTATGTAGATTTAAATGTAATTAGTGCATGCATGCGAATGGATCGTGCAAAAAAATAGAGAATTGTAAAATAAGCTCACACACACACATAAGACATAATATTTAGTCTCTCAGAAACCCTTTCAGGAGAAAACCCAGCTGGAAGATTAGGTCACTTCGCTCTCTTTCTCTATCTCAAATTATGGTTGCATGTACAAAGAAGTAATTCTTGTAGCCCATGGCCTTCTATACTGCAAAAATCCTCTCTATGTGCTCTACCTCCTATATATCCTAGATATATTTTCTCAACTATGGGAAAATTTTCTCCCGAAAGAATGGAATGCATCCTCCTCCTAGTGGCTCGGTTATAATACAACTTGATAGCCTACCATTGGTTAATTTTTGCTACTTCAACTCTTTACTATAGTTACAATATAGAATATTTTCGAGCCTTTTACATCAAAATCATGTGGCTATCCCCTTTTCCATGAATAATGGGGGCTGACTTGGCATCCTCTTGAACTATAGGTGTGAAAACATGAAGGTCAACTTCTGAGTGAAATAGCGTTTGCATACAGACTCCGATTTACCCGCCCCTTGCACCATTGGAAAGATAAATGTTTAGAATAGCATGAAATAATGTGGCACTAAATTTGCAAATTTTTACCCCCAAAAGACATCATTTTATTCCTCAAAACGCTCAAAATCAATCGTATCTTGATAAGCTTGTGTTAACCCACTAAAGTACCTTTGAATCTTCACTTTCTCGTCTATGATATAGGGTACATACCTCAATAACTCTAAAAAATTGTTAATATACTCATTAGTAGTAAGCTACCCTAGCTTATGCTCATGGAATTATTTAACTTTTATATCATAGAACCACTCAGATAAGTACTCCTCCCAAAAATATTTCTTAAATTCTATCCATGAAAGTTATTTCTCCCTAATGTTCGTAAAGTTTCTCAAATCCTATCCATGGGTCTTGGATAGATGGTGATCGGGTGCACCATTAAGACACTCTTTTATGTTAATTCATCGGTTTGATTCCCTACCCTATTTGGGTGCTATTCTTGGACATGACCATGATGTAGCCTCACCGTTGCCAAAATTACAAAAAAAAAATATCTCAAATACTCCCACCATATATCATATTTTCCTTTCAAGCTAAAAATGTCTACTTTGGCCTTCATTTTTTCAAGGTATTCATTCTCCCTAAAGTATTTCTTCATTCCCCAAAACCAAGCTTCTTCCTCTTCATCCTCCAATATCTCTCCATCGAAGATAGGGGGATTTTTTTAACTCTTTCGACATTGAGTTTTTCTCACTTCTCCTTTGATGATGGTAACTTCTATTTATAGTATCTGATTACCGATCATGGTTGTTTGAATTTATTTCATGAGTGCAAAGTGGGATTTCTCATCTCATTCTATTTTTATATTCACTTGCTTGCCCCTAAATTTAACTTTACTTTTCGTCTTCTTCAATATTAGTCTCCAATCCTCACTTTTGGATCTATAAGGGGTTTTACTTGGATTTGTGCCTGCCTAGATAGCTAGCACCTAGATCATGTTTCTTCTGCCTTTGAAATTTTGATAAGCTCTGAAAAATCATTGCATTCACCTTTAATTTCCTTTCTTGTGATCTGATAATAGTTTCATTTTCTTCCTTGCAACTTCTCATTTCAACTCTCAAGATCCCGAGAGTATCCATCCAATTAGGGGAATTTTCTTTTGACGTATTTCCAATTGAGTCATCTTCATGATTATGATGGGAGATGTTTGTGATGTGATGTACCATTTTTCTACTAATTTCTCTATTTCTTGTTAGAATTTTGTTTTTGTATGAATTTTCACACACACTCATTAAATCAAACACGAATAAATATATTTACTCATCACCTTGGTATATTTTCAATAAGCATGATTATCTAAAACTAGCTATAAAGTCAAATCCCAAGTTAATATGCAAGTTAAAAAACAACATAACATATTAGCAATCTATCAATCCAACAATCATATTAGTTGTAAGTCTAAAATTTTTACACATGAATGTGTAGCAATTTAACCCTAAGATTAAGTGTTTATCGTGTGTGTGTGAACCTCTTCATGCCTAGCATTGAACCTTCACTTTGTTACCACTTTGCAACACTCCCTTACACCCCATTATATTATCTCAAGCTATGGGAGGTTTTATTTATGACTTATCCCAGTCTCCAATATTTGTTATGAATATAGGGTTACAAAAATGTTCCTTTTAAAATTTCATTAAATATCAAAAAAAAATCCACCATTTTGTCCAACCCATCCAGAGTTGTCTAGAAATATATATTTTATCTCAATCAAACTCCCAGATTGAAATTCATGTCTTCCTGAAGTTTGACCAATTATATAAGGAAAAATTAGCATTTTTCTACCACGTGGCACCTACACGTGGTTCTTCCATGTCATCAAAAGTAGTTCCACATCACCCATGTCCCCTACGTGATGTCTATGTGACCATTACCAAGTCTCCATGGAACTTGCCACGTCCACCCAGACTCGTGGACCCCACCAATATCGACCTTGTGAATTATGCAATGATTCCACATTACCCCTAATTCCAAGTTCCCGGAAACCGCAATCATTTTTCATGGGTGGTTACCCCTCCACCCCTCCCAATTAGCACATGGTATACCAATGGGGCCCTAGGGTGAATGGAGGCCATTTATCAAACCCATACCCCAATCATGGTACCATGATGTGGTTCCCTTTTAATGTGGGTCCCAAAATTATAATCCCCATGTCAAATCCTCCCACCCCCTCCTCAATGAACATAAAACAGACCAACGGGGCCCCAAAATTAACATCGACCATTGATCTAGTCATCATGCGATCAAAATCTCTTGTGGTGACCCACTTATTATGAAGGACCATAAGATCAATTCAATGAGTGGTGGGTAGTGTCATCAGTTGACGAACCCAATATAAAGGAATTTATTTTTCATTTACTATCACCGCTTAGTTGCCACTGCTTATTCCTTGTTACATTGTACATTGGTTTCAGTGTCTAGTAGTGGGAGGTGGTAAGGTCACGTGGCACCCATGTGACCTCCACATCACTCCAACACATCATTAGAATGGGTTCCACCTCCACATTAGCACATTTCCACACCAACTCACCACTTCCACATGTAATCTGCAAGGTTTTTCCACGTCAACATTGGCATGTGTCCATTTCATCAAGGTGTTACCATGTGTCATCCACCTATGGGCCATGTGACACAACTACATCAAATTAATTGGGTCCAACTCATCAATGGGCTTCTATATGGCATCCATGTAGTCTCTGTCAAATCACCATGGCACTGCCACATCATCTTAGACACAAGCCCCACTTGGAACTTCTCCATCATATTTAACATGATTTTATGTTATATGTGATTCCTAAGTAATCTAGGGTGTCACACCATTGTCCATAATTGACATGCCCCAAACCCCTAGACTCCTATATTACAGTCAGACTTAAAATAAATTTTTCCCTAATAGTTATTCAGTCATTTAAAGAGCGTGCAATCTCTTGTCACCCCCAAATACCAAATTCTCATAATCCAGCAGTTGCATAGTGTGTTCGATGTAGGACCCATAAAATATCATCTAGCTTTCCACATTTTATTTGGGCCATCGTTTACCTCCACCTCCAATGAAGTGTTAACTATTGCCACACCTGGATTTCCTGGACCATTAGATAATCTAGCGGAACAATAGATAAATTTTGAGCTCTAAAATGGGCCTCCTAAGGAATATTATAAAACAATAGTGGAAATAATAAAATAAGATTAGACTACCTCATCAAGTTTTGGAGGGAAAAAAGAAAAACTATTTTCTCAACTCGTATTTTCAACTTATCTCCCTATGATTTTAGTTAAATTTCGAGTGGGAGCACTTGTTGGATGCAGAATTTATTTTTTCATCCAAGGAGTACCCATGTTGCATACTTTAGATAGACCCTACGTGAAAAATGTGAAATATTGAAATAACATTTTTTCATGTAGTAGAGTCCACAGAAAGTATGCAACATGGGTATTCCTTAGATGAAAAATTAAATTTTTCATCCAATGAGTGCTCCCACTCGAAATTCAAGTAAAATCGTAGGGAGATAATTTGAAAAAATGGTGAATCGTCCCCTATGGTTGATAACATCTTATTGAATCCTATTGGTTCTTATAATGTTTATTTTTGTTGTACAATTTTATTTGGAGACCCATTTTTTACCTCAAAATTTTTCCAATCCTTCAAAGTAATCCAATACCAGATGTATTTGAAGACAAATAATAATTGGGAAATGAAGTATACAACTTATATAAAATGCACTTTAAGAGGACCATTTGGTCCTGAATGAGTTCCATATTTCTGCTAAGGATTGCAGAGAAGGAAAACTTAAGGAAATTTACCAATTTTTCCTGAAGACTAGGACCTCTACTAAAAACATCAGATCTCTATAAAATGGCCAGATCTTGAGGAAACGCATTTAGATCTGATACGTAATTTCCACAAGAACTATATTGAACCAACAAAACCCAACTTATAATGGATACTAAGAAAAATAAAAGAAGTGGATCCAAAGGCAAGATTTCACATGAAAGCTTCAGACTAAACTTTGATCAAATAATATCAAGGTCTCTCAAAAATACACAAGTATGCATAAAATATAAAATCATTGCATCACTCCTTAACCAAGTGACTATCAACACAAGTAGAATCATCATTTAACATCTAGCACGGTCTATCTTCTCATCATGTGAAATGATCTTAAGTGTGGCAATAATCCATTCAAATCATGAACATATCAGATGTTTGAAAAACACTTGTAATAATGAGTTCACAGAGAGGCCTCATACAAGTAGACATAACCATATAACAACCTTGTAGTTCATGAAAATATTAACCATCACATAGTGCCAAAAGTTCAACATATCCATAAAAACATATGGGACATCTCATTCACCATGAACATGAAATAAATTCATCAACCTGCCATGAGCAATGTTGAACCATAAATTTTCCAATAAATATATCATACAATTTCATTACCTATAGTTCATTCATGCATAATCCATTATAATTATCTTAATAGTTTTAAATGGCTAGAAATTGTAGGAGGGACTTCAAATATCCACCGAACCATAGGGCAGCCACATTACAATATTTCTTGTAGTTGACCACCCCTGAGCCAAACACAAATTCTAAGAGGAATCTTGGTCACAGAATTCACCCAAGGCTCAGTTGGGGAATTTCTCGGTTCTAGGATTCAGAATCCACTATCTAGGTGGTTTATCAATTTTATTTTCAAATCTAACACTACAGGGATATGTATCCCACTATCCAAGTGGTTTATCATCCTCACAACAAGCACCATAGTGGCTAAATTCACCCTCCCTAATGGTTTATCAACTTTACAGAAATAACCTAAGTGGTTTATCAGCCCATTAAACAAGCACTAAGTGGTTTATGATCTTTCTCAGTAAGCACTTATAGTTTATCAACTTACTCAGCAAGCACTCATGGTTCATTCCTCCTCTTAACCTCCCAATGGTTATTCCAACCTAGACACACAACAGAATGGCCTGTACACATCAATACATGGGAAGACACCCCATTTCCAAAGAAAAGGGCTCGGTTTCACTTCCAACAATGCTCCTACACTCCATGTCCATTATCATGTTATTCTTTCTCTATTGTGTTCTCTTCTCTACTTTTTTTTCCTTCTTGCTTCTTATTTTTCCTTAAGGCGCTTTGTATCCACATAAATTGTCAACTTCGCCTTCCCTCATGTCATGAAACAAGGAAAATGTGGGAATTTTCCTTTATCCAATCACATCCTTACAACTGTTAGGTGGCAGTGTAATCTGTTACGCTACCAACTACCACTCTCCCACTTATCCACTCTCCCTCATAATTTGATCTAGGTGTCCCTGTCTTTAGGCTAGCATTTAACATTTTCATTATTTTCATGAAAACTGTGAACACTTGAATTTTTTATAGTATTTGTCTCAGTTAGTCGTAGTTTCCACGTTAGCCTTTATAGTTATGACCACATATACAAAAAAAAAGAGTGGTAAGAGGAAAAATTGTTACATGGAATCTTTGGGGTTCTCACATCCCCATGAGTGAAGAACATGTCCCACAATTGGAACTAATTTTAACCCCTCATTTCAGTAGGGGTACCTATATGAATTTTTTCATTCATAAGAACCATTGTAAGTTCAGAGAATAAAATTCAAAGCCTTGTAGTCCATGTAATGTTATTTATTTTTGTATCTTGTTCTTTTTATAGTGAGCCATTCCTAGTCCTTTTAGACTCCACTCTTAATTTATTCCATATTGTATAAGATTAGAGGGTTTAGGATGGACCTACTTAGATACATGGTTTAGAGAATCTATTGGTTTTTTAGGGGTGATCATGTTATGTAAGGCTAGTCCATCCCATGTGTTATAGGTCAATTTGGGCATCATCCCTCATGACCTGGTAAAACTGGACATCATCCCCGGGACCAATGAAATAGGGTCTATCATCCCCTTAAATTTCAGTTGTTATATGCCCTAAGAGAAGAACAATTCATTCATGGCTTCTATTGTGATATTTACAAGGTTTGCAGTATATGTTATATCACTTATGAACTCACCAACGCTACCTCTAAAGGGACCAACTGTGTTGTGTATGCAACATCCTCCATTCAAGGGTGCACTGCAATGCACTTCTTGACATTCAAGAGTGCGTTGGTCACCTGGGAGTATAATTCTCATTGTTCCGGAAATCTCCACATGGCATGTGCCTTCTATCAGAGTCCATATCTTTCAAACTTTGAATCGAAGTGTCCATCTAACACCTCTAAACTTGGGAACATGTCTTGCCTATTATTAGAAAGTAATTCATTAAGAAACTACCATCAATTTCCCTATAAATTGATCACATATCCTAGTGTTGGGGAAGGAATAATTTTGGTAAAGAAATGTTATTGGATTCTCATTTGAGAGAGTGAAATTACTGATATGCTATTGGTGTGATGTTAGACGTGATGAGGTTGGGATGAAGCTGGAGCTGGTGGCATCAAATTTATCATTGGGTGTAACCTCCCCCTTCTACTCTTTAATAAATATTGTTGTTCATTTTCCCATAGATGTGTCTCTTTATGTTTCTATTTCTCATGCAATGGATCTTGAATGATATATATGTTTCACATCTAATTGATTTGAGTGATTAAGATAAGTAGATATCTATATATGCATGTTTTTTATTGTTCTTTGTTTATGTTTGCAGTAATTAATCTGGCGATCGAAGTTGGATTGAGCACAACAGAAGGAGAAGGAGAAGCGCTTAGATTACAAGTAGGTTCTTCTATCATTCTATTTATCTTCTTATTTTATAGAAAGTGTTAGCAAATTATTTCATCTGGTGTTCTAAGTGCCTAGCACCACACTTAGGGAATTTTATTTATCCATAGATCAAAATTTTTCATAACAAATTGGCGAATCCAATGGGGAGTTTCCTATCATTCATGGTGTTTTTGCCTCTGCTAATCCTAATCAGTAGCATCTACTTTCAGTTATTATACTTTTGAATGAAATATTTGCATTAGAAGTGTGTTTAGTAGCTTGAATTTTCAATCACTTCTGCACCCAACACACAGTTGTTCAAGACACAGTGCACTATCTCCCACTCAGGGGTGCACTGCAATGCATTGTCTCCCCTTAGAGACTACGTTCCCCCCTTAGCCAACCAAATTCCATTAAAATTTTTCATTTCTATGATTCTCAGCCATTTGTTTGTTGTATTCTCAATTGTCTGATACAGGCTTAGAGACTAGTAAAATTTCCATATTATTCCTCCTTTGAAAAGTAATTTTTTTCAATGTCTCTTTAGTTTTTTTCTTTATCATTGGCAAATCAAATTCAAAGTATTTTATTTCTGCATTAGATCCATTTTTTTTCATAAAGGAAATTTCCATTTCATTCTTCATTTCCTGTAGGAAAAATTGTATTTTCATTCTTCATTTTTCCTAAAAGAGAAATTGTTGTTAAATTCCTCGTTTCTCAAAGAAGAAAACATCTTGTTTTGTTGATTTGATGCATATAGTTTCCTTTCTTGCATTCACATTAATGGAGCTGAAATAAAAACATGCATGTGCATATAGTGAATTATGTATGTTGCATACGAACAATTTAGGAAAGCTACATTTTAGTTTGTGCTCTTTGTTGTTTGCTCTAAAAATTGATTGCTCTTTCCCTTAATAGCTAGGATTTTCATTGAAAAAGCTAAAACTGAAAAGTTTTCTTATCATTTTAGTTTGCATTTTTAGGAATTTCCATCACATCATGTGGTGAACCTCAAATACAAACTTTCTAAATAATATCAACATAAAATTTATATCAATTTATCTAAGAAATCATTGGAACCATAACGACAACATTTAGAAATTCTAGGCTAGATACGTGTTCCAGCATCGTTAAACATAGCAGTTGTCGCTAACTTGTTTGTGATACATTTCGAGTGTGATACCTCACTCCACGTATGTAATTATATTGGAGCTATTCTATGTACCTTCGGGTATATAGGGCAGTGTTCTAGTACGAAAAGTATAAGGGGGTGCTCTCACTGTGCAGTCTCACATTAAACAACGCTAATACGGACCTAGGCCTCCATGTACCTTCAGGTATATTTGGGTGGACAACTTTAATTTGTTATCCATCCATAGTGAACCAAGTCGTCCACCTTGTAACTTGTGATACACCGAACACAACATTCAGGAATATTGCATGCCCATACTTCTTGGTTCACTATGAGGTATTCTGCAGTTCACAATTACTTGGTAAACCTTTTTCCTATAATTACCCTTTTATTTTGTTTATTTGTTTTTGGTCATAAAATAAATCAATCATCATGGAATAATAACATCCCTTTCCCCTTTGCTTGCACAGAATAGCTCTGAAACCACCATTACCACCAGAAGCCATTTCTAGTTGGCGAAGGCGACATCGCTCTACCGAAACTAGTACTATCACTACCTCTGGTGTGACATCATCCTCACATATACCAGAGTCATCTCGAGTTGTTTCTACAAATACTTGTTCATCTACTGTTGTTGAGACGGAGTCCTCACAGCTACCCATGGTCACGATCCATCTAATTAGTGAGACCATACCTCCCGAACCCGACATTGTTCAACTGGAATTTGATCCGAATATTGTCACTTTTTTCCAGAACATCTGAATCCTGAAGTTGAATGACCGAAATTTGTTCATGAATTGCTCGCCCCACAATCTATTATAGCCATTGAGTCTCCCATATCGCGCAGTCAACCTCCTGAAATATACTTTGGGCCTGGCGACGAAATCCTTCCACCTGGTTTAATTTCGATTGAATAAATACCACAAGGTGAAACACCTTTAATTCCAACTCATTTTGAGGTGGAGATTTACCTGTATGAGTCTTTTCCTCAATCACCTTCCTCTTCCTTTATTGATATTGTGTCTATTCGAGTTCTCGTAGATCTAGTAGGGTATACATTTGGTCGAATAACCATGCCTAAGCCAACATCTTTGGCTGGACCATCTATTCCAATTGCAAAAACACCTGCTCTCGCTACACTGTCGATGTTCACAACTTCACCAAAGTTACATTTATATGGTGGCCCTTCCATCCCACCTAGTTACTAATCTTTATCTGGAACCTTCTCTGGTGCATCCTCAAACCCATGGACTTCAACAATGTCATCATATGGTATTATAACTAGTAAATCTATAGTGATTATTGAACGGCTTGATCCTTTATATACATCATCAAGGAAATATCAAGCTGGACCATCTGGGTCCATTCCATCAAATACAATTTCAACTCGACTCTCTACATTTCGAGAACAATATTTTCCATCTTATTATACTCCTTATGTTGGGGGGAAACATATGTTCACCCATATTGACATTAATCTGTCATTATTTGGTCATCCTACTGTCAAAATGAATGTTTTTCAGTGGCAGCCCACTCTACCCATCCAACCACAAACGATTGTACACTCTTATCAATTGGTTCAACCTATTGCACTGACACCAACTCCACTTGTTAATACATCCTTACCCCTGTTATAGAATCAAACTGTTGTACCTCAATCATCTCAGGCAAGTCCCTCAACCCAATACCCCCAAGTATTGGGCCCTCAGACTCCAACTCCTTCGGTTAGTTTACAACAACCACCTATATACGGAATTATGTATTCACAATCTAGATTACCTTATTATCGGATGTCGCGGCCACAACCAGGTTATACCTATCCACAACTGAATCCAATATATCCTATTTTGGGTTATAATATTGGTGGACAGACCCCTTGGCAACCACAAGCGCAAATGCCACAACCTTCATTTCAACAAGTAGTGTACCTAGGTTTTGGTCAACAGAATCCTCAAGCGTTTCCTTTTCAAAAAACCCCTATCTGGGTTACCAGCAATAGATTCCTTATGTTGGTGCTCAAAGGCTTGTTGCCTAATAAAATCCATCATACCCTGGCTATGCTCAACCCGACTTAAATCGACAGCTACCCTTTGTTTCAACTTTAGAGTTACCATATTTAAACCAGCTCACCAATGATCTAATCAATTACGCTCCTTGGTGGCTGGTGATACCTCATAAATTACCCTCGGATATTCCTAAGTTCAATGGAAACCATGGGGAAAACCCTTTGACCCATGTTATGACTTATCATTTTTGGTGTTCATCTAACTCCCTAAATGATGACTCTATTCAACTACGTCTTTTCCAGCATACGCTCACTGGTCCGGCTGTGAAATGGTACATTGAATTTCCAAGAGCTTCATTTGATAATTTCACTACCCTAGCTGCTGTCTTTTTGACCCACTTCCAGTTACCCATATGATATGAAACTAGAATGGAACCCTTGAATAATTTTAAACAAACTAATGCTACTCACATTTTTTATCATATTCATGAGTGGTGTCATCATCGTAGAATGGTTAAGACATTTGTTCCTGAGCAGCTCCTTGTTGAATGGTTCATTAAGTCCCTATTACCATATATACCTAAGGATGTGGCTAAGGGTGGCATCATCACTGAAGATCAGGCCATTTCTCATGCCCAATATTTAGACTTGGTTTATACTCAGTCTGGCACGCTCTACAAGAAAATTCCCAATGCACCGCTATCTAATTTTATTATTCCTCCTCCATCTAAGGACTCTCATGCCGAAGACAATATGATCACTACTACAAGCATGCATCACTCTACTGCATCTGATCCTGCGCCTTCTTCCAAAATCCATGTCATGTCATCTGACAAGAGAAAAAGTGACAAGCAACCTAGAAGTAAGAAAAAGGGGAAATCAAAGAAAAATAAAAATTCTACCCCACAGGAAATATCATTTGATTAATAGAATGGAAACCAGAAGCTTCATTACCCTTGCATAATCTATAATGAGGAAAAATGTGTTTGAGATTGTCGTCACTGTGCCGAAGTCTCAAAATTGGTCAATACCTCACATGCATCCGTTGTGTTGACAGATCCATTCCTGAATCCGGACACAAATTTGGTTGCTATGGATCCAGCCTCTAGTTCCCAAGTGATTATGTTGTCTGTCACAGAGCCATCGATTGATGTTTTGGTGCCAATGCGTAATAAATATTACGGTAATCAGGCTACTGATCAAGTTACTACCTCGACCACGAATCTATCTATGGAATCGATACCGCCAACTTCTATTCCTGAATTGATAAAAAAATCCACCAAAGGGAGTCATTTATAAATTGACATTTAATCCTTGAGTCCGAGCTGCTCAAAATTATAATATAGTTGAATATTTGTCTCGATCCCCTTCAGTTATGTCAGCGCTTGAGGTGCTTCAAAATTTTCCCTCCCAGAAGCAGCCTTTGTTGTCGGAAATTGGTGGAATTGATTCGACATATTCCAATCTCGTAGTCTTTAATCATACGGGCTATGTGCCGAAATTACCATCAGAATTGGCATTCTCCATCCAAGTAAATGTTCTCAATCACCTCGTTCATCTTACTATTATTGATGAGGGATCATCTACATGCATTACGTCTCTAAATTGCTGGAAGTCACTTGGCTCACCGCACCTATCTCAATCGCCTATGATGTTGAAAGCTTTCAACAGACATACATATAAGCCTTGCGGTATCATCAATAACCTACATGTTGAACTAGGGGGGAAACAGTGAATGTTGAAGTTGAAGTCGTTGACGTACCCCTTGATTACAACATTTTACTCGGAAGGTCGTGGTTATATGCTAAGACTGCGATCATCTCTACATATTTTAGAATGATCGCCTTTCCACATAAGGGTGCTATCATATTCATCAATCAACTATCATTCTTTGCCTCCAGTTCCCAGGTAACTGGAAGCATTATGTTAGTTCATGCACCCCAACTCGCACTTCAGAACATTGATGTAGGACTCTTAAAAGGTTCCACCCTCATGGGAACCTTTTCATTACCGCTGTCTACGACATCGACAGAAATTAAAAACATAGAGACCTGCTACATGATATATTCCACTCCATCTGGCTTGAGGAAGATTAAGGGTGATTCTAAAGTTGTTACGTTGGATGAATTTCTGCCACCCAACCCAATTGCGTTGGCATAGAAATCAATCTACATGGCTTGGGCAGTGAATCTGAAATCAACATCACCGATCGTTTGGGTTGATCGTTCATTATATTTTCATAATCCATCTGATCCTTTTTCATCCACTTTCTTGACAGATGAGAATATTGTGGAATCCATGATTCCATAAGGATAACCATGGGAAGATCATCATCATCGCTCCGATCTTCAGGATTACGAATAAGATAATCTTAGTGAACTATATCACCCATCGATCAAAACATTCTTTTCGAATTATTTTCCCATTAATGCAATCTAATCTGAGCGAAATTTATCAAATATTTAAGAAACCATTTCTATCGATATTTCGACCAAACCCAACGTTGTAGAAAAAATTCATGTTGGCGTGTCTTATTCTCCATCAGAACTCGAAACATATTTCTCTCTCTTTCATGAATTTTGTGATGTGTTTGCTAGGTCTTACGAGGAAATTCCAGGCATAGATACTAGTATCGTTGAACACACTCTTAATATGTACCATGATGTCAAACTGGTACATCAACGCCTTCGTCATGTTCATATGAAGAAGGCCACATCCATTAAAGCAGAAGTTGAAAAAAATTTGTGTGCTGGTTTCATTTACCCTGTTCCGCTAACTGAGTGGGTTTCCAACATTGTTCCTGTTAGGAAAAAACAAGGGACCATCAAAGACTGGAAAGGATTACTCCGGATTTATTGACTACTTGTCTACAATCAAATCAATATCCGCCCATATGAAAAATATAAGACAACATTCATCTATCCCTAGGGCACATTCGCTTATCGGAAACTCTCGTTTGGTTTAAATAACGTTGGGGAAACTTTTCAGAGAGCAATGGATTATGCTTTCAATGACATCAAGCACATTTTTCAACCTTATCTAGATTATCTACCCACTCATTCATGAAACTGGACTAATCACCTGATGCATTTTAGATCTATATTTCTACGTTGTTGACACTACAAAATATGCCTCAATCCACATAAATGTGTGTTTTTTGTTGGTTCTGGTTGTTTTCTAGGATTTTTCATCTCAAATGAAGGAATTCTGATCCGAATGGAAAATGGCATCCACCCATGGTATTCATCTACCCATGTTATCTATCCACCCATGGAATTTACCCATGGTTTTGTAAATGTCATTGACCCATGGTAGTCATCCACCCATTATATTTATTCGCCCATGGTATTGTAAGTGACATCAATCCATGATATTCATCCACCCATGGTATGTATCCACACATGGTATTCATCCACACATGGAATTTACCCATGGTATTGTAAGTGGTATCTACCTATGGTATTGACCCATGGTATTGTAAGTGGTATCTACCCATGGTAATGACCCATGGTTTTGACCCATGGTATCCACCTATGGTATCTACAAATGGTATTGTAACTCAAAAAAGGCTATAACTAACAAGCCTCAGTTTGTAAAAGGAAAAATTTTCCACCACAATGTAGCTTCTAAAGTTATTCTCTGTTTTAATAAAACAAGTTTCTTTGTGGTTTTATTTGCAGTGTGTTCTCTCTCTTTTCTGGCATTCTAATTTTGCAGATATTGTCAGATCCATTTAAATTTTTTTAGATCTTGGGGGCCTCCCCCCAAGATCCAGATCAGTGGTATGAGATTAAAGTTATTAATCCATGGGAATGAGAGTTTGAAGCATATTTCAGTTTTAATGTTTTGCAGCAATCTTCAACAAACTCCGTGAATTTTTTGGGCAGCGAGTTTGCAGATCAGATATGAAACTTTTGGTGAAAATTTTACAAAAATAAATATCAAATATGGATTTCTTGTGAAAAAATACCCAAATTCAAAAAAATAATTTGCTGAATTGGAGTTCGGAGGAGGGAGATATCGCTGATTCTAAATCAGCAATGTTGCAGAAAATGTTCTCACGACAATTCGTGGACAGCAGCTCTCCTGTCATTTTTCGAAGTTTTTTAGTGAAAATTTTCAAATAAATGGCTATAGATCTGAGATCCCCTTGAAAAATCACCCAAGTTCAGAAAAAAAATCAGTCGAATCAGAGTCTGGATGCGGGAGTTATCGTTGATTTAAAATCAACTATTTTTTCAGAAATTTTGTGACGGCGAGACAGTTCCAGCGTGAATCTAAGAGTCTAGAGTCTCCAATAGCGGTTTCAAACACATGAGAAGATGAAAAATGATCATTTCATTTCCAAAAATAGGTTTTAATAAATATTTCGAGTTATATTGACTGATTTATGCTCATTTTAATTCTGGATCAGCATTAAGAGCGGGTTCCCTTTGGAGACGTGCCCTCCCACCCCACTTTAGTAGGCACCTACTTCACATTCATCAGTTTCAGAATAGCAGCGTTAGGCTTGGGTTATTTGGAGATGTGCCCTCCCACCCAAAGCTATGTAGGCACCTGCTACTTCATCAACAATCAGCATCATGGTTATAGGTCAACCGCACAAAATCCTTCTCATCGAAGTCCATTTGCTAGGCCGCACACTGTTAGTAACATAGTTGGTCACAAGAATTACAGGGTATCTCTATCCTTGGATCTTCGTTTGTCATGGTTTTGGTTCATCCAAAAACCCACACTTCATCTAATTCCATTTGTTAGGCCGCACACTATCAATATCACAGTTGGTCACAAGCATTACAGGGTATCTCTATCCTGGGATCTTCGTTCATCACGGTTATGAGTTAACTACACAAAACCCTTATCTTTAGTGGCTCTTCATTTCAACAAATGCTTCTCAAGAGGGAACTTCACGCAATGGGGACCATTTCTTCTTAAGGAGGGAGGAATGATCTGAATGGAAAATGGCATCCACCCATGGTATTCATCTACCAATCTTATCCATCCACCCATGGAATTTACCCATGGTATTGTAAATTTCATTCACCCATGGTATTCATCCACCATTATATTTATTAACCCATGGTATTGTAAGTGACATCTATCCATGATATTCATCCACCCATGGTATGTATCCACACATGGAATTTACCCATGGTATTGTAAGTGGTATCTACCTATGGTATTGACCCTAAGTGGTATCTACCCATGGTAATGTCCCATGGTTTTGACCCATGGTATCTAACATGGTATTGTAACTCAAAAAAGGCTATAAATAACAAGCCTCAGTTTTTAAAAGGACAGACTTTCCACCACAATGTAGCTTCTAAAGTTATTCTTTGTTTTAATAAAACAAGTTTCTTTGTGTTTTTATTTGAAGTGTGTTCTCTCTCTTTTCTAGCATTCTAATTTTGCAGATATTGTCAGATCCATTTCAAATCTAAAAAAGTGTAAAATAATATCTGAGAGAACTTCCTAGCCATGTTCAACTAAGGTTTTCCTTTTTCATAAATAATCTATCTCAGTCTGGAAAAGGGTTAAACTTATACTGAGTAGATGTCGCTTCATTTACTTTTACGAGCTCGAAAAGACAAGTTCTCGACAATATTTTCACATTATCGGAGTTTGAAAAGAGCTAAAAGAAGACTCCATGGGTTCCTTTTTGGCTGTTATCGAAGCTCAACAAAGAGATAAAAGTGCGCCGCAAGTCATTTTTCATTTCCATCAAAGCTCGAAAAATAAGGATAAAAGTATGCTTTGTGGTAAATCAATCTTGAAATAAGTGTGCACGACTAATCTACTATGTCAGTTGTAAACCTATTCAGAACAACATCAAATGGATTAAAAATGCCTATTTCATGATAAAAATGAATGAAACCCATAGTCACAATAATAAATATAATTTTCAAATAATCAAATGACTAATTAAAAGGGTTTTATTATTCATATTTACCATTTGAAAGTCACCATTTGGATTTTGGAGCTTTGAACCTGTTTTTTCCCCCGAACATCAATTTTTTATTACGATCGATTTGTAGACGGTTTTCCTAGCCGTTTGATCCAGGTTGGAGCTATAAACCTCCTCTTTCCTTCAGTAGTCTTTATATTTCATTTCATTGCAATTTTTTAGGGATTTGGGCCCCTTAAGATAAATTTATTTTTCACATAGGGCAACACACCCTTGAATGTCGAAAGGTGCATTGTAGTGCATCGAAATTGAAGGTCAGGTGCACTTGTAATGCACTATCCCTTGACCAGGGGTGCGTTGGGCACAATTTACATTTTTGTTCTTTGCAGTGTGCCCAAATTTCGCCTTTTTTTTCATGAAATGGATCCTTATGAGTCTTATGGTTGTGTTTCATGGATTAAATAGACCAAAATGACGATTACTTGGAGGGAAAGAGAACATGACGAAAAAAACATGATTTCCCTAAATGATCTGAGTATTGTAAGAGGCCCCAGAGACTGTTGGTTGCTGAATTACTTCAGATTATTGGGTATGAGACAACATATGGAACTATTGGAGTTCCTTGTTCATTCATGGGATCCAACGATTGAGTAATTTCATATTGGGGACAAAGTGGTCCCAATTTTAGTGGAGGATGTCTATTTTCTCACAGGATTATCAAGGAGAGGCCTACCCATTTCTCTTTTAATGTCTGCTCTTGGAGGAGAGACAGTGAGAGGTTATATATTTCAGTGTTACAATCCAAGGGCAGAACCTAGCAAGGATGGGAAAATAAACATCCATGATGTTCATGATTTACCATTGAGAACCATCTTATTCATTATCGCAAAGCTTGCTAGTACCGCTACACTACATGTAGAAAACATATCTTATATGCAATATGCACTAGAGTGCTTGGAACCAACAATTTTCAACTAGGCTGAAGTTGTACTCTCTCAAATGAAAGAATAGCTGAGCAAGGCAAAGGGAGGAAGGAAGAAAAATTTCAGCTATGGTTTGATCCTCATTTATTTTGCCTTAGAGTTGATTCCACTAATGCAGCCTTAGCATGTGACACTAGGTATATCTAACCCTAGATCCAACGATGTAGAGATGGGTAGAACTGATCGCTAGACATGTTGGTAAATCGACCATCGTGTTCTTGACTGCACCATCGATGGCGATCATCTGTCGCCTGAACCAGGCAAACAATGCAGTCGAGAACATGATGGTCGATTGACCAGCATGTCTAGCCATCAGCTCTACCCATGTCTACATCCTTGTATCTAGGGTTAAATATACCCAGTGTCACATGCTAAGGCTGCATCAATGGAATCCACTCTAAGGCAAAATAAATGAGGATCAAACCATAGCTGAAATTTTTCTTCCTTTCTCCCTTTGTCTTGCTTAGCTATACTTTCATTTGAGAGAGTACAACTTCAGCCTAGTTGAAAATTGTTGGTTCCAAGAACGCTAGTGCATATTTCATTTAATATATGTTTGCTACATGTAGTGTAGCAGTACCAACAAGCTTTGAAATCGTGAATAATATGGTTCTCAATGGAAAATCATGAACATCATGGTTGTTTATTTTCCCATCCTTTCTAGATTCTTCCCTTGGATTGCAATACTGAAATATATAATCTCTCATCGTCTCTCCTCCAAGAGCAGGCACTAAAAGAGAAATGGGTAGGCCTCTCTTCGATAATCCTTTGAGAAAATAGACATCCTCCACTAAAATTGGGACCACTTTGTCCCCAATATGAAATTCCTCAATCATTGGATCCCACGAATGAACAAGGAACTCCAATAGTTCCATACGTTGTCTCATACCCGATAATCTGAAGTAATTTAGCAACCAACAGTCTCTGAGGGCTCTTACAGTACTCAGATCATTTAGGGAAATCATGTTTTTTCATCATGTTCTCTTTCCCTCCAAGTAATCGTCATTTTGGTCTATTGAATCCCTGAAACACAACCATAAGACTCATAAGGATCCATTTCATGAAAAAAATAGGCGAAATTTGGGCATGTTGCAAAGAAAAAAAATGTAAATTGCGCCCAACGCACCCCTGGTCAAGGGACAGTGCATTACAAGTGCACTTGGCCTTCAATTCCGGTGCACTACAATGCACCTTTCGACTTTCAAGGGTGTGTTGCCCTATGTGAAAAATAAATTTATCCTAAGGGGCCCAAATCCCTAAAAAATTGCAATGAAATGAAACATAAAGACTACTGAAGGAAAGAGGAGGTTTATAGCTCCAAAATGAATCGAACGGTGAGGAAAACCGTCTACAGAATCGATCGCAATCAACAGCTGAAGTTCAGGGGAAAAAAAATGTTCAAAGCTCCAAAATCCAAATGGTGACTTTCAAATGATAAATATGAACAGTAAAACTCTTTTAATTAGTCATTTGATTATTTGAAAATTATATTTATTGTTGTGACTATGGTTTTCATTCATTTTTATCATGAAACAGGAATTTTTAATCCATTTGATGTTGTTCTAAATAGGTTTACAGCTGACATTGCAGATTAGTCGTGCACACTTATTTCAAGAATGATTTGACCACAAAGCATACCTTTATCCTTATTTTTTGAGCTTTGATAAAACTGAAAAAGGACTTTAAGCTCACTTTTATCTCTTTTTCGAGCTTCGATAACAGCCAAAAAGGAACCCTTGGAGTCTTCTTTTAGCTCTTTTCAAACTCCGATAATGTGAAAATATTGTCAAGAGCTTGTCTTTTCGAGCTTGTAAAAGTAAATGAAACAACATCTACCTAGTATAAGTTTAACCCTTTTCTAGACTGAGATAAATTATTTACGAAAAAGGAAAACCTTAGTCAAACATGGCTAGGAAGTTCTCTCAGATATTATTTTACACTTTTTCGGATTTGAGTGACAAAATTACGAAAAAGGACTCACGGAGTTTTCTTTTTTCCTCTTTTTCAAACTCTCTAAATATGAAAAAGGACTGGGCTATCTTTGTCGTTAGGCTTGTTAAAACATAAAATAGCGACGGGTTTGTCGATCATGGGGGGAATCGAGTTTCATTTATCGCTAGACTCATTAAATTATTAAATAGTGATGCATATTAGCCTGAAGGGTTGAATTATAGATCAAGCATATGTTATCCTCCTCTAGCTTGTTAAAAAATAAAGAGGTACTTGTTGACAAATGACTAGGGAAAATTTTGGAAAGTGAACAGAACTTTTACGGTAGCAGGTCGCTCTTGAATGTGCCACTTCACTCCATCATTGTGACTTTTGGGTTGGGTAATATTCTTGACGGTTCATTCATACCTATGGTTCATCATACCTTCACTTTGGTTTTAAGTCAATGTTGTCAACTCATCTCAGTGTCACTGATATGTTCAAGAGAAGTCATCCAGTGAATACTCATCCTTCTGCAATACTCATAAACCTTCATTTTCATGACAGTCATCCTTGGACATTGTTATATCAAGTCACATTTTGTCTGTAAAATTAGTAACTCTTGTTTCACGGTAAAGTGGCTTGTTGTCAACATCGAATCATAATCCAAGAAGTTTACTTATAAACATCATCTTCCAGTACCATGAGGCTTGTTACAGCATCAACAAAATCCTCTCTTCCAGACCATTAATCGAAATATTTTGTTTGGCGTTTGACATCAAATCATATATTCATGCCTTAAAAACTGTACTGCAGTACCTTGAGAGCCATTAACATCAATGGTGGTTCTCTCGCGTTTGTTAACAGCTTAGAATCATTAACTGGTAATCAAACGATGTCTTACCATGTTCTACTACAAATCATATATTCGCATAGCTATACTTGTACCCAAACGATCGAGTGAATGAGATAAGAACACCCCGGATCTAGTTTCAGCCATACAGGCTATGATTTCAAGATTGTTGTACACATCATCTGTACGATGACCTTATATACAGATCGTCATCCAAACATGGGCCTCTATCTGTAGGCATGTCTGTATTTGGCAACATTCCAATGTAAATGACTTGCTGCACTATGTACATGTTATTAGATAGTTTATGTGTTGAGCATAGGAATGCCTCCCTCAAAAATTCATGATCAAGATGAAAATATCATGATGTAATGTATTGTAAGATTGATACAGGTCGCCACTCTACTTCAATTCTGGCTCATCACATCATAAAGCATCTCATTAAAATACATTATCATTATTATGACTTCATGCTTTAGGGGGCAGCTGTTATAGGTCAATTTGGGCATCATCCCCCATGACCTATTCAAACTTGACATCATCCCCAGGACCAATGAAATAGGGTCTACCATCCCCTTACATTCCAGTTGCTATATGCCCTAAGAGAAGAACAATTCATTCATGGCTTCTATTGTGATATTTCCAAGGTTTGAAGTATATGTTATATCACTTATGAACTCACTAGTGCTTCCTCTAAAGGGACTAATTGCATTGCACATACATCATCCTCCATTCAAAGGTGCACTGCAATGAACTTCCCGACATTCAAGAGTGCGTTGGTCACCTGGGAGCGGAATTCTCATTGTTTCGGAAATCTCCACATGGCCAGTGCCTTCTAGAAGAGTTCATATATATCAAACTTTGAATCCAAGTGTCCATCTAACACCTCTAAACTTGGGAACATGTCTTTCCTATTATTAGAAAGTCATTCATTGAGAAACTACCATTAGTTTCCCTATAAATTGAGCACAGATCCTAGTGCTAGGGAAGGAAGAATTTTGGTAAATAAATGTTGTTGGATTCTCATTTGAGAGAGTGAAAGTACTGATATACTGCTCGTGCGATGTTGGATGTGATGAGGCTGGGATGAAGCTGGAGTTGGTGGCATCAAATCAATCATTGGTTGTAACCTCCCCCTTCTACTCTTTAATAAATATTGTTGTTCATTTTCCCATAGATGTATCTCTTTATGTTTCTATTTCTCATGCAATGGATTCTTTAATGATATATATGTTTCACATCTAATCGATTTGAGTGACTAAAATAGGTAGATATTTGTATATGCATGTTGTTTGATGTTCTTTGTTTATGTTTGCAGAAATTCATCCAGCGATCGAAGTTGGATTGAGCGCGACAACAACGACGACAAGAGGAGAAGGAGAAGTGCTTTGATTACAAGTAGGTTCTTCTATCATTCTATGTATCTACTTATTTTATAGAAAGTGTTAGCAAAGCCTTTCATCTCTTTTTCTAAGTGCCTAGTACCACACTTAGGGAATTTGATTTATCCATAGATCACAATTCTGCATAACACCATGTCTTGAGCACAATTATGTCTTATCAACATGGTCATGTGTCATAAATTCCTTATGCATTCCATGGCCTTGGTATATCATTCATTTTTTATTTCTCAACATAACACTATCATAATTCATATACTTTCATTTTTCCCAAGGAAATTCCTGGGATCTCATGGTTCAAAAATCAATAAATGCTCAAACTACTTAGCATAATGTCTACTCACCATCCCATATGGAACTTTTGTCAAAAATCGAAGGCACAAGCAGGTAATATTAGTAAAAGGTGGTTGTCCCCCTTTTGTGGCATGTGTTGTCTCATTTAGGTATATTGGTTCCATCGTGTATCAACAAGACATTTTTTTGTATCAAAAGTCATCTAAAAAATTATTCCAAGAAAACCCATGTGCCCAAATTGGCAAATCATGTAAGGCATTGGATATATATAATTGGGCTAAATAAATTGAAAGGACATCCCACATGTGTGATATCTTAAAGGACATTTAGAGGTTCAATCACCCAATAAATGATTAAAAATTTTAGTTATGCAATAAAAGTCAAGTCCATTAACAAAAAGGTGGAAAGGCGTTACAAGTATAGGAAATTGGACCAAGTTGAATTCACCAAAGTATTTGTTGGTCATCTACAAGGGAATTTTGATGAAGTAAATGAAAATATAATGTGGAAGTTGGACCTAAAGTAGTCATTGAATGTTAGAGGGAGCCTCTCCTCAAGTAATTAAACCCATTTTTAAGTCAAATAAAAGCATGTTAAGACTCCTTCAAGTAAAAGTGAACCTTCTATGCTAATTGTTTGCCTATTGAGGTAATTTAACCCAATAGAGAAATTTTGAGATCTAAAATGGACCTCCTAAGCAATATTATAAAATAATAGTGGAATTAATAAAATAAGATTAGATTCCCTCATCAAGTTTTAGAGGGAAAAAAAAGAAAAAACTAATTTTTCAACACGTATTTTCAACTTATATCCCTACGATTTTACTCAAATTTCTAGTGGGAGCACTCGTTGGATGCAAAATTTAATTTTGAATCAAAGAAGTAACCATGTTTCATAATTTCGATGGACCCTACTACATGAAAATGCATTATTGCAATCACTTTTTTTCATGTATTATTTCATTATTGCAATCACTTTTACCTTTTGGCTCCAAAAATAGTGAATCCTATTAGTTCTTATGAAGTTGATTTTTATTGCACAATTCTATTTTGAGGCCCATTTTTTACCTCAAAAATTCTCTAATCCATATTTTAAGGCATTTTTCCATTGTAAAAAATGATTTTTCATTGAAATTTTTAATCTTCCAGTCAATGTGGATAAAAATTCTAATCAGTATTTTTGGAAAGACTTTCAAACTAGCAATTAGAAAAAAAATTATATAAGGATATTTATTAATCTCATTTGTATGTTGTGAATTGTGAGATCATGGTGCCCTAATAAGAATTTTTCTAGTGCAAACAATTTGTCTTATGGATTAATTATTTTATTCTTCTTCTTCTTATCCATGAAAAGAATTAAGTCTCATGATATATTTCAAGTTTTTTCCAAATTACACAAAGTGTGTCAATTCATTAAGGGGTCATATGGTCGTGTAGAAGATGAAGGCTCGTATGCTAGGATGTTCGAACTCAGTTTTCATTGTTGGATTAGGGCTATTAACATATAATTTTTGGACTAACCCTTATCATATTTTATTTTAGGAAAATTTCTCTCTTAATTCCATAGTTTATCCATTGGTTGGGGGTATTTCAAAAGGAAATTTATTCTATTTTATTTTTGGCATTGTTGCATCATATTAGACTAGAGTGAGGTAAACTAGTCTTTCTACTCCAAACTTACATCTTGGTCCAAAAGTACAAGGCTGACTTAGAAGGGGTTGTGATCATAATCTAACATCAAAATAAGTAATTTTCTAAGACAAGGTAAGCCTCACCTCACAAACCACCTATTTAAAAATAAATCAAAAAATCAAAAAAAAAAAAATCAAAATTATGTTTTATAATACACACACACACACAGACAAAAGAAATATTCCACTACCTTCAGCTTAATCTTTTTTTTTTCAGTTATTTTACAACTTGGGTTATGCTTGAATCTTATCCATTTGGCATAAGAAAGGTATAGTTTGAGTGTATTCGATAGGAAATTTAATTTGGAGCATTTCAATGGGTTGTACAATGGTTTTCTGCATCTAGAATTTCAATTTACAGTAGTAGATTTACATGGTAAGTGAAACCATCCATTAAGGTTTTTGAGACAAAAAAGTTACATACTTGTAAACCCTTGGATTTGTTTACCATTCAAAGCATTAATTCATCATTATTAAGGGTAAATAATTAATTTCCAACTTGTTGGAAATAAAATTTTAGTATAAATAAAATATAGGTTTTGACCCCTCAGGGACTTAATCCCTCTTAGTCAATAACTTTTTTTCAAATTTGAATTTCTTTCAAAATGCTCACTAATCTTAAGTGTTGGGCTTCTTATATTGTTTGTTGTTCATTTCCTTATATTTTTCACACCTATATCAACTTCCAAATTATATTTAGAAGCTTGTGTGTGGCCCCAAAAAGGGGTTTACCTTGCTAATTTTCGTGTTTTTTCTACAATTTTGTAGATTTAAAGTTGTAAAGCAAAAAATCAATTTTTCATTTTTATCCATATAACAAGGCTTACAACAAGGTATTCATTCCAAACTTGGTGAAGGCTCTTAACATTCAATTTTTGTGTTATTTTAGGGTTTATTTTCGATAATTAGAGTGTTATTATCTTGTTGTTCAACATTTTATACAGTAAATTTTCCATCTTCAAATAAAAAATATCTTTAAAATTAACTCCTAGAATCCATAACCCAAAAGTTAATATTCAACATTGATCTACTGACCTATGTTGGAAGGTATTTAGAGTATGGAAGCATCCCTTGACATTATATAACTTGGCCTAAAGGATTGGGACTCATGTGAAGGTGAAATTTGGCACTTATCATGTGTCATGTCATCTTAATATCTTATAAAATCCTTACGGATATCTAGTAATTTTAGAAGTAAATTTTTGTTTTTGTTTCACTTACTAATCAAATATGTTGCTATAAATTATATCACGAACTTCTAAAACCCTTGACTCTTTGAATTTGCTTCAGATCATATTTTCCTACACATCACAAGAAAGGTATACTTTTCTTGGGCCAAATGGATAAGATTCAAGCATAACCCAAGTGATAAGATTAGGTTAAAACTAGAAATTAAGCTCAAGTTTGTGAAATGTTTGTCGTATTTTATAAATTTTTATATTTCTTATTTTATAAAATAGAAATTTAGAAAATATTTTGTATTTTTAAATTGGTTGGTGAGGTTAGGCTTACCTTTTCCTTGAAAATTACTTTTTGCAATGTCAGATTGCAATCACAACCCCTTCTAAATGAATATTGTCTTTTTAAACTAACATGTAAGTATGTAGTCGAAAGACTAGCCACCCTCACTCTAATATAAGATGATGTACTCATGTCCAAATTCAAATGGGATTTTATTCAACCCAATTTTTTATGTATCTTCAATTTTTATAAATGTGGGCTTATAAGAACTATGCACAATGGGTACTTGTTGGATTTGTAATTTAATTTTGCATCCAACGAGTGTCCACACTTGAAATTTGAGTAAAAATATAAGGAGATAAGCCAATAATACAATTAAAAAAATAGTTTTATTTGTTTCGCTCCAATATTTGTAACTCTTATTTTATTATTTTAACTATAGTTGTATTATTTTTCCTTAGGAGGCCACTTTTAGGATGAATTTTCCTCTAATGTTTGGTTTTTGAGCAACATAGTGAAATTATCAAACCTATGATAGATATACTTCTAAACTTCCTTCGTGGTTTATACCAAATTTGTGGGGGAATATTCATCATGTGGAAGGAAATCAAAAGAATTCCATGGTTCACATGTACTACTACAGGCTTATTCAATCCACAAATTGATTAGACTAGTATATTATCTTTCTCATTACAAGAATGAAACCCCTCATCACTATTGTTTAGCAAATTAATAAACAAGAAAAGCTTGGATGGTAGATCTAGCTTGAGACTATGCAAGGAATTTATTATTTTGTACATGGAGATCCCTTGTTTTCACATGTACGTATGCATGTTCCTATATGAGCTGATATGTCTATTCATAATCCACTAAATAACTTGGTTGGTCATGTATTCAAAATTTTGTAATCTAACATCCCTCAATGTTTATGTCATATATAGGATCAAATATGAAGTAAGAATAGCTCAAATCCCAATATCTTCAATAAATCATCAATACTTTCCCTCCCCTTCTAGTGAGCATCTTCTTTAAGATAATCTTTGATTAATGGATCCTCTTATTCCACATCACTAGGAAATGTTTCAAGTTGATTGTTAGGGCCTTATATTACTATTGTAGTCCCTTATTGTTGTTAGTATAGCCCCCTTATTGTTATTTTTGTACCCCTGTAATTACCATATTGTTATTATTGTGCCCCATAATAACCTACTATTGTTATTTTTGTGCCCTTAAATTATTACTGTTAGATCGAATAAGATTATAGTGTGACCCCATGGACTCCTATATATATAAAGGAGGTTTTCTCATTTGAATCATCCAAGAATTTTTCATTTATGTAATGTAAAAGAGGTTTCCCCCTAGAAGTGGTTGATTTCTAAGTCGTTGATCTCTCTTTTCTTCTATTTTGTGAGTTGGTTTCATAACATTTCGTATCAAAGCTTTGGATTCTAGGGTTTCGTTGCTTCAAATAGGTCATCGTGGAATTTTCGCTATAAAATTTTTTATACAAAGGTTCAGAAGCTATCAAAAAACCAGTTTGTGCCAAAATCCGAAGGAGCGTCGTGGAACAATTTCAGATCTTGGTTCGCAATATTTTTGGAGATATGATCTGTGGAAGTTAGGGTTTTTGCAGGCTCCTGAATTTCTTCTCAAAGAGGTGACCTTGGGAAAATATTCATAACTATCTCTCTAAGCATCGGATTGGAATTCTGTAAAAAGTGACCGAAATTATATGGATTTTAGTTTTATATTGGCTTGAGGGGTCCTGACCTAGGTTCGGATTTAAGGTTTTCCAACAAACCCCTATACTATTGGCCCTTTCTCAATGACCTACTTTCGTAGGCCAAAGTCTCACTCGAAGTAGTATGGATGGGTGTTGGAACCAGGTTTCCGCACCCTAGGAGAGAGTAGGTAATTAAGGAAAATCTCGTCAAGTTCTATCAAGTTCGCACATAAACAAGCCTTTTATCGAGCCCTTAACAGTATAATCAACATGTAAACATAAACAAAGCTACTATTATTAAGCAGATCTGATCAACACCTTTGCATCCACGTGTGTATCAGTAATTATCACCACAGAATAGCACAATCACAGCTAATTCATATAACACAAATATAATCGAATCTTTTTCAGATAAAACAGAGGTAAAACACAACCAGTTCAAATACAATATATTCTACATTCATTAACATTAAAACCAAGTTACAAACCCAAGTCATAGCCCGCGCACACAGCCAGCGGGGTCCACACACAACAGGACTGAGGATCTCTACGCACACAGCCAGCAGGAGTCCTTACCAAAAACTACCCAAAACAGATCTCAACAGTTCATACGTAGCATCAATCATACTTTCTTACCTACCCCTAGACTCAAACTATCCATCTATTTATATCATCATACCCTGTGTTATCCTGTGGTCTGAAAATTGTGGTTTGCGGACTCTAGGTCTACCCTTTGACCCATTACAATACATCAGGGGCTTTGACTCGCCCCAAATCCCCTGTGTAAGACCAATTACTACAAAAATATATCAAAAACGCAACGTTGGAACATATCAAAATGCAAATAGGGGACCCTGTTCCAACATTTTCTGTGTATCGATTTCAGACCCGAAGGAGGAAACAATGACACATGGCACATCGTACAAGTTCGCTCTACTGAACTATTCCATAATTAGGTCATTGTGGGAGATTGGGCATAACTTTGTCTTGAAGAATCCAAATCAGGTCAAACATGTGGCATTGGAAAGAAGATTCGAAGGGATACTAAAGGACCAAAGATAAAATCTTGGGGATCTGAAATTACAAAGATACATCAGTTTCAATATCGAGCTCCCCAAAAGCAATAAAAAGGTGTGTATTTGTTTTAAAATTTGCATATGTTTTGTTTGAAAAATTAGTTTGAAGTGATTCTAAGGGCATATTGAAGTATAGATATCAGTATTTGGTTCTAAAATGCCCCCTAAAAAGAATTCAACACCCATTAAGCTCTCAAAAGGCTCTCAAAGGAAGAAGTGAAAAATGATATATCAAAATTACAAGACCAAGTGCAACAAATTTCACTGTTGCAAATAGTAACAAAAAATTAAATGGAAGCTAATATGGATGGATTGAAGAAATGTGTGCAAGCTAAGATGGATGGTTTGAAGAAAGGCATGGAATCTAAGATGGATGGTTTGAAGAATGGCATGGAAGCTGATATGGATGGCATGGAAGCTACGATGGATGGTATAGAAGGCAACATGGAAGATTTGAATAAAGACATGGAAGGTTTGAAGGAAGGTTTGGCAAATTTGCTACAATAAAATCCTCCTAATGGCGAAAAGATAGTAGAGGAAACTCATGATGAGAACAAAATAAATGTTAATCATGATTTCATAGACTCTAATGTTGGATTTAAGACCCACCATATTCCAAAGAGATATATGAGGAATTTTGATGGTAAGTTGGATACTGCAAATGGATCAATGCTTTGAGCTCCATAATACGAAAAACACACAAAAGGTACGCATTGAAGATTTATATTTAGAAAAAAATCAGTTTGTATGGTTTCGATGGCTTTGTTCTTGTTATCCACTGGTCATTTAGTCAATTTTTACAGAGGAAATGATAGCACATTATGAGGATACAAAGAGAAACACCTTCTTTATCCAATTGATAAATCTCAAAAAAGAAGGTTCAATGATGGAGCACATTGAGGATTTCCAAAAATTGAATATAAGGGTAAATAATATTCCAGAGGAACATAGGATTTATTTCTTCATAGGGACTCTAAAGGATAACATCCAACATGAGGTTCATCTTTGGGAACCTGATACATTGGAGAAGGCATTTAGATTGGCAAGAAAAATTGAAAGAAAAATTATGGTGACAAGGAAGCCTACTTCTCACAACTATAAAGATGGAAGTATTGCTACTCCTAGACTTCCATAACCTACAATGTTGACACCCCAGAAATTGGAAGAAAAAAGAGAAAAGGGGATTTTTTATAATTGTGATAGAAAATACACTAAAGGTCATAAGTGTGCTGAGAAGAAATTATTTTACATAGATTGTGAAGAGGAGGAATAAAAGGAACAATAAACTTCAAAAGAAGAGGGTATACACCAAGAACCAACCATAGAGGAAGAAGAAATGAATATGACCATATCTTGAAATGCATTGGCAGCAATTAACACTCCTCAAACTCTTAAGATAGAAGGACATATCAAGAATAAAAATGTAATAGTGCTTATTGATTCGGGTAGTACCCATAAGTTTATTCATTGTAAGGTAGCCAAGGAGTTGAATTGCTTCCTATACCCAATGCTAGAGTTTCAAGTGATGGTGGAAAATGGATGAACTATAAATTTCTCTAGAAAGTGCCATAATATAAAGCTAACCATGGGGGAATGTGTATTGAATAGTCCAATGCTTTCCATTCCAATGTGTGGTGTTGATGTTGCACTAGGAGTATAATGGTTACAATCTTTGGGGACAGTAGCTTTTAATTTTCAAGAAATTTTCTTGAAATTTTTTTCAGAAGGAAAGGAAGTTGAATTAGGAGGTATCACAACGAAGCCGGGAAAGATAATAAGCTCTAATGTCATGAAAAAAAATCTGAATAAAGAAAAATGAGGCGTAATTTCACAATTATGCTCACTAGAAGTTCCAACATTAGAATCATTTATTTCTCCATATCTCTAAAAAGTCTTGGAAAATCATTCCAAGGTGTTTCAAACTCCCCAAGGACTCCCACCTATTCGTGATCATGATCATGCTATTCATTTTATTCTAGGAAGTGTTCCTCCAAACATCAGGCCTTATATATATCCTTACATCCAAAAGAGAGAAATTGAATGTATGATTGAAGAAATGCTAGAGGCTGGTATAATTCAAACTAGTCAAAGTTCTTTCTCTAATCCGGGGGTATTGGTGCAAAAGAAGGATGGATCATGGTGCATGTTTTTGGATTATAGGGAGCTCAATAAGCTCACTATTAAAGATAAATTTCTTATTCCTGTGATTGATTAATTATTGGATTAATTACATGGAGAAATTTATTTCACCAAGTTGGATCTTCATTCAGGATATCATCAAATTAGAATGAATATTGAAGACATTCTAAAAACAACATTTCTAACTCATGAGAGTGATTATGAATTTTTGGTCATGCCTTTTGGCCTTACCATTGCACCTTCTACATTTCAAGGGTTAATGAATTTCGTTTTCAAACCCTTCCTTAGAAATTTTGTGTTAGATTTTTTGATGATATACTAATCTACAACAGGTCTTGGAAGGATCATGTTCAGTATGTTGACAAGGTACTCAAACTATTGGAGGAGAAACAATTATATGCAAAAACCTCCAAATGTTTCTTTGGAGTACAAGAGGTGGAATATATGGGTCATATTGTATCTCACGAGGGTGTTAAGGTAGACCCTAACAAAATTAAATCCATTAAGAAATGGAAAGTCCCCACAACCATAAAGAAGTTGTGAGGATTTCTTGGATAACAAGGTATTATCGCAAGTTTGTTAAGAATTATGGGAGAATAGTAGCACCTATAGCAACATTATTGAAGAAATATGCATTTTCATGGAATCCTAAAGCAACTAAGGCCTTTGAACATCATAAAGAGGAAATGTGCCAAGCACCAGTATTAGCTATGATAGACTTCACAGAAACCTTTATTGTGGAATTTGATGCCTCATGAAATGGAATTGGTGATGTTTTAATGCAAGAAGGAAGACCCATTTCTTTTGAAAGTCATCCAATCAAAGGAAATTATTTACAGAAAGCTATTTATGAGAAGGAAATGTTGGGAATACTACATACACTAAATAAATGGCAACCTTACCTAATGGGAAGACACTTCAAGGTAAAAACTGATCATGATAGTCTAATAAATACTTTGTGAAACAAAGACTATCTTTAGAAGAGAAGCAAAAATGGGTCACAAATATGTTGGGTTAATATGACTTTGAAATCATCTACAAAAAGGGGAAGATAAATGTTGTTGCAGATGTAATCTCAAGAAAGGATGAGGATGTGGAAGCATTGCTTTGTTCCATTTCTATTATCCAACCAGATTGGATAACCGAAGCAAGGGAGGAATGGAAGAATGATGGAGAAGTATGGACACTCATTCAAAAGTTGCAGCAAGATCCCAAAACATCTGATACATTTACTTGGAAAATTTATTCCTTATGGTACAAATATTGCTTATATCGGTGTAAGAATTCCCAACTAAAATAAAAGATTCTTTTGCAATTGAACACCTCTCCCTTAGGAGGACACTCGAGATTTTTAAAAACTTACCATAGGGTGGAGAAATAATTTTTTGGGGATGGACTTAAATCTAATATTCAAAATTTTGTGGCAGAATGCTTGGTTTTCCAGCAAAATAAATTTGATACAATTAAGACCCCGAGTCTGCTACAACCTTTATCCATTCCAATTCAACGTTGGGAGGAGGTTTCAATGGATTTTATCATGGGTTTACCTAAGTCCGAAGGAAAGAGTGTCATCATGGTGGTAGTTGATAAAATTACCAAGTATTCACACTTTTGTGCATTATATCATCCATTTAAAGCGAGTGTAGTTGCTACTGCATTTATGGAAACAATTCAAAAGCCACATGGAAACCCAAAGATTATTGTAAGTGATAGAGATCCCAATTTCACTGAAAATTTTTTGACAGAATAATTTTCTTGTCTGTGTACTCAACTAGCTCATAGCTCATCTTATCATCCTCAATCTGAATGGAAAACTGAGATAGTTAACAAATTTTTGGAAGGATATCTTCATTTCTTTTTATCTGATAAACAAACACAATGGGTCAATTGGTTACCTCTAGTTGAATGGTGGTATAACACTTCCTTCAACACTGCAGCAAAAATGACCCCATTTATGGCACTTTATGGTTATCATCCATCGTCCATCAGATCATATTTAAGAGAAATTTATAAGGTTCAACCAATGGAATATCACATCGAGAATCAACAACAAGTTCTCCAAATATTAAAGGATAACCTAAATTTGGCACATAATCGAATGAAACAACAGGCAGATCAAAATCGTAGCGAGAGAAGTTTTGATGTAGGTGACTAGGTATTTTTATGGCTACAACCATACAAACAAATTTCCCTCAAGGAAGTTAAGAAGGATAATAAATTACCGCCAAATTACTATGGTCATTACAAGGTGTTGCAAAATATTGGTATTATGGCATACAAATTGGAGCTTCCTGCATCTTCCCGAGTGCCCCCGGTTTTCCATGTTTCGTGCTTAAATAAGGTTATAGGTGACAAACTTCTGGTTCAAACAATATTAGCATAACTTTATCAGGAAGGAAAAATCATATCGGAACCTGAAGTATTCACGGAAACAAGAACTCTGCAGCTACGAAATCGATCAATTTCAGAGTATCTCATCAAGTGGAAGAACTTACCCACTAAATATTCCACATGGGAAGATGATGATTTTATATAGAAGCATCCAGAAGTACTCAAGCTTTTAGGAAAACACTTTCTTGAATGAGAGGGGCATGTTAGGGCCCTATATTACAAGTGTAGTACCTTATTGTTGTTAGTGTAGCCCCCTTATTGTTATTATTGTACCCTTGTAGTCCTCATATTGTTATTATTGTTGCCCATAATAGCCCACTATTGTTATTGTTGTGCCCTTACATTATTATTGTTAGGTCAGCTAGGATTATATTGTAACCATTTGAGATTCAACAAGAAAATTTCAGCACCCAGACTAGGGTGGGGCCAACAGTGCTATTTTTGGGTGCATGTCTATTTTGGTTATCCCTTAATTAACATGGACATTAAACTGTAATCTATTCTCAATGTTGGCTTGAAATAGTTAAATGAAATTTATAAATTTAGTTAGATAATGGATTTCGATTTAGAGGTATTTGGTGAGGCATGCAGAGTAATTCTAGTTGTAACAGAGTTCAAAGTGCAGTGGTGCATTAATTAATGCAATTTGTAAATAGTTTAACTTAGTTAAGTGAGTTAAACTCAATTGTGCTAGTTGTAACTGAAGATACACTAGTGAGAGATATAGTAAATTAAATATTAATTAATTCACAATCAATGATCTCACATGCAACTAGGGATTTACTATTATTAAATGCATGCATGTCAGATCCAGTTGAGACCCAGTTGGGTTCTAGGTGAAAGGGAATTTGACTATCATTTGTAGGACTATTGGGTTGCACACATGCAACCAAACACCCATTGGAGTGCCCATGAAACCTATTTAGTCAAGGAAGGCAAGTATTCCTATCTTTTAGGGATCTATTCCATCAGGGATTGCACAAGAAAGGTAGGCTTTCTGGAGGCTGAGAATTGGCTATGTGTTGGTCAGTTTTGCATATGACAGTGTGCGACAATTAGCTGAGTATTGGAGGGCTCTTGTGAGAATATTTTTGTATGTAATTGTTGCATGATCCATGCTTAATATACAATAGAAGATAGTGGGGTTTTTAACTGTAATATTTCTTCAGGAAATTATCTATGTTATGTGTGACTAATCTTTCTTCATGTTCATGTGATTAGCAATTGTGTTTTTAATTCCACAAAATATTTGTAGAAGCAATTCAATATTTAACTTTAGTACATTGTTAGAACAGGTGAATCCAAGATATACATGCATGTTGTATAATTTCAACATGGTTTCAGAGCACAGGAAATTCTAGAAGTGAAGTAGGAGCTAAGTTTGTGACTGGATAGAATTTGAATTTGCAGAAATACTTTCTTGGTGCTACAACTGATTCAAGATCGAAATGGCCTTCAATGGCTTGAGGTTAGAGTATGCACTCGAGGGCAACTCAAACTATATTTCTTGGAAGGACAGGATGGAGGCAGTACTCGAAGACGATGGCTTGAAGGAATTCATTGACAATGATGTTCCTAAACCCGTTGTGGCAGATGTTGTAAATCTTGATGCATGGAAAAAGAAAGTGGAAAAGGCGAGGAGGATCCTGTTGGAGGGAGTACGAGACCACATTGTCTCAAGCCTCCATGGGAAAGCCACACCATATGCAATGTGTAAGGCTTTGATAGATCTATTCCAAAGCAACAGCGACCATAGGAAATTTGCGCTCAAAGATAAACTCGGGAATATCAAGATGGAAAATGGCGACACCATTCCAAAATATCTAACAAATTTTGTCCAATGTCAGGATGAACTGGGGAGTGTTGGAATAATAGTTGTTGCTGATGATTTGGTGAGCTTGGCTCTCTTAGGACTTCCCAAGAGTTGGCACACTTATCAAGTCTCTGTCAATGGAAGGGAAATTTTTCCAGATTGGGAACGACTGTGGTTGGATTTGGTGCAGGAGGAGTTCAGACAGAACACTAGAGATGGATATTTATCTAAGAATTAGGATGAAGAGGATTTTGCTCTGGATTCCAAGGCAAGGAAGGGGAAGGGGAATAAATTCCATTCTAAATCTGAGTCCAAGAATGGAAAGAAGCAGGATATGTCCAAGGTGAAGTGTTTTCACTATCACGAGCATGGGCATTTTGCTACTAACTATCCACAAAAGAAGAAGAACAAGAAGGTTGGAGGATCTACAGCTAGTGAGGCCCTTGCCTTGCAATTTGAGCTTGACTTCTCATTGATCACATGCATGGTATCTAGTGCATTGGGATCTGTGTGGTATTTGGGTAGTGGCGCTTCTTTTCACATGACGGGAGATAAGGAACTTTTCAGTGACTTGGAGGAGAAATAACTCCATATGCATATTGAAATGGGTGACAACGGATGGTACAGTGCTACCAGGATTGGTATCATTACCTTTCAGAGGCAGTGAGGTAAACACTTTCAACTAAAATATGTAATGCATGTACGAGGTCTGAAGAAAAAATTGGTCTCAGTTGCAATGTTGGAGGATAGAGGCTATGATGTTGTTTTTAGTGATGGAAAAGCTTTCCTGCGACATAAAAAAATAGGAAAATCCAAGAGGATAAGGATTCGAGATAAGAATATCTACAAGTTGGAGGTAGATGGCTACGCAGCAATGATGCACAAGGAAGATCAAGTGGTGAGCCGAGATGAGGGCGAATTATGGCACAGGCGATTGGGCCATCTTCACCATGGAGCCTTGAAAGTCATGCAGCAGGTTTCTACTGGTCTTCCTAGGGGTACACTTGTACAGTCAAACACATCCAAGGGATGTACTATGGGAAAATATGTAAAGGCCACCTTTCATGAGAAGGAAAACCGAGCTTCGGGGATCCCTGAGATAGTTCACACAGACATGTGTGGTCCTTTCTTTGTTGCTTCAACAGCAAAACATAAGTACTATATAATATTTTTTGATGAATTTTCTCGTAAGTGCCAGATCTTCTTCATGCAGAAGAAAGATCAAACATTCTCCAAGTTATGTGAGTTTAAGGCACTGGTGGAGAAAGATTCAGGGAAGCAAGTGAAGGCTCTTAGGAGCGATAATGGTCGAGAATAATTCTCTAAAGAATTCAAGAACTTCTGCAGCAAAGAAGGAATTCAAAGATAACTCATAGTGCCTCATAACCCACAACAGAATGGGGTCACAGAGAGGAATAATAGAACTATTTTGGGTGCAGCACAAGCGATGTTGCATGATCAAGGCCTACTGGTGCATCTGTGGGCGGAAGATTGCAACACAGCGGTACATGTGTAAAATCGTTGTCCTCATAGAGTACTTGGCATGAGTACAGCTGGAGAGCTTTCACTGGTAAGAAACCTGATGTTTCACACACTAATATTTTTGGCTCATATGTTTATGTGCATGTGACCAAGGACACTAGGAAGAAGCTGGAACCAACAACTAATATTGGGATTTTTGTGGGGTACACTAAAACACCCCATAAATATCATGTGTATTTTCCAAACATCAGAATGACTATTGTGCGATGGGATATAAAATTTGATGAGGAGAAAGCCACACAGTTGTCCTTTGAGAGGGACCTCGACTTGCATGCAGAAGAGGAACTGTTGGTTCCCAAGGATGAGTCTTAATATGTGGATCAGCCACATGAGGAGGTTCATGGAGTGAAGGAAAACACTCATGCAGAGCCGTCCATTAGAAATGGGAGAAGGCGCACCATGGAATCTGATAGATTGAGGCTTGATGTTGCAGAGAATGTAGGAGCCCCTAATTCACAGCGCAAACAGAGACAGTCTTGTGACCGATTTACTGGATACATGGATCTTATGAGAAAATTCATTGTGACTGAACCATCTTCCTTTTAGGAAGCATTGTAGCAACCAACTTGGGTTGATGCAATGATGGAGGAGTATGGATCTATTTTCAATAATAGTGCATGGGAGATAGTCCCAAGACCAGTCTATAAATCAGTGATTGGATTGAGATGGATCTACAAAGTAAATAAAACTACTGATGGGAGTGTGGAGAAATACAAGGCCAAATTTGTGGCCCAAGGATTCTCACATATCGAGGGGATAGATTATGATGAGACTTTTGCACCTTTTGCAAGGTACTCCTCCATAAGATCCATCATTGCACTCTCAGCGCAGATGGGCTTGTGCATTCATCAGATGGATGTAAAAACTATGTTTCTCAATGGGATCATTGAGGAAGAGGTGTACATAGAGCAACCTGAAGGTTTCAAGATCTTCAACAGTGAGTTGCATGTGTGTCGACTCAAAAGAGAATTGTATGGGCTGAAGCAAGCACCATGTGCTTGGTACACTCGGATAGACAGTTATTTCAGCGGACTAGGCTTCACCAAAAGTGAAGCAGATGAAAACTTGCACTAGATTGTGGTTGAGGGTAAGTTATTGATCATTTTTGTTTATGTTGTTGATCTAATTTTGACTGGTGATGAGTAGTTGATACACTCATGCAAGGAGAATCTTGCAAGGGAGTTCGAAATGAAGGACATGGGACTCCTTTAGTATTTCCTTGGATTGGAAATATGGTAGCGGGATGGTGAACGTTTTGTGTCTCAAGACAAGTATGCAAAGGAGATACTGGGTAAGTTTAACATGGAGAGCTACAAACCCATGTATACTTGTCTTCCAGGAAATTTGAGGAAAGAGGATACTACTTCTGGAGAGGTAGTCGATGCTACTTTCTACCAACAGTTAGTGGGTTCACTGATGTATTTGGTGAACATAAGACTGGAAATTTACTACGCAGTTAACCAGCTAATTCAAGTTATGGTTAAGCCTACCAAGCTCTTGTGGAAGGCAGGGAAGCATGTCCTGAGATACCTGAGGGGTACATCAAAGTATGGTCTATGGTATAGAAATACAGAGGGAGTGAAACTACATGGCTTCATGGATGCAGATTGGGTGGGCAGTCCATCAGACAGAAAGAGCACATCTGGAGGGATCTTTAGCATTGGATCGACATCAGTTTCCTAGTACATCAAGAAGCAACGATCCGTGGCACTCAGTTTAGTGGAAGCGGAATACATCGCAGCAAGTCAAGTTGCATGTGAGACTATCTGGATGAGAAAGATCTTAGTTGGTTTGTTTGGTTCTCAGATGGATCCAACACTGATTCATTTTGATAATCAGAGTTGCATTAAACTCTCCGTTAATCCTGTGTTTCATGATAGGTCCAACCATATAGATATATGGTACCATCATCTCATATTTTGTGTGCAGAGAAGGATAATGTTGCTTCAGTACATTCCCATGGAAGATCACGATGCAGATATTCTAACGAAAGCACTCACTAGGAGAAAATTTGAATACCATAGAGACAAGATCGGGGTGAAGGATAATCCCTTTCTTGTTGAGAGGGAGTTTTGAGATTCAACAAGAAAATTTCAGCACCCACACCTGGTTGCATTAATCACCTAGACTAGGGTGGAGCCCACAGTGTTATTTTTGGGTGCATGTCTATTTTGGTTATCCCTTAATTAAGATGGACATTAAATTGTAATATATTCTCAATGTTGACTTGAAATAGTTAACTAAAAGTGATAAATTCAGTTAGCTAGTGGCTTTCGAGTTAGAGGTAGTTGGTGAGGCATGCAGAGTAATTCTAGTTGTAATAGAGTTCGAAGTGCAATGGTGCATTAGTTAATGCAAGTTGTAAATTGTTTAACTTTGTTAAGTGAGTTAAACTTAGTTTTTCTAGTTGTAACTAAAGATACACTAGTGAGAGATCTAGTGAATTAAATATTAATTAATTCACAATCATTGATCTCACATGCAACTGAGGATTTACTATTATTAGTTGCATGCATGTCAGATCTGGTGAGGACCCAGTTGAGTTCTAGGTGAAAGGGAAGTTGACTATCAGTTGTAGGATTATTGGGTTGCACACATGCAACCAAACACCCAATGGAGTGCCCATGATACTTGCTCAGTCAAAGAAGGCAAGTATTCCTATCTTTTAGGGATATATTCCATCAGGGATTGTGCAAGCAAGGCAGGTTTTCTGGAGGCTGAGAATTGGCTATGTTTTGGTCAGTTTTGCATATGACAATGTGAGACAATTAGCTGAGTACTGGAGGGCTCTTGTGAGAAGAGTTTTGTATGTAATTGTTTCATGATCCATATTCAATATACAATAGAAGATAGTGGGGTTTTTAGCTATTAGCTTTCCCCGAGAAATTATCTGTGTTATGTGTGATTGATCTTTCTTCATGTTCATGTGATTAGCGATTGTGTTTTTAATTCCGCAAAAGATTCGTAGAAGAGATTCAGTATTTAACTCTAGTACATTGTTAGATCAGGTGAATCCAAGATATACATGCATGTTGTATAATTTTTACATGACCCCATGGACTCCTATATATAGAAAGGAGGTTTTTGCATTTGAATCATCCAATAACTATTCATTTATGTAATGTAAAGGAGGTTTCCCCCTCGAAGTGGCTAATTTATAAGTCATTGATCTCTCTTTTCTTCTATTTTTTGAGTTGGTTTCATAACACAAATTAATCACTTGTAAATGAGTGTAGCACATTAAAATTGTGCTTTCACCTGGAGAAGGTAGAATATATTCTTGAATAATCTTATCATCAATGCTCTCCTTTTATTCTTGTTCTTCAATTATTTCTTAATTCCCGGTGGAAGAGGAATGAGATTCTTCACCATTCTATCTCAAAGTATTCATTTTCTTTTAATTCAAATGTTCTCTTCCTCATTTAGATGGGATTATTTACTATTTTTTTCCTTTTGAGGTGACACAACTGTAAAGTTTTCTTTATCACTAGGATCTTTAATACTTTCAAGGTAAAGTAGACATTAAGTTACTTGATATGGTTCTTGATGGGAAACTATCATGATTTCTTCATTCCTAAGATGGATGCCTACAATATCTTGGTTTCTTTCCTCATTAAAATCTTATTCATCACTTGCCTCATCCATTTCTTTAAACCATTTCAAATAGGCCAAAAATTTGTCATCTTTTTCATGCTCGTGGGAGGGACGAGAAAAATGGATCTCTTCATGGATATCTTCTTCTTCTTGTTCACCTACATAATATTTTTCCAACTCTAAAATATTTTTTTATGTTTTTACCTATTGTGATGGTTGACTACAACTCCTTAAATTGTTATGATAATAAATTGATGGAATATTTAGGAGGAGGAAGAGCTTCTTCATAAAAAAATATTCAAAATTTTGCATATAAGGTTCATTGTATCATGTTTTACCATATTCTGATAAGAAATTGAGTGCATCTGTTAGGTCCCTATAATAATAGTATATCCCCTTATTTTTACTTTTAGTGTAGCCCCCTTATTGTTATTGTTGTGCCCATGTAGTCACCATATTTTTATTATTGTTCCCCACATAAGCCCACTATTTTTATTGTTGTGCCCATGTATCACCATATTTTTATTATTGTTCCCCACATAATCCCACTATTTTTATTGTTGCGCCCTTACAATATTATTTTTATGTAGGCTCTGATTATATTGTGGACCCCTTCGACTCTTATATATAGAAAGTAGGTTTTTTCATTTATATCATCCAAGAATTGTTCATTTATGTAATGTAAAGGAGGTTTCTCCATCGAATATTCTTATTTCTAATTCATTGATCTATTCTTTCTTCTGTTTTTTGAGTTGGTTGCATAACCTTTGGTATCAAAGCTTTGGATTCAAGGGTTTTTCTTCTTCAAATAGGTCATCTTGGAATTTGCGCTATAATTTTTTTCTGTGAAGCTTCAGAAGCTGAAATTGAAAACTTATGGAGTTGAAATAATGGTGAACCTTGTGTACGAATTTCAGATCTTGGTTCGCTATTTTTTCGGAGTTATAATCTGAGGAAGTTAGGGTTTTTGCAGGCTCCAGAATTTCATCTCAAACAAGTGACCTAGGGAAAATTGTCATAACTTCGTTTCAGGCATCAGATTTGAATTTTGTAAAAAGTGTATGAAAGTGCATGGACTAGTTTCTTGTGTAACAATTTCAAAGTCGAAGGTCGAAATAGTCACACGTGGCACACTGTAGAATTTCTCTCTTTTGAACCAGTCCATAATTAGGTCATTGTGGGAGATCGAGCATAACTTTATCTTGCAGAATCCAAACTAGGTCTAACCTATGGCATTAGAAAGAAGACTTAGAGGGATACTACAGGACCGAAGTTCATATATTGGTGATTTGAAATCACAGAGATACAACAGTTTCAATATCAAGCGCCCAAAAGTAAGAAAAATGTGTGTATTGTTTTTTTTTAAATTGCATAACTTTTGTTTCAAAAATCAGTTTGAACTGATTCCAAAGGCATATTGGAGCATAGATATCAATATTGGGTTATGCCTCCCAAAAATAATTCCACACCCATTAATCCCTCAGAAATCTCTACTATGATGAATGAATAGGAATAATTGCAACATGATATCTCAAAATTACGGGACCAAGTGCAACAAATTTCGCTCTCACAAATAACAACCAAGTATGATCTAAAAGGGGACATGGATTGTTTAAAAGGCGACATCAATATTTTAAAATCATACATGGAAGGTTTGAAGGCTATTATGGATGGTATAGAAGCAAAAATGAAAGGAAACATGGAATATTTGAAGAATGGTTTTAAAGGAGACATGGAAGGTTTGAAAGAAGGTTTGACAAAGTTTCTACAAGAAATTATTCCTAATGGCGAAAAGGTATTAGATGAAACTCATTATGAGAACAAAATAAATGTTAATCGTGACTTCATAGACTCTAATGTTGGATTGAAGACCCACCATATTCCAAAGATCTATATGAAAAATTTTGATGGCAAGGATCCATTAACATGGATAGTACAGATGGAGAAATATTTTGATCTCCATAATGTGCAACACACACAAAGGTACGCATTTCAACTTTATATTTAGAACTCAATCAGTTTGTATGGTATCGATGGCTTTTTCCTCGCAAACCTCTTGTGACATGGTCAATTTTTTCAGAGGCAATGATAGCACATTATGAGGACACAAAGAGAAACACCTTCTTTAGCCAATTGATAAATCTTAAACAAAAAGGATCAATGGTGGAGCACATTGAGGACTTCCAAAAATTTAATATAAGGGTAAACGATATTCCCATTAGGGAAATTTTGAGGTCTAAAATGGGCCTCCTCGAAAAATGTATAACCAAAACAAGCTTTATAAGAACCAATAAGATTCAAGATGATGATGTCAACCATGGGGGATGATTCACCATTTTTAAGTAAAAGGGGTACAAAGATTAAAAAATAATAAAATAATAAACTACTTTTTCAACTCGTATTTTCAATCCCAAAGATTTTACTCAAATTTAGAGAATGAGTACTCGTTGGATGAAAATTTTAATTACTCATCGAAGGAGTACTCATGTTGCATGCTTTTGATGGACCCTGCTACACGAAAAATAAGAAATACATGAAAAAACGTGATTACAATCATGTTTTTCATGTTTTTCTCATTTTTTGTGTAGCATGATCCATCGAAAGTACGCAACATGGGTACTCCTTGGATGAGAAATTAAATTTATCATCCAAGGAGTACTCCCACTTGAAATTTGAGTAAAAAATTTGGGAGATAAATTGAAAATACGAGTTGAAAAAATAGTTTTTTCTTTTTACCCTCTAAAATTTGATGATGTAATCAAATCTTATTTTATTATTTTCAATATTATTTTATAATTTCCTTAAGAGGCCCATTTTATACCTTAAAATTCCCCTAATGATAAGAGCATAGGATTGATTTATTCATAGGGAATTTAAAGGATAACATCCAACATGATGTTTGCCTTTGTGAACCTAATTCATTGGATAAGGCATTCAGGTTGGAAAGAAAAATTGAAATCAAAATTATGGAAACAAGAAAGCCTACCACTCACAACTATAAAGATGGAAGTGTTATTGCTCCTAGCCTTCAACAACCTACAAGGTTGACACCACAACAATTTGGGGAAAAAAATAACAAAAGGGTTTTGTTACAATTGTGATAGAAAATACACTAAAGGTCATAAGTGTGTTGAGAAGAAATTAATTTACATAGATTGTGAAGAGGAGGAAGAAAAGTAAAAAGAAAAGGATATACACCATGAACCAACCCTAGATAAATAAGAAATGAATCCAACCATATATTGTAATGCATTGGTAGGAACTAACACTCCTTAAACTCTCAAGATAGAAGGATATATCAAGAAGGAAAAGGTAATATTTTTTATTGATTCGGGTGGTACCCATAATTTTATTCATTGTAATATAGCCAAGGAATTGAATTTCTTCTTATATCCAGCAACATAGTGTCAAGTGATGGTTGCAAATGGAGGAACTATAAATTTCTCTAGAAAGTGCCATAATATCAAGTTAACCATGGGGGAATATGTGTTGAATAGTCCAATTCTTTCTATTCCAATGGGTGATGTTGATGTTGTACTAGGAGTCCAATGGTTACAATCTTTGGGGACTCTAGCTTTTAATTTTCAAGAACTTTTCTTGAAAATTTTTTGGGAAGGAAAGGAAGTTGAACTACAGGGTATTGCAGGGAAACCAGGAAAGATAATCAACTCTAATGTCAGGAAAAAGCTTGTGAAGAAATAAAAACAAGGCGCAATTGCACAATTATGATCACTACAAGTTCAAACATCGAAATCATATATTTCTCCATATCTCCAAAAATCCTTGGACAATTAACCCAAGGTGTTTGAGAGTCTCAAAGGCCTCCCACCTATTCTTGATAACTATCATGCTATTTATTTGATTCCAGGAACTGTTCCTCCAAACATCAGACCTTACAGATATCCTTATGCCCAAAAGAGTGAGATGGAACATATGGTTGCAGAAACACTAGAGGCTGGTATAATTAAACCTAGTCAAAGTTCTTTCTCTACTCCACTAGTATTGGTGCACAAGAAGGATGGATCATGGTGCATGTGTCCGGATTATAGGGAGATCAACAAGCTCACTATTAAAGATAAATTTTCCATTCCTGTCATTGATGAATTATTGGATGAATTACATGGAACAATTACTTCACCAAATTGGATCTTCGTTCAGGATATCATCAAATAAGAATGAACACTGAAGACATCTAAAAACAACATTCAGAACTCATGAGGGTCATTATGAATTTTTTATGCCTTTTGGCCTTACCAATGCACCTTCCACATTTCAAGGATATTTTTGTTGCTTTGTAGCTAATAAACATGCACAATGGGTCAAGTGGTTACCTCTGGCTGAATGATTGAAGACATCTGAAAATAACATTCAGAACTCATGATGGTCATTATGAATTTTTTATGCCTTTTGGCCTTACCAATGCACCTTCTACATTTCAAGGATATCTTTGTTGCTTTGTAGCTAATAAACATGCACAATGGGTCAAGTGGTTACCTCTGGCTGAATAGTGGTATAATAACTTCCTTCCATACTGTAGCAAAAATGACCCCATTTATGGCACTTTTTGGATATCATCCACTGCCCATCAAATCATATTTAAGAGAAAATTTTAAGGTTCAAGCAGTGGAAGACCACATTGAGCATCAACAACAAGTTCTCCAACTCTTAAAGGATAACCTCGCTTTGGCACAGAATCGAATGAAACAACATGCAAATCAACATCGTAGCAAAAGAAGTTTTGATGTAGGCGGCTGGGTATTTGTAAGGCTACAACCATAAAAACAAATGTCCCTCAAGCAAGCTAAGAAGGATAATAAATTATCACCAAAGTATTATTTTCCTTACAAGGTGTTGCAAAATATTGGTCCTATGGCATACAAATTGGAGCTTTTGTCATCTTCATGAGTGCACCATGTTTTCCATGTTTCATGCTTAAATAAGGTTATAAGTGACAAGATCACAGTTCAAACAATATTGCCGGAACTTGGCAAGGAAGGAAAAATCATATTGGGACCTAAAGCAGTCACGGAAACAAGAACTTGAAAATTACGAAATCTATCAATTTCAGAGTATCTCATCAAGTGGAAGAACTTACCCATTGAATATTCCTCATGGGATGATGAAAATTTTATACAGAAGCATCCAGAACTACTCAAGCATTGAGCACAACACTTTTTTGAAGGATAGGTTCATGTTAGGCCCCTATAATATTAGTATATCCCCTTATTTCTATTGTTAGTGTAGTCCCCTTATTTTTTATTGTTGTGCCCATGTAGTGCCCATATTGTTATTATTGTGCCTTATAAAAGCACACTATCATTATTTTTGTGTCTAATTATATTCTGACCCCTTAGACTCCTATAATTAGAAAGTAGGTTTTTTCATTTGTATCATCCAATAAATGCTCATTTATGTATTGTAAAGGAAGTTTCCCCCTCGAAGAGGCTGATTTCTAAGTCATTGATCTATCTTTTCTTCCATTTTATTTGCATATATTAGAGGTTGTAAGAGGAATATTCATCAAATTCCATAATCAAGTCATTAACATTTTTTTTCATTATCCCTTTCATATCAATGAAAACATAAATATTTTCAATCTCTTCACAACTATGGATTCATCACTTATGAATATTTTAATGCACCAAGGGAATGATTTTACCTATTTTGATTCAAATTTTTAGTACCATTTCCATGCTTAAAACTCTTGCATTGACCATAAAAAATATTCCATCAAGTTATATTCAAAAAGCATGTTAATATCTAAAATATAACTCATAAAAAACTATAAGAAATTTGCTAGGAATCTCAATAAGGGGCAAATAAGGATATCTTGGGATACATGACAGATCCAAAGGTACGAATAAATAATCAAAAGATAATCTTTATTATAACCCATTCTTTAGACATATAGGGTGATGATTCCTCCAACTCAAGATCTTTTTACCAATTTTAAAATTACTATAAATATGGAATTGTCAATATTCACCTTAATTTCCTTACTTGTTACCTTATAAGGTGGTTCCTTGTGTTGTATAGTTTTTACGTCTTGTTGAAATGGAGTCTCCACGTGAGACCTTGCAATTTAGCAATAATAATACCAATCACTAAGATACAAAACAATCTTACCAAGATAATGCCATTGACCATGTACATCACTTTTGGACCATTCAAACGCTAAGCATGGTAACTTGGACCATTTATTATCTTACTTGGGAGGATCAGCACCATTTCATGGATAATTTACTTATTAAATCATTGTACATGTGGTGTGACCACTTTATTCTTAAATTGTGTTATATTACTTTATTTTACGAGTTAGCTTTAGTTTTCTTACGTAGATATTATGAATTAAATCAAATAATGATATTTCATTGTAAATGAAATTATAAATGATATTAGTGAGCTAAATGTTAGTTTTCCAATTCCTAGCACAATTTGACAAATTGGAAAACTAACATTTAGCTCACTAATAAGAGAGGTTGGCCCACACAAATGATGTCTATTTGATTGTTTGAAGGGTCAAATATAGCTATTGGGCTAATTAAATGTTGAAAAGGGCCAAATACTCAATTAAATTCAAGTCGCCAAGCAAAAGAGTGGAAGAGCATTGCAAGTCAAGTCTAATGGACCAATTCGACTTCGTTTTACTAGTTTTTTGTCTCCTTCAAGTGGACACTGAAGGTGTGAAAGGAAGGTGAGTGGAACACTGGACCCTCTGTGGACATAATCTAGTCATAAGGTGGAGTGACTTCTCTTCCAAGAAAAGGATCCTCTCTCCAATTCAAATCGGCATCCTTTTATGTTTGATGTCACTTTGTTTATTGGGGTTTCTAATGACCCAGTTTTTAACTTGGAATGCCATTCCCATGTTTCACAGAAGTGCCTTAGACTTGTGGTATGGACATGGGCCTTTATTTACAACATATTTTGAATGATAATAAGCATTATTTGAGGTTTTATTGGAGTTTTTTTAAAGGTGTACTTGTCCTTTATATTTTATCACGCCTCTTATAAAGGTTTCAAGCAATGTAAAGCCAAACTATTGTAATGACTTAGTCTCTAGGTTGTGGAAAACAAGTCAAATCATTATTTTTCAGAGAGGGTTTCAAATTATCCATTAGAAGAAAATTATGTAAGGCTATTCCTTCATCTTATTTGTTGTGAATTGAGATGAGCATGCCATGATAAACGTTTTTTTGTGCAAGATAAATGTTTTTTTGTGCAAGCACGTTTCTTTTATATTTATTCTTTTGTTTTAATTTTATTCAGCAATGTAGAAATTTTGTTTTCATAAAAAAATTGTAGGTTTTCCAAATTACAAAAAAGTTGTTGATCAATCCATTGAGGGGCTACATAGCCACATGGAAGAGGACAATTATAGCGCTAGTCCTCACTTTCTTTTGTTGGATTAAAGCTATCAAAATTTGATTGTTGGAAAAACCCTTATTAGGGATTTCTTCTTCAACAACAAAATCTCTCATAACACCATAGTTGATATATTGACCGAAATTATTTCAAGAGGAAGGGTCTAAGATGGAAATCACTCTTAGTTGGATTTTAGTATCAGTACATCATTTTAGAATAGAATGAGGGCTACTTGTCTTTTAACTCCAAACTCATAGCATAATCCAAAAATACAAGATTTATTTAGAAGGGGATCTAATTGCAATTTGACACTAGAAAAAATAATTTGCAAGGAAAAGGTAAGCCTCACCATACCAACCAATATTTAAAAATCCAAAACTTTTTCCAAAATTTTGTATTATAAAATATAGAATATAAAAATTCAAAAAATAAAAAGAATACAAATAACATTTCACTAGCTAAAACTTAATTTCTATTTAGATTGAATTGAGGCTTCTGTGATCCATAAAAATTTTCAAAAAAAAATCGGTTAAAATCACATGAGAATGAGCTTTGTCAACGCATTTCGAACCAACAAGTGTGGTTCATCTTCAGGACAAGATGAGATATCAGATCTAAACATTAAGCTTAAATAGATGTAGAGAGGTCCCAAACTCGTTGTTAGGGAAAATGGCTAGTTTGACCTAGTCAGATTAGCCAAATTTTATATTTAAATTTCATTTTGTTAAAGATTTAAATAAAATAGTTTTAATAAATTATTTTTATTTTAAAAATATATATATTTGTTAAAGGTGTATATAATATAATTTTTTTCATAATAAATAAATATAATAAATTTTGATACCAAATTTTATATTTAAATTTGATTTTATTAAAGATTTAAAATAAAAATAAAAAACAGTTTAATAAATTATTATAATTATTATTTTAATTTTGTTAAAGGTTTATATAATATAAATTAAAAATAATAATAATAATAAATTTAATTATTCAATTATATATATATATATATATATATATATATATATATATATATATTAAAGCTCTAAATAATAAACAAATATAATAAATTTTAATATTAAATATTTTTAAAGCTACCTAAAACGAAGAGAGGACCTCAAACTAGCCAATTGGAATAACAGCTAGTTTCACTAAGTCAAAATCTGCTAAGAAATAATCAATTTATTATTATTAAATTTTATTTTGTTAAAATAAAAATAAAAAAGACTAACTATCAGCCTTAGAAGATCCCCCTCCTTGGCCTTAGTTGAACATGCAGACAAGACTAACCATCACATCTGCATTGAAGAGGCTAAAGTTATTTCTAAGATTGAATATTTTCACCAGCCTAGATCCATCTTAACTCTGGATCTATAAAGTGCGGAGAGGGATCAAATCTTTAGAGGTGCAAGCCTCTTTTTTTGGGTGCAAAACTTGAGGAAAGGTTTGCACCTCGAGAGATTTGATCCCTCTCGGCGCTTGATAAATCCAGAGTTAAGATGGATCTAGGCTGGTTTCAGTCGTGTGCGACCAAGGAAAATCTATCGAACATATGATTAATTTTATCAATAATATGTAAATACAGATAATATAAATATAATAATTTTATATATGCTAAATATGTCTGATATTTATCTGGTCATTTTAATTTTAAAATTTTCTTAATTCCCTCATTTTTTTGAGATGATAAATATTGTTAATAACTTTAATGATGAAATAATTTTTTTGAATGCAAAGTGACAATGTAATAGTGTTGAATGATAGAAAATGAAAATAATAAGAATGTAGTCAATTACAAATAGTCTTCATTGTGATTCATCTCAAATTATTTTGTTTTACTATTATTATTGTCACCCTTGTTAGTTTTGTCATCTTTTCATATCGATTATATGAAAATGACAATTGAAATAATAAACCATTTAAATATTTAGCTTGAACTATTGTACTAAACATCATACATTATCTCTCTTGATCTTCAATATTAATAGGTTGATTTACTATAACACAAATATTAATGTACATTGTCAGTGATTTTGTGTGCTTACATTGAAATCAATGCACAATATTAATCTAATCATTTTAAAATTAATGTACCATCGATGTACATCCAATTACATCAAATCAAAAATCAACGTCTACACTGAAATCAATGCACCTAATGCAAACAATCAAATAAGTTACAAAACATCTACACTGAAATCAATGCATCTAATGCAGGTAATCAAATAGAATTAGAAATCAACATCTACACTGAAATCAATGCATCTAGTGCAAGTAAGAAAATAAGATTAGAAACCAATATCTACATTAATATCAATGCATCTAGAGCAAGCAATCAAATAGGATTATAAATCACCATCTACTTCCCTATCTCCCCCCTCGAACTATATCTCTGTTTCCCTCCTTCTCTTCACTCTCTCACATCCTCCCTCTTCCTTCCTCTCTCTCCATTTCTTTCCTACATATATATCTCTCTCTCTCCTCACCCTCCAACTATGTTACTATATCCCTCCCTCTCTCATTCTCTCCTCCCTTCTCTCCATATCTCCTTCTTTATCTCTTTATCTCACCCCAAAACATATTCACACTCTCTCAATATCTCCCTTGTCACTTCATCTCTCTCCACTTATCACTCTCTATGTATTCCTTCTTCCCCCTCTCTCTCTCTCTCTCTGCCCTCCAATTTTCTCTCTTCCCCCGTAATTCTCTTCCTCTCTCATGTCCTATCTCTTGTCCTTCCTCTCTTTCCCTTTCTCTCCAACTTTCCTCTATATTTTCCTCTCTCTCTCTCTCTCTCTTTGCAATCCAATTATCTCTCTCTCTCTCTCTCAACATCTACACTAAAATCAATGCATATAGTGCAAGAAAAATAGGATTATAAATCACCATCCACACTGAAACCAATGCATCGAGTGCAAGAAATCATGTTCCCTCTCTCCCCCCTCCAACTCCATCTCTCTTTCCCTCCCTCTCTCCACTCTCTCACATCCTCTCTCTCTTCCTTCCCCTATATCCCCTTCTCTCCCATGTCTATCTCTCTCCCTCTCTTCACCCTCCAACTATGTTACTATATCCCTCCCTCTCTCATTCTCCCCCCATTCCCTCCATCTCTTCTTATTTTTCTCTTTATCTCACCCCCAAGCATACACATACTCTCTTTATTTCTCCCTTTTCACTCCCTCTCTCTCTCCACTTCTCGCTCTCTATGTATTTCTTCTTCCCTCCCTCTCTCACCCTCCAACTCCATCTCTATATCCCTCCCTCTCTCCTCCTCTCTCTCTTCCTTCCTCTCTCTTCTCCCATCTCTCTATCTCTCCCTCTCTTTTCACTCCAATATAAAATGCAAGAGAAATAGGAAAATATGGTATTTAGCCCATGGTATTAAAATGGTATTTTTCCCATAGGCTTCACCTAGATAAAACTTTTTTGTTTATGGAGTAAATATAAAAAGAGGTTTTATTAACTTACCATGCCCCGTAAATAAATAAAAATATACCCCTATATATTTCAAATGTTTACTTACATTACATTTATTTACTTACTATACCCCGTAAATAATTTTACTTACCATACCTCGTAAATAATTTACCATACCTCTAGGGTAATTATAAAAAGAGATTTTATTTATTTCCCATACTCTCGGTAAATAAATAAAAATATACCCCCACTACATTTCAAATATTTACTTACATTACATCTACACATGTGCCTTAAACTCCGACATATCAAACGCTTACATTACATAAACAAAAAGGTAGCAAAAAAAATAAAATGGAAGAGCAATAGAAATCAAACCTGAAAATCAATTCATTGACACTGAAATCATTCCCACAAATATTATTTTCCAAATCAATCCAAATAAGTTCATTGACACTGAAATCCTTTCCCACAAATATTATTACTACCACTTTCGAACAACTCCCGAAATAAATTTATATTTGTAGGGAGAGAAGTGACTTTTCATTAGGGTAGACATTAGATTAATTAGATTAAATTTAAATGTTAAATATTAAACATTATTTTTAGATTTACGTTTACATGTTTATTGATACTCAAGATAGGCAATGCATAGTATCTATCCCCTTGTACGTTTCAAATGTTTACTTACATTACATTTATTTATTTACCAAACCCCCATGGTATTTAGCCCATGGTATTAAAATGGTATTTTTCCCATAGACTTCATCTAAATAAAACTTTTTTTTAAAGTTTTCTTTAAATATAAAGAGGTTTATGAAGTAAATAAATACCCAGTAAATAAATAAAAATATACCACATGTACATTTCAAATGTTTACTTACATTACATTTATTTAAACACATCTTAGCAAATAAAAATATATTTCCATTATCCTCAAATTAACATATCAAAAGTTTACATATTCACATGACAGCTACACATCTCTATGAAATAATTATAAAACGACAAACCTCATAATGTGGGATAGAAAGAAGTTCCTCTTTGAAACTTTAGTCACTCCTGTTATCTTATATGGATGTGAGGTTTGGGGTTGCAACATCTCTAGAGAATCCTGGAGAAAGATTGAGCAAATCCAGAAGCGTTTTATAACGTATAACCTTAAAATTAAAAGCAATACACCCTATCCTATTATCCTTATAGAAGTGGGTCTTTCCCCTATCGAGAGCCTAGCTATGACTAGGCTTCTGTTGTACAAGCACAAGCTCAATAGCATAGGAGACCATAGACTTCCTAAGCTAGCTTTAAATTCCAGCCAAAACCACCTAAGGCTTAAATGAGGTTGGTATAAAGACACCAGGGCCTGGTTAAACCATTGGGAGATCGACGAGAATGTTGCATTGCAAAACATTAATAGCATTAAAAAAAATGTTACTTCTAAGTTCAAAGAAAAAATGTGGTGTGAGAAAGATCTAATAGCTAAAATAAAATTAAGATATTATAAGGAGGTCATCAACCCCACCCTAGAAGATCAAAAGTATCTATCTGTTTTAACTAGCTCAAAGAAGAAAATTAATATAGCCAAGATTAGAACGAACTCTCATGAGCTCCATAGTGAAACAGGTCGTTGGGCAGTTCCTAAAACACCATGGATGGAAAGGATCTGCCATCTCTGTGAGAATATGAACATCGAGGATGAAAATCACTTCCTCTTAGAGTGCCCCGCGTACAACCACATTAGAGCTCAATTTCATAATCTTTGTTGCAACACTGACCTTCCTAGCCTTTTAAGATGTCAAAATTTTAGTGAGTTAAGGAGAGTTCTCTCCAAAAAATTTGAACATAGGAATAAAATCTTAAATCAAATTAAATAACTCTTTTCTTTAAGTCCGATAGACCAAAGATTAGTCTCAGTGGACATTAACCATCATCATCATCATATAATTGAATAATTAAATTTATTAAAAACATAATATTTTATATTATATAAACCTTTAACAAAATTTTAAAAATAATGATAATTTATTATAACTGTTTTATCTAAATCTTTAATAAAATCAAATTTAAATTAAAATTTGGTATTAAAATTTATTATATTTATTTATTATTAAAAAATAATAATTATATTATATAAACTTTTAACAAATAAAAAAATTTTAAAATAATAATAATTTATTAAAACAATTTTATTTAAATCTTTAACAAAATGAAATTTAAATATAAAATTTGGCTAATTTGACTAGGTCAAACTAGCCATTTGGACCTCTCTACATCTATTTAGATCTGATCTCTCATCTTGTCCTGAAGATGAACCACATTTGTTGCTCATTCTCATGTGATTTTAATCGAAAATTTTCTGAAACTTAATTTCTAGTTTTCAGTGAGTTTTATCACTTGGGGTATGCTTAAATATTTTTTATTTGGCCCAAGAAAGGTATTATTTGCTTGTCTTGTGTTGAAAAATATGATCTGAAACAAATTTGAAGGGTTTTCCAAATGTTTTATAGGTTTGCAATACAAATTACAACAGTAGAGTCTAGAGGAATCAAAAATGGGTTGGTCTCGTACTAGTGTGATGCAAGGTCAATTCCAACCGGTGCCACGATAATCTCTAGGTGCTTATGTATGTCCCTTCCTCAAGCATAGGTGAATCAAGGGGATTTGAACCTTGAACCTCCTCACGCATGACAATTCATCTTCATGATCATCACCAATTGAGCTGCCCCCAAGGGGCTTCAGCGATCATTCATAATTATTTGAAATGAATTATCACTTTCCAGCTAGCTAGATATTAAATTTCTAAAAAAAAAAAAAAAAAAAATTCAAATCACTCAACATTTTCTAGGTTACGATATATTTCAAATCACTCAATTTTAACGTTGGTTTTTTTTTTTAATTGATATTTAGTCATTTCCCTACCATTTCCACCACTAGATCTAACTTTAAAGCATATTCATAAGCTTGTGGGTGGTTCTAAAAAGGGGTTTAGCTTGTTGTTTTCTACGTGTTTTTATAGTTTTGCATGTATAGAGTTGCATAACAGCGAACTAATTGTTCATCTTCAGCATTTTACCAAGCTTTATAATAAAGTATTCATCTCAAGTTTGGTAAGGGCTTCTAATAACCGACTTTGTGTTATATCAAGGTTTATTTTTTATAGTTATTCTACAATGGAATATTCACTTTTAAACCAACAAGATTTTCAAAATTAACTCTTAGACGCATCACTCGAAAGATATTATTAGGCACTAGTCTACTAACATGGGTTGTAAGGTATTTAATGTCGAGAACCCTCCCTTGGTTTTGTAGAGTGGAGCCTAGCTGAGATGACAATGGGCACTTGTTCTATGTGGTGTCACCTTAGCATCTTATCAGAATCTTAGTAAGACATGTTAATTTGAGTGATAACATTTTTTGATGTCATTGCTGAAAATTAAGCCAATTGATCTAACATTCAAACATTCAATAACATCCTGGTAAAATTGTCTTTGTTTCATATCATGGTGAAATTGATATTATCATTGCTAACTTGTAGGATCTCACATAACAACTCCACTCCAACAAAATCTTTAAAAAGTACAACACAAAAAACCACCCTCCAAAGTAACAAGCAAGGTAGTTAAGGTAAATATTAACAACTCTACATTTATGGCAATTTTAGTAATTTTAAGATTGGTAAGCTAAGCTAACGTTGAATAAATCATCATCTTCTACGTAAGCATGGATTGTAATAAGACGTTATCTTTTGATTATTTATTTGTTCCTTTGAATCTACATGCATTTTGAGAGATCGTCATTCTCCACTTATCGGTATGTCTAGTCATGTTTCTAAGTTTAAAGGATAATCCATGGTTAGCACCAAATTTCTTGTAGTGTTTTATGAGTTATGTTGTAGACGCTAATATGGTTTTCAAAGATTATTTGATAAAAGCTTTTGCATCGTCAATGTAACAGGTTTGAAGCATGAAAATGGTGCTGCAATTTTGAGCCCAAACAATAAAATCATTCCCTCAGTGCATTAAAAAATTTTAAAGGCAATAGATCTACAATTAAGTGAAGACATTTATGTTTCATTAACATACAAGGAAGAATGCAGGAAAAGATTAATGATTTGATTATGGAATTTGATGAGTATTCCAACATCCTACCTCCTCATGGAAATAAAATGGAAAAGGAATGCACTCGTCTCTTATTCAAATATGTTAAAATACGATAGGGTGAGCCTTGTATACAAAAGTTCGAAAATTATCTTTAGGAAGAGGCTCATCTTTCTTCCCAAGGTCTCATGACTCCAATAGCAAAGCAGTTAAAAGAGTTGAATTAAATCGTCATACCAGATCAAGCCGCAATACAACAGAGACTCGTTGGAAAAAGATTACGCATGTGAAGAAAAAAAGATCTCCATGAAGATATCCATATTTCTCCTCCCATTAGTATAAAATTTGATGATAAATTGTTAGCAATGGGTCAAAGAAATGGATAAGCAAATGATAAACATGATTTTATTGAGAAAGAAAACCAAGAGATTGTGGGCATCCCATCTTAAGAATGAGGAAATTAAAGAAAAAAATATGATAGATTCCCATCTAAAACCACCCATGAAATGGAATCGTTCATTTACCTTGAAAGTTTTAAAGATTTTAGTGATAAAGAAGAATTTTGATAGACTTTACAGTGGAATTGAATGTCACCTCACGAGGAAACCAGTGATAAAAAACCCCATCTCATTGAGAAAGGCAAAGTAGTTGAATTGAATGAAAATGGACACTTCAAGGTAGAAAGCAATAATAAAAGATCTCCTTGTTTTTCCATAAAAAATCAATAAATAATTGAAAAACAAATATCTGAGGAGAGCATTGATGACAGGATTATTCAAAAACCCACCCTCCCTCCTCCAAAGGAAAGCACATGTTCAATATGCTACACTCCTTCCCAAGTGATTGATCTGCATGACACACATTTCAATGTGATTTGGAGATTCAGTGATCAAGCATTTTCTTAAGGAAGATGGTGACCACAAAAAGATGGAAAGTATTGATGAGTTCTTGAAGGTAGACATAAGTAAATACGATTTGAGCTACTCTTCCTTCATTGATAGTCCTATATATGACACACACTGAAGCATGTCAAATTGCAGAATTATGTATGACACTGAAGGATGTCAAATTGTTGAATTTTGACATGAGCAATCAACTTATTTCAAAAATTATCAAGTTATTTCATGGATTATGGGCAGTCATATCAACAAATACAGGGACATGCATATGTAAAGGTGCAAAAAAAGGATTTCTGTGTCCAAGATGCAACAGTGCTTGCGCAGATTCCAGCTAAGAGCCACCAGCCAAGCCTTCGTGTCCTACCAATTTGCTAAACAGTAATGAGAGATATTATTCTTGCAACCAAAAGAACAATTATATCAATCCAATGGATCTGTAAATCCAAGAACCCTGCAGTAGGATAAATGAAGCATGGCATTCCTTAGATTTCCTTCCACATGCTGAAAATTCCCTCGCAAATTTGGTACAAACCATGAAGAAAGTTTTGTAGTATACCTATCACAAATGTGATGTTTCACTATTTTGTTTAGCAAACAAACACAAAGGTGTAACCCAAGATAATAAATTTATTTTCTGGTTGCATTTGTTTTATGATTTTACCTAACATACTTCATTTTACCTTGTAGGCAATAGTAGACGTAAGCCTACTATGGTCCAACCATGCTCAATCCCTCTAGTACCCACTCTCAACTCCTTTCATCTTAAGTATGAATGGAAGACTGGGGTTTGAGATGGATCTTCTGAACCGCATGATTTAAAGAAACTATTGATTTTGTAGGAGTGATTTAATGTAACCTGGAAGATATATATATATATATATATATATATATACACTCTGGGATTGCGAAACCATCTGGATTAAATAAGAACACAGCTTAAACCTTTTTTATTAATTTAGGTGATTTAATTAAATTAGATGCCCAGTCAACATCAACTACAGAATCTTGATATCATTAACAATGTGGTGAATCACCAAAATACCTTCTTATTAATTCAATAATTCTTGTGAGATTGCAAAACCAATCCCAAGACTTCATGATCAATAAAAAAATCAGCTGATCCTTTTTATTAGTGATCTGAAAGAATTAATTATATCAGGTACACAACGAACATGGAACTACCAATGTTCTCTCTGGCCAATATCCCTATTTTTAAATTTCCAAATTTTGTCTGGGATAATTCTAAAGTTTGCAGTGCTTTTACAAGGAGCTCTGCAACATAACCCTGAACTAAATCATTTTCCATTGAAAGGTCTTTTGCTTCATATTTGACACATCCAACAATTGAACTTGGGAATAATATCATGAGGGCATTCAAATGATGGAGTGATCATTTTCGCAGTCAGTCTAAAAGAATTACTTGTAAATACTTACAGTCAACAGAAACAACAGTTAATCTTCATAAGCATTTGTCCAAAGAATATTATAAATAATTTGTCAGTGCAAACCTGAACTACAAAAATCTGGGCATTGTTACCAATGTAGTGAAACCTCAATATCCCTATTTTTCAGTTCACTGTTCTTTTAGAGTTACACAACATTTTTTCAAGGAGCCCTGCAGCAAATCCTGAAGCTGTTGCTTCAAATTTCACACTCAACGCTGGAACTTGAGGATGAAAAAATGCAATATTGTCAAACTATTCAAATTAACGTGTGATACTTTTCACAACTAGCACACAAAAATTAACTGTAAATATTTCCAGCGCACACGAACAAGAAGAGTTAGTTGCAAATATTTCCAGTGCATATGAACAGAAGTGAATTTTCACCAGATCAGAAATGATGGTTCAGTTCAACCTTGAAAGGATTTTCACTTTCATATTAAATGCAAGCCGATTTTTACAAATGAATATTTTTTTAAAACTGAGAATATTTCCAGGATCATTATCCCTTGTGTGTTTATATATATATATATATATAACATTCTGCTTGAGATTGCCAAACCGATACCAGAACATCAATATTAATAAGAATGCAGCTAATCATTTTTACTAGTGATCTGAATAATTAATTACATAAGTACCTGACCAGCATAAACTACAGAAGCTTGACATGATTACGAATGTATCGAATAGCTAATATACCTACTTTTTAATTCCATAATTCTTATAAAGTTACACGGTATATTTTCGAGATCTACAACTTAATCATGAACTGGACCATTTTCCATCCTGAAAAATTTTTCTTCAAAATTGACACATTCAACACTAGAAATTAGAGATTAACGAATATCATCAGGTCATTCAAACGATGCTGATCCTTTTGTTGATAAGTAGACAAGAATTAGTTGTAAATATTTCTAGTCCATGAGAACAACAATCAACTTCATAAGCATTGCCAAGGCAATAAGCAGAACCCTGAAATGTTTAAGGATATTTTATGAAGAAACCCATAGAAAGGGACAATAATATCCATAGAATAGAAACCCCAACAAAGGATAAATTATAACATGTATACATCTATTTAACTGAATTCCCAGTCTGTAGATCAGAAGGCTTGGAAAAACAACTTCCAGAGTTGAAATGTCAGAGACAAGTATCACTGCCATCGCCAAAACCTAATCACTACAGAAGCTGTGAATTGTGATTACAAAGTAAGCAACTAAGCCTACACACACAGCATGGCTAATGAAGTCTGGTTAAAACACTGGATAAACGTCCAGCAAAGCAAACCAGGACCTCTAAAAAAACCAGAACGTGAAAAAACATGCAAGCAGAACCTAGCCACCATGCACCAGAGTTTGACAGTTCTCGAGTGCTTTAACTGGGGGATGTGACCACCGGGGACTATAAACAGGGTCATCAAAGAGGACACCTGCAAAAAAAAGCCTAGTTCTAACCCTTGAGGAATGAGAAATTTAAACATTAAAGCCCATGTTACACTGATATGGGCCCAAAAATCCCAGACGGAGCAAGCCATCTAGAAACTGTATACTTGTTCCTGTAAACTTCCATGAGAACCAGGAAATTGTCCTCGATGCATTGGTTCCAATGTCCTATCCGAATCAAACTTAATAACTTTAATGTTTCATGTCAACACTTATAAATCTTGCAATATTCAAAGGAAAATTCCTGTGTCAAACTGTGGATCACAAGTGTTTTCTAAGAGACAAGTAGATCACACCGCCATAAATGTGCCCCGACTGAATCAAGTGCCCTCTGACTCAATCCACTGCAGTGCTGCAAGTTCAAACCAAGCAATGTTTCACCCATCTTTTCTATAATAGGCAAGCATTTATCCGTTATTTGCATACAACCTGATAAAGAAAGAATCTGTATAGCCTGTTGTCTTGCAGATAATAAAGATACAATGCCATTATCTGTAATCCCACACTTTGCCAAATCTAAGTCCTGTAGAGCTGGACAAAGGTCAGCAATAATCTTCAGACTTCGATCTGTCACCTTTCTACAACCATCTAGGATTAATGTCTGAAGGTTTTCTCCACATAAGTTGGCTATACCAAATATAGCCCAATCTGTAACTTGGACACACCCACTCAAGTTGACTTTCACCAAACTTGTTTTACTGTTCTCCAATAGAGCAAGAAGACCATCATCAGATATTCCTGACAGCCCACTAAGATCAAGTTGCTGCAGTTGAGGGAAAGCTCTCCCCAACATGGCCAGGCATCCATTTCCAAAACCTGGACAGTAACGAATATTGAGAGATTTCAAAGATTCACAGACTGGTATTGATGTTGTGACCAATGAAGATTCCCTAATACCCTCACATTTAATCAATGACAACACTTTTAACTTTCCACTGCAATTAGCAAGCACATCTATGAGACCACAGCAAGATATCAACTTGCACTCTTCTATTTGAAAATTTTCAAGTGACATGGCAACATGTGTAAATGCTCTCAAGCCCTGATCAGTCAATGACTCACACTTTCGAATATATACTTGCTTCAAACTTAAGCAACTTTGTCCAACTACCTCAATACTCACATCTGTCAATCCTTGACAAGCAGTAACTGAAAGATGCTTCAGCTTCTGCAAACCCATTGTATTCCCCATAGTCAAGAAGCCCTTCTCTGTGACATTAAGTAGGTTCTCAAGCCAGAGATCAGTTAAAAACTTACCATAATGCCCAACTGCAGCAAGAGTAATATCAGTCAATCTTAGAGCCTGCAGCTTTAACTTCATCAACGTTTTGGTATTTGACAGAATTGTAATAACCCCTTCATCACTGACAAGGAAGCAGTCATTGATAGTCAATGATTGAAGTCTGACACAGTTCTGTCCAATTGCTTTTAGGGACTTATTTCCCGCCTGGGGGCATGATTCTAGATTAAGGGTCAATAAATTTGGACAGTTTACAGCAACAGATTCCAAACCTTTGTCTCCAATCCATGGGCACTTGCACAAATCAAGTTTCTCCAATAACTTACAGCCCTTCGCTATTGCAGCTAGCCCTGAATCACCAACTAATGGGCAGTTCCAAAGACTCAAAACTCTCAGAGCTGGGCAGCCAAGGCCAACAGCAAAGAGGCCTGTATTGGTAATCCCTCGATAAGGGATTGAACCACGAACTAGAAGTTTGCCCAAGCCTCCATGGCCACCTGCGCAGACAGCAATTGCAGCAAGCCTAATATCAGTAGCTTTCTTCCCTTCTAAGCATCTAGTGAGATTCCCAGTCGCCCATTGCGGCCGCTTCTTAGACATCCCTCTTTCAGCAGTCCTTTTGCTCCCAACATCAATATCCATCACATTTGCCTCTTCACCTGTAGCTTCACTGAAGTCTTCATCACAGAGGTCTTCATAACTATCCTGGCCTAAATCTGCAACTTCTGTAAGTTGTGCTGTGTTATTTGAATGGCCATGGGTACTTTCTCCAGAAGCTTTTGAAAAGGATTTGGATGTATTTTTAAATTCAACCCTCTGCATGCTGCTCTGAAGTGTAAGCCAACGTTTTGAGACACCAGCACAGATACTTCGGTCACGAGGCCCCGGAAGGCATCTAAAAATCTCAAAAAGGCATTCATCTGGAAGAACACTGAAGAGATCCTTTGAGTCTCTCTTACGGTTTGGTTCACCCAGTGATTGAGAGGAATCCATTCGAGACTTTTTACGAGGGCATGCTGCCCCAATACAAGGTGTAGCAGGTAGGAAAACATTCCGATCCACTGTACGAGAACCCTTCTGGCATCCAAGATAGTAGTCTTCATCACCTGAAATTTAGAAAACTCAATTTAAATCTCCAGATGCAGCAAAAGAAAAGTCCAGCATCATTTTAAGAAACAAACAGATAAAACTAAGAAGGAAACTGCCAAACAACAAGCTAAGAGCATACATAAAGAAGCGTTGTTCCATTTCTCTAATCAACAACATGGATGACATAAGAAACATCTCGAGGCAATATATCAAAGCCCACTCTAACCCAAGTTGTTTTAACGTTGTACATTGCATGCAATGGAATAGACAGCTTGTCCAGCTATATGCCCAATGAAGGTCAGGAGAAGCATTGAACCATAAAAGGCATGCCTAAATGGTTCACGGCATTACATCAACTTGTTAATAGAAATATCAGACAATGCCTCAATTCTAGAGCCCTCTATCTGCTATTTTAAAAGGGAAAAAAAAAACAAAAACCTTGATTCCACTGGAACAAAACCGAAAGAGAAAAACTTCTATGAATGCAACCTCCACAGTCCAAGCTATTTGGGTCGTGCATAACTGTTATATAAATATCTGAATATGCGGAGTACCCAAATGTGCGAATTTATGCAAAAGAACAATTTTACAAAACAAAAATATCATAAAATTTCTCAGTTCACGGGCTCTTCTCAAGGTCCATAACCCTGAATCAGTGCCCGCGAGAATGGGAAAAAGTGAAATCCAAGGATATTTGAAACAACCCTTTGCTTATGAAATAAAAATCCAGAGCTTTGAGATGGGTTTTTTTATCGATACAACTTGAAAAGTCAGTGTACCAACACGAAAATATATACGGCGGATAATTGTCTGGAGTGAAGCTATTAAGGGTTTCAATATAATACACTGTAAGAAACAAACAGAGCAACACAGAAGGTATAAATTCGGAATCTCCTGACTCGGGCATAAGGAACAAGGATTTCGATTCAAAAATAAAGTCAGGTTGGCCAAAACAAACATAGAATAAGGAGTGGATAGCCCACAAATTGGGTTACAGTGCAGAAATCTTATATGGACTCATAATACAGGCAATACATAGAACTTAACAGGGTTTACACGACTCGAGCAACCGAAATACGCCAACCTGTAACTGAGTTCATCGCCTGGACTTCCAAGTACAGAGAATCTAGCACCCTAATCTATATTATGTCAAACGCCAAGGGTCTGATCTAGGTACCCAATATAACAAACCCCTGGTCCATACGAGTATTTTTCGCACCGTGAGCCCATAAGATCCACCTTGGTTATCCATAATCAATAGCTTATGGAGGGAAATCAACGAAATTCTTCACTATAGTTTGGCGTCTGGGCTCGAAACCCTAATCGAGCACAACAAAAGCGAAAACCCATGTCCCCAAAACCTGCAAAGATCTCAGACAGGCTGAGAGAAGTGGGGCAAAAAACAATCGAGAAAAGAAAATCAGAATTAAGAAACTCACCGGCATGCTTGAGAAGAGTTGGCATATATCCAAACCGTCGCATACCCCAACAAAACACTGAAAAAATTCTATTACCGAGCTCACACAGAACATCCACCTGATCCACAGCCCAAATATTTGTTCTCCTTCACTACCCTTCTTCATAAAAACTCCGTTATAAAATCCTCTGCGCTACCGGATCGCCTAATCCCTGCACAATAAATTACAGTGGAAGTAATTGGAAATAAAACAACCCTGTGGGTCGCACTGTTGCGTGTGTATGTATGTGCAGAGATTCATTCACCGGTACACATTCATGCCGTAACCACTGGTGGTTTTCTGAAACCAGCCAATTGTGTCATTAAGGCTGTTCGGCACACTTGTGAGTTCACTGTATCTGTCAGAAACGGCCGTCCCCCGAAACCTCCGTTCCCCGTTTTTCTTGTCCTGGCTGGTTTTGTAGGTGGGGGAGGGGGGGCGGAGGGGGCCAAGGTTCCTCCCCCCTGTCCACACTCCCTCTCAGAAGTTATATGGTTGTTAAATGCAAGTTGGTTGTATCGTGATGGGAAAAATCACTGTTAACTTCACAAGACTTTGAGTCACATCTTACATTGAATGTTTTATTGTTGCATGTCGGGATGCAATGGTATTGTCCCACTTGCATCTTGCTAAAATAAATATTCATATCTTTACATATCAAATTCCGCCACTTCCTGGAATTTGACCGTGAATTGTGGTTGGGTTAAGTGCTTCTTTCCGAAGGCCAGCTCTTTCTCTGCTGGTTCAGCTTCCAAAATTTGTCATCACCTTTGACAAAAGTACGACTTTGTTTAAATCCGGTTCATTGCTGCGTACTGTGTCCTCAATTTGGTGGATGATTAGGTCATGAACAATGCATCTTTTTTGGCGCAATTTGTCCACTTTGCTAACTATTTCCTTCATGTGATTGCCATTCCTCTAAAAGTGGTCACTGCATTAGCCAAACAGATTGAATTCAGAATGTTGACCTGGGTAAGGAGTCGGTATGCCATTCTCTCACTGCCACGTGTCTTTCCAGAAAGACAAATCCATATTTTATCTCTTCCAAATCTAGTTTTAGATCGTACTCACTTGGTCAGAATAAGCATCCTCACTTAATCATTCTGGTAGCCACTAGCCAATCACATTTGAATACATCCACAAAGATTTGAAGAGAAACACACAAGATGCTTCTTGTCAATATGAAACCTATTACTTTACTTCACACATCTACACATTCATCTCACCCGCCCCACTTTTAAGATCCTTTCGATTGAGGTTAGGTGGACTATTGATTGGATGTGACTCAAGAGTGTACTTGGACATTGAAATAGAAGTAGTTGAATCTGAGAGGGATTGAATTACAAGTTTAAAAATATTTTTAAAAAAATTAACTCAGAACAAACTTTTGAGTTTAATTTAAATTATTTTTTTTAAATAGTTGTGTTTATACATATTTGAAGAACAGCAAACTTTTCAAAATGTATTTTAATAATATGAAAAACGATTGTCATATATACACATTCATTTCGCTTAGCCAAACTTAGAAATGAAAATAGAAGTAGGAGAGGGATTGAATTATAAAGTTGAAAAATATTAAAAAAAAAATGAACTCATAACAAACTCTTGAGTTCAAGTTAAATTATTTTTTTAAATAGTTCTGTTCATACATATTTGAAGAACAGAAAACGTTTCAAAATGCATTTTAATAATATGAAAAATCATTTTCATATATACACATTCATTTCACTTAGCCAAACTTGGACATACACATTCATTTCACTTAGCCAAACTTGGACTTGGACATGGACATAGAAGTAGTTGAACTTGAAAAGTGTTAAATTACAAAGTTTAAAAATATAAAAATTTAGCTCATAAATTTCAAAATGCATTTTAAGAATATGAAAAAGCATTGTCATATATACACATTCATTTCACTTAACCAAATTTGGACATTGAAATAGAGGGATTAAATTACAAAGTTAAAAAATATAAAAATTTAACTCATAACAAACTTTTGGGTTTAATTTAAACTAGTATAGATCTATCTTAACTCTGGATCTATCAAGCACCGAGAGGGATCAAATCTCTGGAGGTGCAAACTTCTTTTTTTAGTGCAAAATTTGAGGAAAGGTTTGCACCTCGAGAGATTTGATCCCTCTTGGCGCTTGATAGATCTAGAGTTAAGATGGATGCACTTGATAGATCTAGAGTTAAGATGGATCTAGGCTGGTTTCAGTTGTGTGCGGCCAAGGAAAATCTATCGAAAATATGATTAATTTTATCAATAATATGCAAAATACAGATAATATAAATATAATAATTTTATATATGCTAAATATGTCTGATATTTATCTGGTCGTTTTAATTTTAAAATTTTCTTAGTTACCTCAGTTTTTTTAGATGATAAATATTGTTAATAACTTTAATGACGAAATAATTTTTTTAAATGCAAAGTGACAATGTAATAGTGTTGAATGATAGAAAATGAAAATAATAAGAATGTAGTCAATTACAAATAGTCTTCATTGTGATCAATCTCAAATTATTTTCTTTTACTATTCTTGTTATCACCCTTGTTAGTTTTGTCATCTTTTCATATCGTTATATGAAAAGGATAATTGAAATAATAAACCATTTAAATATTTAGCTTGAACTATTGTACTAAACATCATACATTGTCTCTCTTGCTCTTCAATATTAATAGGTTGATTTACTATAACACAAATATTAATGTACATTGTTAATAATTTTGTGTGCTTACACTGAAATCAATGCACAACCTTAATCCAATCACTTTAAAATTAATGTACCATCAATTTACATCCAGTTACATCAAATCAAAAATCAACGTCTACACTGAAATCAATGCACCTAATGCAAACAATAAAATAAGATTACAAAACAACATCTACACTGAGATCAATGCATCTAATGCAGGTAATCAAATAAGATTAGAAATCAACATCTATATTAAAATCAATGGATCTAGTGCAAGTAATAAAATAATATTAGAAACCAACATCTACACTGATATCAATGCATCTAGTGCAAGCAATCAAATAGGATTATAAATCACCATCTACTTCCCTATCTCCCCCCTTGAACTACATCTCTCTTTCCCTCCATCTCTCCACTCTCTCACATCCTCCCTCTTCCTTCCTCTGTCTCCATTTATTTATCACATATATATCTCCCTCTCTCTTCACCCTCCAACTATGTTACTATATTGATCCCTCTCTCCTTCTCTCCCCCCTTCTCTCCATATCTCCTTCTTTATCTCTTTATCTCACCCCAAAACATATACATTCTCTCTCCATATCTCCCTTGTCACTTCATATCTCTCTCCACTTCTCACTCTCTATCTATTCCTTCTTCCCTCCCTCTCTCCCCCTCCAACTCCATCTCTCTATCCTTCCATCTCTCCTTCTATCTCCCTCCCTCTCTCCTCCTCCCTCTCGTACTTCCTCTCTCTCTCTCTCTCTCTCTCTCTCTCTCTCTCTCTTTGCCCTCCAATTTTCTCTCTTCCCCCATAACTCTCTTCCTCTCTCTCATGTCCTCTCTCTCTCTCTCTCTCTCTCTCTCTCTCTCTCTTTTCCCCCCAATCCTCTTTCCTCTCCCAACACGCACTCTCTCTTTCTCTCAACAGCTACACTAAAATCAATGCATATAGTGCAAGAAAATAGGATTATAAATCACCATCCACACTGAAATCAATGCATAGAGTGCAAGAGATCATCTTCCCTCTATCCCCCCTCCAACTCCATCTCTCTTTCCCTCCATATCTCCTCCTCTACACTGAAATCAATGCATCTAGTGCAAGCAATCAAATAGGATTATAAATCACCGTCTACTTCCCTATCTCCCCCCTTGAACTACATCTCTCTTTCCCTCCATCTCTCCACTCTCTCACATCCTCCCTCTTCCTTCCTCTCTCTCCATTTATTTCCCACATATATATCTCCCTCTCTCTTCACCCTCCAACTATGTTACTATATCCCTCCCTCTCTCCTTCTCTCCATATATCCTTCTTTATCTCTTTATCTCACCCCAAAACATATAGACACTCTCTCCATTTCTTTCCCACATATATATCTCCCTCTCACTTCACCCTCCAACTATGTTACTATATTGCTCCCTCTCTCCTTTTCTCCTCCCTTCTCTCCATATCTCCTTCTTTATCTCTTTATCTCACCCAAAAACATATACACACTCTCTCCATATCTCCCTTGTCACTTCATCTCTCCCTCCACTTCTCACTCTCTATGTATTCCTTCTTCCCTCCCTCTCTCCCCCTCCAACTCCATCTCTCCTTCTATATCCTTCCCTCTCTCTCTCTCTCTCTCTCTCTCTCTCTCTCTCTCTCGCTTTGCCCTCCAATTTTCTCTCTTCCCCCATAACTCTCTTCCTCTCTCTCATGTCCTCTCTTTTGTCCTTCCTCTATATTTTCCTCTCTCTCTCTTTGCAATCCAATTATCTCTCTCTCTCTCTCTCTTTGCCTTCCAATCATCTTTCCTCCCCCAACACACACACACACACTCTCTCTCTCTCTCTCAACATCTACTCTAAAATCAATGCATATAGTGCAAGAAAAATAGGATTAGAAATCACCATCCACAATGAAATCAATGCATCGAGTGCAAGAAACCATCTTCCCTCTCTCCCCCCTCCAACTACATCTCTCTTTGCCCCCCTCTCTCCACTCTCTCACATCCTCTCTCTCTTCCTTCCCCTCTATCCCTTTCTCTCCCATATCTATCTCTCTCTATATCTCGCTCTCTCTCCCTCTCTTCACCCTCCAACTATGTTACTATATCCCTCCCTCTCTCATTCTCCCCCCATTCCCTCCATCACTCCTTATTTTTCTCTTTATATCACCCCCAACCATACACATACTCCTCTATTTCTCCCTTGTCACTCCCTCTCTCTCTCCACTTCTCGCTCCCTATGTAAATGCATTACCCTGGATCCAAAGTTTGATATTATCTGTATTTACACTGAAATCAATGCATCTAGTGCAAGTGAGAAAATAAGATTAGAAACCAACATCTACATTGATATCAATGCATATAGTGCAATAAATCAAATAGGATTAGAAATCACCATATCAAAAGTTTACATTGCTCTGGATCTATCAAAATTTACATTAAAAATCACCATCCACACTGAAATCAATGCATCAAGTGCAATAAATCATCTTTGCTCTCTCCCCTCTCCAACTCCATCTCTCTTTCCCTCCTTCTCCACTCTCTTACATCCTCTCTCTCTTCCTTCCCCTCTATCCCTTTCTCTCCCACATCTTTCTCTCTCTCTATCTCCCTCTTTCTCCCTCTCTTCACCCTCCAACTATGTTACTATATCCCTGCCTCTCTCCTTCTCCCCCCATTCCCTCCATCTCTCCTTATTTTTCTCTTTATCTCACCCCCAAACATACACATACTCTATCTATTTCTCCCTTGTCACTCCCTCTCTCTCTCCACTTCTCGCTCTCTCTATGTATTTATTCTTCCCTCCCTCTCTCACCCTCCAAATCCATCTCTATATCCCTCCCTCTCTCCTCCTCTCTCCCTCCCTCTCTCCTCCTCTCTCTCTTTCCCTTCTTCTCCTAACTCCCTCTCTCTTCCCCCATCTCTCTTCTCTCTCCATCTCTCTCTTTTCCCTCCAATATAAAATGCAAGAGAAATAAAAAATATGGTGTTTGGCCCACTGTGTTAAATTTATATATATGTAGGGAGAGAAGTGATTTTTCATTAGGGCCGAAATTAGGTTAATTAGATTAAATTTTAAATGTTAAATATTAAACATTATTTTTACATTTACGTTTACATGTTTATTGTTACGTGAGATAGGCAATGCATATAGTGTACTTTAATTTGGCCCATGGTATTTAGCTTGGGATTCACCTAAATAAAACCACTTTTTGAGTGTTCCTAAATATAAATAGGATTATGGAGTAAATATAAAAAGACGTTTTATTTATTTACCATACATATGGTTTATTTATATTCTATTTATTTACCATACCTCTTTTATAAATATGGTATTTAGCCCATGGTATTCAGCTTATGGAGTAAATATAAAAAGAAGTTTTATTTATTAACCATACCTATGGTTTATTTATATTCTATTTATTTACCATACCTTTTTTATAAATATGGTATTTGGCCCATGGTATTCAGCCCATGGTATTAAAGTGGTACATTTCTATACATTTCGACATATCAAAAGTTTACATTAATTAAATTTAATAATATTAATATTATAATATAATAATGTGAATATTAGAATTAATAATAATATTAGGGTTAATAATGTTTTTTTGGCATGGTATTAATAATAATTTGGCCCGTGGTATTTAGTTTAGTATTCACCTAAATAAAACAACTTTTTGAGTGTTCCTAAATATAAATAGGATTATGAAGTAAATATAAAAAGACATTCTATTTATTTACCATATCTATGGTTTGTTTATATTTTATTTATTTACCATACCTCTTTTATAAATATGGTATTTGGCCCATAGTATTAAAATGGTAAATATATCAAAAGTTTACATTACTCACACGACATCTACACATCTATATACACTCTGACATATCAAAAGTTTACATTACACACATTACATCTACACATCTCTATACACTCCGACATATCAAAATTTTACATTACTCACATTACATCTACACATCTCTATATGGGCCCGACATATCAAAAGCTTACATTACACACATTACATCTACACATACCTATATACTAGGTTGTAGAGCGCCTCTCAGCGCAATTACTCACATTACATCTACACATCTCTCTATATTGGGCTCGACATATCAAAAGCTTACATTTCATACATTACATCTACACATCCCTATATACTAGGCTGTAGAGCGCCTCTCGACGCAATTATTTTTTTAAATAGTTGTCTTCATACATATTTGAAGAACATCAACATTTCACAGTGCATTTTAATAATATGAAAAATCATTGTCATATATACACCTTCATTTCATTTCACTTAGCCAACTTTTAAGATGTAAATAATAAAATTATTATTAAAGTTAGTTGGACTATTTATGAGATATGAAATGAATCATTTATTTTATTATTAAAATAAATGTAACTGAATTAGATAGCTATTGAATTACATCATTATAAAGTTAAATTTAAATATAAATATATTATAATAATATAATAATACTAAATTGAAATTGAATTTGAGAATGATTGAATTACAATAATAGAAGAAATTTAATTTTAAAATTTTAAATATAAAATTAATATAAATTGTTTTAAATAATTGCACCCAGAGGCGCTCTATAGCCTAGTATATAGGGATGTGTAGATGTAATGTGTGTAATGTAAGCTTTTGATATGTCGGGCCCAATATATAGAGATGTGTAGATGTAATGTGAGTAATTGCCCCGAGAGGCGCTCTACAGCCCATTATATAGGGATGTGTAGATGTAATGTGTGTAATGTAAGCTTTTGATATGTCGGGCCCAATATATAGAGATGTGTAGATGTAATGTGAGTAATGTAAAATTTTGATATGTCGGAGTGTATAGAGATGTGTAGATGTAATGTGTGTAATGTAAACTTTTGATATGTCGGAGTGTATATAGATGTGTAGATGTCGTGTGAGTAATGTAAACTTTTGATATATTTACCATTTTAATACCATGGGCTGAATACCATATTTTTAAAAGAGGTATGATAAATAAATAAAATATAAATAAACCATAGATATGGTAAATAAATAGAATGTCTTTTTATATTTACTCCATAATCCTATTTATATTTAGGAACACTCAAAAAGTTGTTTTATTAAGATAAATACTAAGCTAAATACCACGAGCCAAATTATTATTAATACCAAGCCAAAAAAACATTATTAACCCCAATATTATTAATATTATTATTATTAATTCTAATATTCACATTATTATATTATAATATTAATATTATTAAATTTAATTAATGTAAACTTTTGATATGTCGGAGTGTATAGAAATGTACCACATTAATACCATGGGCCAAATACCATATTTATAAAAGAGGTATGGTAAATAAATAGAATATAAATAAACCATAGGTATGGTAAATAAATAAAACGTCTTTTTATATTTACTCCATAAGCTGAATACCATGGGCCAAATACCATATTTATAAAAGAGATATGGTAAATAAATAGAATATAAATAAACCATAGGTATGGTAAATAAATAAACGTCTTTTTATGTTTACTCCATAATCCTATTTACATTTAGGAACACTCAAAAAGTGGTTTTATTTAGGTGAATCCTGATCTAAATACCATGGGCCAAATTAAAGTACACTAAATGCATTGCCTCACGTAACAATAAACATGTAAACGAAAATGTAAAAATAATGTTTAATATTTAACATTTAAAATTTAATCTAATTTCGGCTCTAATGAAAAACCACTTCTCTCCCTACATATATATAAATTTAACACAGTGGGCCAAATACCATATTTTTTATTTCTCTTGCATTTTATATTGGAGGGAAAAGAGAGAGAGTGAGAGAGAAGAGAGATGGGGGAAGAGAGAGGGAGGTAGGAGAAGAAGGGAAAGAGAGGAAGGAAGAGAGAGAGGAGGAGAGAGGGAGGGAGATAGGAGGAGAGAGGGAGGGATATAGAGATGGATTTGGAGGGTGAGTGAGGGAGGGAAGAAGAAATACATAGAGAGAGCGAGAAGTGGAGAGAGAGAGGGAGTGACAAGGGAGAAATAGAGAGAGTATGTGTATGTTTGGGGGTGAGATAAAGAGAAAAATAAGGAGAGATGGAGGGAATGGGGTGAGAAGGAGAGAGGCAGGGATATAGTAACATAGTTGGAGGGTGAAAAGAGGGAGAGAGAGGGAGAGAGAGAGAGAGAAATATGTGGGAGAGAAAGGGATAGAGGGGAAGGAAGAGAGAGAGGATGTGAGAGAGTGGAGAGGGAGGGAAATAGAGATGGAGTTGGAGGGGGGAGAGAGCGAAGATGATTTATTGCACTTGATGCATTGATTTCAGTGTGGATGGTGATTTCTAATGTAAATTTTGATAGATCCAGAGTAATGTAAACTTTTGATATGGTGATTTCTAATCCTATTTGATTTCTTGCACTATATGCATTGATATCAGTGTAGATGTTGGTTTCTAATCTTATTTTCTTACTTGCACTAGATGCATTGATTTCAGTGTAAATATAGATAATATCAAACTCACGGATCGAGGTAATGCACATAGGGGCGAGAGTGGAGAGGGGAGTGACAAGGGGAGAAATGAGGAGTATGTGGCAATGTTTGGGGGTGAGATAAGAGAAAATAAGGGAGAGATGGAAATGAGAGGATGAGAGAAGGGAGGGATCTCTTCTTTATAGTTGGAGGGTGAAGGGGGGAGAGAGGGAGTATGAGAGAGATAGATGTGGGAGAGAAGGGATAGAAGGAAAGAGAGAGAGGATGTGAGAGAGTGGAGAGAGGGAGGAAAGAGATATGGAGTTGGAGGGGGAAAGGAAGATGATTTCTTGCACTCGATGCATTGATTTCGGTGTGGATGGTGATTTCTAATCCTATTTTCTTGCACTATATGCAGTGAATTTAGTGTGAATGTTGAGAGAGAGAGAGTGTGTGTGTGTGTGTTGGGGGAGAAAGTTAGACGGGGAGAGAGAGAGAGAGAGAGAGAGAGAGAGGAAAAGATAGAGGAAGGTAGGAGAGGAAGGATAAGAGAGAGGAAGAGAGTTATGAGGGAAGAGAGAAAATTGGAGGGAAAAGAAAGAGAGAGAGAGAGGGGGGGAGAGAGAGGAAGGACGAGAGAGAGGAGGAGAGAGGGAGGGAGATAGAAGGAGAGATGGAAGGATGGAGAGATGGAGTTGGAGGGGGAGAGAGGGAGGGAAGAAGGAATACATAGAGAGTGAGAAGTGGAGAGAGAGATGAAGTGACAAGGGAGATATGGAGAGAGTGTGTATATGTTTTGGGGTGAGATAAAGAGATAAAGAAGGAGATATGGAGAGAAGGAGATAGGGAGGGATATAGTAACATAATTGGAGGGTGAAGAGAGAGGGAGATATATATGTGGGGAAGAAATGGAGAGAGAGGAAGGAAGAGGGAGGATGTGAGAGAGTGGAGAGATGGAGGGAAAGAGAGATGTAGTTCGAGGGGGGAGATAGGGAAGTAGATGGTGATTTATAATCCTATTTGATTGCTTGCACTAGATGCATTGATATCAATGTAGATGTTGGTTTCTAATATTATTTTATTACTTGCACTAGATCCATTGATTTCAATATAGATGTTGATTTCTAATCTTATTTGATTACTTGCATTAGATGCATTGATCTCAGTGTAAATGTTGTTTTGTAATCTTATTTGATTGTTTGCATTAGGTGCATTGATTTCAGTGTAGACGTTGATTTCTGATTTGATGTAATTGGATGTAAATTGATGGTACATTAATTTTAAAGTGATTGGATTAAGGTTGTGCATTGATTTCAGTGTAAGCACACAAAATTATTAACAATGTACATTAATATTTGTGTTATAGTAAATCCACCTATTAATATTGAAGAGCAAGAGAGACAATGTATGATGTTTAGTACAATAGTTCAAGCTAAATATTTAAATGGTTTATTATTTCAATTATCCTTTTCATATAATCGATATGAAAAGATGACAAAACTAACAAGGGTGACAATGAGAATAGTAAAAGAAAATAATTTGAGATTGATCACAATGAAGACTATTACTACATTCTTGTTATTTTCATTTTCTATCATTCAACATTATTACATTTTCACTTTGCATTCAAAAAAATTATTTCGTCATTAAAGTTATTAACAATATTTATCATCTCAAAAAACTGAGGTAACTAAGAAAATTTTAAAATTAAAACGACGAGATAAATATCAGACATTTTTAGCATATATAAAATTATTATATTTATATTATCTGTATTTGCATATTATTGATAAAATTAATCATATTTTCGATAGATTTTCCTTGGCCGCATAGGACTGAAACTAGCCTAGATCCATCTTAACTCTAGATCTATCAAGCGCCGTGAGGGATCAAGTCTCTCGAGGTGCAAACCTTTCCTCAAGTTTTGCACTCAAAAAAAGAAGTTTGCACCTCTAGAGATTTGATCCCTCTCGGCGCTTAATAGATCCAGAGTTAAGATGGATCTAGGCTGGTATTATCATCAATTAATATTTTTTTAGTTTAATATTTGTTAACCATATTAATATCAACAATACTATTCTTATTTTGTTATTATTTGCTATATTGATGTGAATGCAAATGATTGCATGTAAACCACTCAAACATCTTTATGTGCATATATTAACATTTGTATCCTAATATTTGGGCACTTTACATATTATAAATATGAAGTAGAGTTAAGCGGATGTGTCTCTTGCAAGGTCCCCACTAGCTTCCTATTATTGTTAACAAAGGGATCCCAGATGGATAGGTTGGTTGGTCGAAGCCCCCTACCAAGTCATTGGCCCTCTCTCACGAGGCATGGGTTCAATCCTCCTTTTGTCCTTCCCAGTCAAACTCTATCAGTAGAGTTAACTGGACATGAGGCCCCTTCAGGTGGGCCCACCTAGGGGTGTTACTACAAAAAATAAAAATCAAAGGGAAGTGTCCTTAGGGACTTTGATGCTATGCCTTCAAACCTTTATATCATCACACTCTTAGTTATGGAGATTACATGTCAAGTACAAGTGTTGCACACTCAGACCTTAACAATTTGAATACACACCTACAAATAAGAACGTTACACCATCACTCAAGAACATTATGGGAGGCCAATTATTTTTGTAATTATGTCTTAGTATATTTTTATAAGTATTTGTATTATATATTTTATCAAAGCACTTATATATTTTCTTTTAATAACTGATCCAAATTTGATGCTCCTTTACAATGTTAGGCAAACTTGACTTAGTCAGAGAGTCAAAGTTTGTTAGTTTATAGTACATGATTTTTAGTCATGTGCTATTGGTGACCCATGGTATTGCATGTAATGAAACCTATAAATAGGCTAGGAAACCTCCATTTTAAGGTGCATTTTCACAACGTATAGATCTATTACAATATGGTTTCTCCCCTTTTGGGGTTTTCTAAGATAGATTATGTGTCATGATTGATTTGTTGTTGTTATATGCTTTATTATTGTTGACTCATTATTTCACTCACATTTTTAATCCTAACAACAAGTGTTAGAGCTAGGGTTAATCTAGACTCTCCAAGGGGATAGTGGTCTAATGTCGATGCCGAAGAAAATTTCAATGCTCCAAGATGTTGCTTTTAAAGGACAAGGCCAAAGCATTTATTTAACTGACCTGCAAGAGGGGTAAGACTAATGTAATAGAAAAATCCTTGTTATGGGTGTTGTTGGCCAAAAGTCAAGCTAAGGAGAAATGGACACAACACATGCACACAACAAAGGATTTCAAAGAAAAGAGTTTTCCCCAATCCTCTCCGAGTTTGTGGCAACAAGGAAGCTAAACAAAGGGCTAAAAAAAAGGCATTGCTTCCTGGTAAAGAAATCTACTCAATTTAAAGGGTTGAAAATGAAGTAAGCAAGTAGTGGTGGCCGAATTATTTTAGATGCAATATCATTGACAGAATGTACTATAAAGAGTTGCATAGAAAGTGGAAACCAATAGCAAGGGCCACCTGATAGAAGCTTGTAGTTGTTTGATGGAGGATAAGTTAATCTAATTGTTAAGGGAATGAGTTGTTGCACCTAAGAAAAAATGTTGAACAATTGTAGTTGAGTATGTTGTTAGAAACCCCACTCCTATATCATTGTTCAGATTGTTGTTGCTTGTAGAGGTTGTGGCATGTCCACATAAAAGATTTGTTGTCGAGAGGTCTAGCGTTAAGTGATTATGTTGTGGATGTTTCAATGATTCTGTAACAAGAAAGAATATGCAGTCAAGCCAATATGTAATGCCCAATGATCACAAGCAAGTAGGCATGATGGGCAGAGAAGAATGATGCATGTTGAATGGATGTAATATGGGTCAATAATAGACTACGGGTGCAAATGATGTTGGAAGTTCAAGTCAATGGGAGATGAGCACAATATATATTTGTTGAGTGGAGGTTGAGTATGTGCAAATTATGGATCGACATGTGTTGGAGAAATAGTGAGAGAGAGGTCGCGTAGTTATGGATGTGAGAATGTAGATGAGAAAGAAGGAGGTAGCTCCAATCTTTCAAGGATTTGTAAGCCAAATATGTAACATGAAGTTGCACAATGTAAGGTGGAAGATGAGCAGCACAAGGAAAGAGAATGGGCACATTTGTAAGTTTTGGTCAAAGAAGAAATAGTCATTCCGAGAGTTACATAGGTAATACCAACAATAATTTGAAAAGAAAAATTACTTTGGAAATGGATTTTTGTATATTTTTAACTACATGTAAACAGACATACAAATATAAGACATGGTGAGGCATGCATACCCCAGTAAAGTCTAGACTGATTAGGGGGAGGGGGTGCATTGCAGGTTTTTAAGATTAAATCCGAAGAATTTCCCCAAGACAAGTTTAAAGCGGGTATTATTAGGTAAACTTGACTCGATCATATAGTCAAATGAGTTTAGTATATAATCATGGTTTTTGGGTACTTTGTATTGGTGACCCATGGTATCGAGCCCATACATTACATGTAATGAAGCTTTTAAAAGGCTTGTAATTCTCCATTGTAAGGTGCCAAAAGTAACTTAATGAGGTCTTACCTAGCTAGCATTTTGGTAAGTTTTGAATAAATGGAAATCAAATATATCTTTGTGGCTAATTTTTCCTTAATTAAGTTTTTCTAAAATAAAATTGTTGTGGTGTTTATTATATTTTCTATTTCACATATTCATTTATTATTTCTCTCGCATATTTAATCATAATATACAATTTTTATTTTGAAATTTAACATATAGGATTTCTTAATCTCTTCAACCTTAATGTTTTAACTATCTTATCTATTTAATCTCAAATAAAAATATACAAATTATCGTATTTTATAATTATATTTTTACATATTTATAATTACTTTTATATCTTCTCGAGTTTAGAATTATTATTACAAAGATATATTTTGAATTTTAGTATCAACCGGGGATAGTTTTAGGCAGTGTGATTTAGTCTGCTTGCGTATATAAATATTACTGTCTCAATTATTAAATTAATAACTAAATTATAATAAAATTTTTCACTATATAAAATTATATTTTAAATTATAATTATAAATTCATTTATGTTTAATAATATTCATAAAACAGCTAGTGGGGCTTGGCCTGGTGGTTAGCGGACTTTCTGTTAAGGTGTTCGTGATGTTAAGCAGGTCGCGAGTTCAATCCTCGACCTTAGTCAATAACCCGGAAAGCGTTCGTGCGGGCCTGGCGTTCTCCCCTATGGATATAGTGGTCGCTGGAGAACTCGACCTCGTGTTACACGAGTATGATACCTCCACCGTTACCAATTCCTCTAGACACCAAAAAAAAAAAAAAAAAAAAAATCATAAAACAAAATTTCATATAACTTAATCTATATTTTTCTATATATTTCACTGATACAATTATTTTAAATTACCAAACATAAATACAATTTAATGTATTTAAAATTTTGAATTAATGGCGATAGTTTCAAGGACCTAATAAACAAGGGGCACAGCGGTGGCGGATGTCCCTGCCGAGAAAGGATTCGAACCACGGCTGAAAAAGAAGGATGAGATTGATATCTGGAAATTCAAATTTTAATGTGTTACGGTGAAGATCGATTTTTTTTTCTTTGTTCGTTGATAGGATTGGCATGTGGGATGGTTGCAACTATATGGGTCTATTCCAGTGGTTAACATTATAACTGCGCCACATTGTTTTTAATATAAGTAGATAGAGGTTATTCAGGATCACACCAAAAATTTCATTATATTTTGCTAAACAAACTATATAAATTTAAATAATTAATAAATATTATACATAACTTTAAATAATTAATAAATATTATATAGATTATGTTAATTTTTTATTTTTGTTAATTTTTTATATTTCAATTTTTATATAAATTAATTTAAAATTGTATTTGATTAAATACAATTCATTTTTTTTTAGGTAAAACATAATTTTAAAACTAATATTATAATATAGTAATCACAATTAAGCTAATATATATTTTAAAATAACATTTTAATATCAATATTTTAAGCTATATTAACCCTCAACACCACACACTTATTTGTTGTCTGGACTACCATTGATGTCATTATAAATTAAATTTGCAACGTTATGTTAAGGCTATAAGGTGTAACACATGCCAACATCATTTTATTAGGTCATCGAAAATGTTGAGGGATGTGTGTCTAATCATTCTCATATGGGTGCTCACATGAAGAACACAGGCTTGAGCATTCCATTATCAACGGCATGCCATGCATCCACCTTGAACCTCTTCGCCACATTGTGTCCTCTCTCTCATGCAATGCAGGAGGTATTGGGTTGCCTGAAGGCAACCACCATCTTCTTCTATTCAATAAACCTCATTGCATCAATTTTCCTTGAATCCATTAGCCTTACACAATAATAGAATCTACACGAATACTGCAAGTTCTCGCCCTTTTCAGCAAAATAATATGCTAAATACTGGTCTCTACGAGACTGCAACTCCCGGCCCAAAGCGGCCAGCAAACAGGAAGATTCAAATTCTCGGGTGTGGATTAGGTCGGACAATCTTGGTGAATGCGACCCTCCAACCACCAGATTTTTCACACTTTCCGATGGCGTAATCCATTTATGGAACATACTTTAGGGCGACAGACTGCATACCTTTCAGGGTGGTCAAGACGATGTGAAATTACTAAGGGGTGGTTAGCAGTTATTACACTGACGATCTCACCTACCCGGACCTAAGTTATCCCCCAGTGGGTACTTTCCTTGCGGGACGGGATAATATTCTATATTGTTAAGCCGACCCCCATGTACATTCCATCTATGTAGGTGTTCGCCGTCTCTGTCAAAGTTGGGACATATGGCAGACCTTACATCATATTTGGATGAATTGGATGGGGAGGGGGTTACCGATGCCCTTATGCATGCAGTAAAGGTGGCGGAACAGGGGCTGACGTCTATCCCTCATTCTGGTGTTATTGTTTCTCAGTCTTCATCGCGAAACTAAGTTTCATCGAGCTAGAAGGTGCTAGAATCATACGAAACCTTCTTTGCTCTAGTTGGGCACAAGGAAAGACTGACTTGTCACAATGCTCGAAATCAACGAAGAGACAAACCGTTCAAGCCAGCTAATGAAGGAAGCCTTTTGAGTTTCGGATATGATATCATGTGGGAGAGGGCAGAAAGCCTCTAGACTCGGGCGTTGGTTGGCAGATGGTGCTTTGAGAAAATGTGCAACGTTGACTTGTTCTAGTGGTTGTCTGAAGCCTGGAACAAACTGTTGGGATACCCACCCAAGATATATAGGCTTCAGAATGGATGTTGGAGCTTTCATTTCATGAAAACAGAAGACATGGGAGAAGTCTACAGAAGGACATGGGTGTATGGTCAATGTTTCCTTGCACTGCATAGATGGTATGTGGGTTTAACCCACAGAGGGACACTCCTCCGAACCATATGATTTGGGTTAAACTCCCTAGCCTCCCTCTTGAATTCTGGACGATGGCAGTACTAACTGCAATTGGAAATAGTATAGGCACATGTCAATTTGTCGATCTGAAGTGTCTGGGAGCATTTAATAAGCAAGTTGCCTGGATTTTAGTGGAGCTCTCATTTTCGGGCGGTTTACCTACATATATAGACTTGGAATGGGAACAGAGGGTGCACCGCCAGCTAATTGACAATTGGAAAATCCCCTTTTGGTGCCATTAATGTCATCAGACTGGCCACATCATGAGGTATTGTAAGATGGGGAGTCGTGGAGGGTCTCCACTCTCGACTGAGTCGGGACACCAGGAGAAGGTGAAGGAGTAATTTGGTTCAATGGATCAGAAGGAACGCCAGAGACCCATGCAGCAACAAAACCTTTATTCGGGTAAGAAATCTTTTGTTACTAAATCCCCTTCATATAATCTTGATATGTATGGGTCAGGGGATATGCTTGCGTCGGTGGGTCTAGGTAGTAGGCTTAAACACTAGTCAAAGTCTTGTGGGGATGAGGGGAAGGGCCATGAATCTGTTCAGGTTTGTCTTTCAAATTTAAATTTTGAGACATCGAAATTGCCTCCCCTTTCTGTTCACATGACTGTGGACCTCTCTAGATTTCCTCCCACTACTCCTTTGGACGTTCTGTCATCAGACACCACGGGGGTGAGACTATAACCTCTCCATGAAATTCGATAGGAAGTGATATCAATTTTCTGTTAAACAATCCCGAAGTGGAATTGACTCCCCTTTTGGTTCATATTGGCCGGCCTACATCTCCCCCCATAGTTATAAGTACCGCATTTGCCTCCAATGTCACCATCAGAAAGAGTAGAGGTCGACCCTGACAAAAGATCAAGTCCATATCTGTCGAGGTAAATTTTTTTGATTCTCTTAATGGAAATTTTTGTGATATCTCGGTCGCTCTGATGTTGGATAGGGTCCTTAGAGCAAAGGAGCCCTCTAAACATGTGACATAATGATCCTATGCTCACTCAATATCCGAGGTTTGGGGGGTGTTAGCCACCTATAAAAATTTGTCATATCAAATGGTGGCTAAGATCTTTTTTTAAGCCTTTAAGAAACAATTTCATGGCCAAATTGTTAGTTCTTAAAATCTTATGAAGATAACTAATCCTTGAGTTAATCTTCATTGCTGTTTCCCTCATAATCCTAAAAATATTTTGTTTGCCAAGAGAAGACTGCTTAAAAACCCCATTTTCCCATCATTTTTACCCCTCCTTTCTTCATAAATAAACCCCATTTTCATCCCTTTTTTCCTCCATAAACCTCTCCATAAGTCTCCATTTAACCTTCAAAATCATTCCAAAGTCCCTTTTAGACCTTATGTTCCCCTCTGATTTGGTTTAAAATCCTTCATTTCCTCTATCGGAACCACTATTTTGGCTTAAAAACTCTGTTTTTAGGCCAAAAAACACCCTTTCTACATAAAGCTTTCTTAAGCCCTCGAGGGCTTAACTCCTGTAAACCCCCTTCCTCATATGACTTAAAGCCCCGCAACCGGGCGCTAAAAGCCTTAAAAACCTTTTCAAAACCCGACTTTCCTTTGATTTCTTCTGTTCCCCGACGAAAATGTTTAAATCAATATAGACCGTTGATCATTTCAGATCAACAGCCCTGGGTCACCCGATCCCCTCTCTTACCTTTTCCTCTACCCATTTAACTTCGGTCCATCATTAAATCTTGATCGTCCGTTTCTAAGATCCAACGATCTGGATTAAACCCGATCACCATGCCTTTTCTCCTCCCCATTTCAAACTCTCTGCTCCATCCTTTGATCTGAATCGTCCATATCATAGATCTGATGGTCATGATCTATCCCGAATCATTCATCAAACCCCGATGCACATGTCCACTCACGAGCTGCCACCTGGACCCCACTATCTCCCCGCCCCGCAACTTACCCCATCGCAATTTTTCCACACTGTCGGATCTGGGCCCTCCGATCCGACGGTTGATAATGCTTTTTGCAAAATTTTTACGACAGAACGTTAATGTCCAAAAAAAAGTCCGAAACCGGTGGTATTGAAAAGGACATGCATCGACAAGTGTATCGTATTGGATTTTTTTTTGTGAAAACCACAAACCACCTCAGAGCTGCGCGAAAACCATTTTGGTTTTCCGCTTTACCACCTTTCCCCACTGCATTGAATTTCCTCCTTCTAATCTTAGCCGTCCATCGTTTCAATCCAACGGCTTCGATCATCTTTTGAACCCAAGTCTTTCACCCTTCCCCTTTGCTCCCGAACGCCTCGTCAGACAATCTCAATCGTTGGATCCCCTAATCCAATGGTCCTGATTTAACCTTCCCCCATTTTATTTACCCTCCGCCTGTTCTCCAAAGGACTTCACCAGACGATATTGATCGTTCGTCATTGTAATCTGACGACCCATATTGCATTAAAACCCCTGGTCTTTGCCCCTTCGTTTTCTCTCCAGAGCAATTCATCAAGGTTTCTTTGCCGTCGATCTCCGAAGATCAACGGTCCCGATTAAAACTTCCCCTCCATTGCATTTCCCCCACCATCTGAACTCCCGATCAATCTCCACCGTTCATCCTTTTGATCAAACAGCCCAGAATTAACCCTACCACCATTCACCTAGCCGCCTCCCAATTGACCCATCAATTAATCTTGACCGTTGGTTGTTTTCATCCAACAACCATGATTTATTCTCGCGCCCAAAGTATCCTTTGACCTATTCTTCACGATTTTTCTTAATTTTGTTCATTTTTTGCAGGTTATTAAGGTTTTGCCCACAGTTTTAAAGGAAATGAAAGGTCGGGGATGACGATCCCCCAGGCCACTATCCATGAAGAAAATGAATCCACAAGGTTCAAATTATGATTCCACCCTTGCCTCATGAACATAGGTGATCTCATGAAACCTTCCGCGCACCTGCAAAACTGCAAAAACACAGTCAGAATCCATTTATTGAAGAATATCAGCATTGAAGACAGGAGATCAAAGAGTATCAGTGTTTAAAGGTTTTAAGCAAAGTTTAAAGGGATTGAGGCCTAAAAAATCAAGAATTAAATGCCTAATCCACAGTCCACAGAGGATAATGACCTGAAAATAAAGATTAAGCTTAATTAAGCCTAAAACACAAAGTAAAGCAGATTAAAGGTGTTTTAGGATAAAACAAAGAAATATATCAGTTCAAAAAGCCTCCACTGCCACATCAAAGGCTAATTGAATCCTCTCCAGCTACCAAAGAGCCACCTGCAGCTTCCATAAATCAAAAGAAGGCAGAGTTATTGCCTAAGTCAGTGATATTTTGTTTAAAGCAGTTAGAGTTATTGCTAACTTGCCTAAAGAGCTTTAAAGTCAACAAAATCTGCCAAGCAGCCTAAAAACTTAATGAAAACCAATTAATACAGAGAAATATCAGACAACTTCTCTATTGAGCCCCTCAAAGGCCGAGAAGCATTAACTTGTATTAATTGAGCCTAGAGATCTTTTCTCTCATCCCACCTCCTCATTTCTTCTATAAATACTTCTGAAGAAGATGAGATAAATGTTGGTCTCTGGATATCTGTTGCATGTAAATAGTTTACTGAAGCTGCTGTAGCCCTGTTTGTAATTGAAGATACATAAGCTAAGATGAGAAGTTTGAAGCTATAGAGACCCACTGGACTTGATGATTGTAACTGGTTTGAACATCAAATACAAGCTAATTTATGGGATCTTGGTCTATGTCAATGGTGATGTGTTTCTAACTGTAATTGTTATTTTTATTTATGTTTTCATTCTGTCCACCTTTCTCTGATAAAGAACAACAAATATAGAGCTAGGATTTACTGTTAAAAGTACCCTACTCTCACTGATAAGCTTTATCTCTATGTTTTCCTATGGAATATGCTGAAAGCAGGCTAAATTAAAGTCTTTACTTGATCTTAAGCTATTCTAAGTGTTTTAAATGTTTTCTATTGAAAGTGTATCAAAAGCAGGATAGTATCAAAGTACTTTCCTGATATTATATTACTTTTATGTCCTTCCTTAAGTGCATGCCAAAAGCAGGATAGTTTCCAAGTACTTACTTGACCTTAGGATGCTCTTTGCTCTTCATTTGTTTGATTTCCCTCACTCCATTTCTTATTGTTCCATTCCATAAAATCAACTTAAAGAGATCCTTTGACATACATGACTTGCCCCATGGACCACTCTTGAACCTTGTTGTTTCAATTAAATCCTCTTATGACTCCATAGCCCAATGGATTGAAGTTTCTCCTTGCCTATCTTATTAGCTGAACCATTCTCCCACTTATTCACACCTTCACCCTTCATATAGACTTCCTTCACCTTCATCATATCCTTGCCCAACCAAAACGAAAAAAAACCATTGTTCTTAATAACTAGCCTAATATCACATCTCAGACCTTAAAGATAAATCAATCTTTGCACTTATAGAGAGATCCCTCTCTGGATTCAGGAGGGCTAGATCCTAGAATCCCAAAGTGGTTCATATGTAGGCTTTGCAGTTTGTATTTTCCAATCTTGCAAATTACAGAGACCTAATATTCTGGTGACTCCACTGGGGACAGAAGACCAATTAACCTAGATTGGCTTCATAATAAACATGGTGGTGGAACCATAAAACATTTTACCTCCTTAAGAGCTAAAAATTTTCCACCTAGCGACTCCACACTCTATAACTCCCAAAAGACCAAATTACTCCACTAGGGAACCAAGACCAATTAGCCTAGATTGGTATTTAATTGTTGATGGTGGACAACAACCCTCATTTAAACATTGAGAATCCTCCACCTGGCTACTCCACAATTCCTAATAGGCCTAAAGACTCCACTGGAGGAAGAACCTGAAACATGGCCAGACATTCCAGGAGGATAGAACATTAAGGCTGGATTTGGTTTAAAGAATTCATTGCCTTTATCTACAACTATGTTCTGTCCTACTTTAAGCCTGATCAAGTGTACAAAGATGAGATCCACACTGATTATGGGAAATATCTCAAGCCTCAGTTTTCGGACCATGAGCAGACCTATACACCTGTGAAAGACCTAGTAGAACAAAAGCCTCATGCTGTATTTCTCACCCCTAATGAAACTTCAAGCAGTCATAGGCCTCTTGTTGCACTACCTACACCCACAAAGGTCATAGAAAGATATAAGCCTCTAGTTTTACCTCTTATCTTCCAGCCCTTTCCTGCATAACTTACAAATAGGCTACCCCTTTTTGATGGAGAAAATGAAAATATCACTGCTGAGCAACATGTTCAAAGTCTTGAGGATTTACTTGACTTGTTTGAAATAGAAGAATATGATGTGCGTATTAGAATGTTTGCCTTATCATTACAAGGAAAGGTTAAAAGTTGGTTTAAAGACCTTCCAGCTGCAAGCATTATCAATTTTCATCAATTTGCTCAAGTTTTCCTTGATAAATGGGTAGTCCTAGGAAATGTTTTCCTCATCCTAGAAGAATACCAGAACTTGAGAAGACAACCAGGGGAGACAATACAAGACTTTTCAGCCAGGTTCAATAAGGTATACAATGCAATACCTATTAAGATAAAACCACCTTTGGGATGGGCCCTAGTGCACTATCCAAGTTCTTTTGACCCTAAGGTGGAATTCCATATAAGAGAAAGAGAGTCTTCTAGCCTAGAAGAAATGCAAAACATAGCAATTACTGTTGAATACAACATATTGTGCAGGGAGGAAAGATTAAATGCAATAAAGAAAGACCAAGCAGAGCAAAGAAGGCTGATCTTTGCAGAAGCCAAGCTGAAAAAACTTATAGAGACAGCCAACAGCTTGATAAACATAAAAGAGGAAGAATATGAGATTGAAGCTAGAAATGCTTATTCAAGGGGACCCACACCTTGTCCTCAAGAAAAACAAACCAGATCACTGCAAGACACAAGCAACATGCAAAGCATATATGATAAACAAGATTTCAAATAAAAAAATGAACTTGCAGATTATTTTGAAGAAGGAATTGCTGAGAATCCAGTAGGTTTGACTGGTGACATTGCTTATAATTATGATTTTCCCAATTATGATCTATCTGATGATGATGTTCTCCAAACAAAAGTTGATCTTGCAGGGTCATCATTAGTAGATTTGTGGGAGGAAGATCATGTCTATCAACTTCAAGAAAGTAATGAGCCAAGTCAAGCTATTTATGATGCTGATGAAGAAAGTTATGAAAGTCTAGTAGCAGGTGAAGATTCATCCAATTTTCACTCTGCTTTATATCAGATCATCAGTAATAATTTCCATGAAGGTGGAAGTCAGCAACCTTTCAGTTCAGAGGATGAGGAAGAAAGCAATGAAGAAAATCTTGAGCAAGTTGAATACCCTGAACCTTCTCCTGAAAGGGTTGAGGTAATCAAAGAAACCCTTGCTCAAGAATATGTTAGTCTTTTCATAGATTTCAATCCACTCAAGCAAAACCTATCAGGGTTACAAGAGGAAAACACTGCAACATATGATGAGTCCTCTAGTTTAGATAATAATGAAGATGAGGAAGTTTTTCTTTCTCAAGAAAATCTTTACCCGGATCCAGTGGAGAAAGAAAAGGTAATCCTGGTTGAAACCTATCTTCCAAAAATTACCAACCAAGTGAAAGATGATCATGCTTCCAAGCAACATACTGAAGATATAGTCCTCAAAGCTGATGTCTTAGAAGCAGACAATCTACCAACCATGGAGGGCCAAAAGGAAGAGAATCTTCATCTTTTCTTTGTTGATCCTTTGGAAGAGTGTGTGGAGGCCCCAACTGGCTCAAATTATCAAGCATGGATCCTTTGCAAGACCCAAATGCATGAAAAGCTGTCACCTTCTGTGATAGCCTTGGTTTTGAAGATTAATCTTCAAAATTTACTATGGTTACCTTTGACTAGTAGCCAGTTTCTCTTTTCCTTTTTGTCATTACTCAACTGGTTACATTGGCACTATTATATCATATGAAGCATGTAAATATTTCAAGAGTTAGAATAGGGTAGATAGGAATGTCAATAAAGCTCAGTTTTGAGCAATTAGATAGTTGTTGTTTTCTGCTTTGAAGAAAAAGAAAAATACAAAAACAATAGAAGATAGAAAAGAGCGTAGTGTAAAAACAAGAAAGGTACAACCCCATACCAAAAAAGAGAAACAAAGTCTGAAAGTGTGCAAGCTAAAATGCCACTTCTAAAAACACACTTCTAGTTAGTCATACAACCTAATCATGACTAATTAGCTTTTCAATTTACTACTGATAGGTTAGTGAATTAGATTTTCCAAACAACTCAATCTTGGCTTATCAGTAAGGTAGATTAGGATAGAAAAACAAAGGTTCAAACAAGCTCAAATCTGAACCTATGAATCTCAAAAGAGGAATGGCTCTAATTAGATTAAAACTTGAGCCAGAGGTAGAAAACAAACTAGTTCTAATGTGCCCAAAACTTGAACCAGGAAAGAATGAAAGACAACTCAAACAAAATCAAAATAGAGCTGAAGAAATAATGAAGGATGTTTTGATTTTAATATCATAAGCCTTCACCATTTTGCTTTAATTTTCTGCAAATAATAGTCTATGTGCAGCTTGTTTTTATGCCATAGATTCACAGCAAGTCAGACTGCTTAATCCTGGCTTGGCTGTTTTTAAATTTATGTTCTAGAAATTAGAGAATAAAAATCTATCAGACAGTCTAATCCTGAAAGATAGTAGTTAGGTAGAAAAGCTTATGAACTCAACTGTTTAATCTGAGTTCATGGAGAAATAAGAGTAGAAATAGATTAGTTTTCCTGTTTTCAAAAAAATAAAATGCTGATGTTCAAGGTTTGCAAGTCCAAATGCACCTTCTGAAGAAAAAATGTTAGGAAGTAGGTGTGTAGGTAGCTATTTGGGAAAGAATTTTTCTGCTGATATGTCTAATGTTCTGCTCATCTTTCAAGCAGTTGAGCAGAGAAGAAGAAAAGGTTGTCAAGGAAAAAAGTCACTGATCTACATCCATAGAATGCTTTTTTGATTTTCTTGACACCTCCAAGGAGCCGCCATCCCAAGTTGGAGCTGTTGTTAGCCACCTATAAAAAATTGTCATATCAAATGGTGGCTAAGATCTTTTTTTAAGCCTTTAAGAAACAATTTCATGGCCAAATTTTTAGTTCTTAAAGTCTTATGAAGATAACTAATCCTTGAGTTAATCTTCACTGATGTTTCCCTCATAATCCTAAAAATATGTTGTTTGCCAAGAGAAGATTGCTTAAAAACCCCATTTTTCCCATCATTTTTACCCCTCCTTTCTTCATAAATAAACCCCATTTTCATCCCTTTTTTCCTCCATAAAACCTCTCCATAAGCCTCCATTTAACCTTCAAAATCATTCCAAAGTCCCTTTTAGACCTTATGTTCCCCTCTGATTTGGTTTAAAATCCTTCATTTCCTCTATCGGAACCACTATTTTGGCTTAAAAACTTTGTTTTTAGGCCAAAAAACACCTTTTCTACATAAAGTTTTCTTAAGCCCCTGAGGGCTTAAATCTTGTAAACCCCCTTCCTCATATGACTTACAGCCCCGCAACCGGGCAGTAAAAGCCTTAAAAACCTTTTCAAAACCTGACTTTCCTTTGATTTCTTCTGTTCCCCGACGAAAAGGTTTAAATCAATATAGACCGTTGATCATTTCGGATCAACGGCCCTGGGTCACCCGATCCCCTCTCTTACCTTTTCCTCTGCCCATTTAACTTCGCTCCATCATTAAATCTTGATCGTCCATTTCGAATATCCTACGATCTGGATTAAATTCGATCACCATGCCTTTTCTCCTCCCCATTTCAAACTCTCTGCTCCATCCTTTGATCTGAATCGTCCATATCATAGATCTGATGGTCACGATCTATCCCGAATCATTCATCAAACCCCGATGCACCTGTCCACTCATGAGTTGCCACCTGGACCCCACTATCTCCCCGCCCTGCAACTTACCCCATCACAATTTTTCCGCACCATCGGATCTGGGCCCTCCGATCTGACGGTTGATAATTCTTTTTGCAAAATTTTTGAGACAAAACATTAATGTCCAAAAAAAAGTCCGAAACCGGTGGTATTGAAAAGGACACGCGTCGAAAAGTGTATCGTATCACATTTTTTTTTGTGAAAACCACAAACCGTCTCAGAGTTGCGCGAAAACCATTATGGTTTTCCGCTTTACCACCTTTCCCCACTGCATTGACTTTCCTCCTTCTAATCTTAGTTGTCCATCGTTTCAATCCAACGGCTCCGATCATCTTCCGAACCCAAGTCTTTCACCCTTCCTCTTTGCTCCCGAACGCCTCGTCAGACAATCTCAATCGTCGGATCCCCTAATATGACGGTCCCGATTTAACCTTCCCCCATTTTATTTACCCTCCACCTATTCTCCAAAGGACTTCACCAGACGATCTTAACCGTTTGTCATTGTAATCCGACGACCCATATTGCATTAAAACCCCAGGTCTTTTCCCCTTTTTTTTCTCTCCCGAGCATTTCATCGAGGTTTCTCTTCCGTCAATCTCCGAAGATCGACGGTCCCGATTAAAACTTCCCCTACATTGCATTTCCCCCACCATCTGAACTCCCGATCAATCTCCACCATTCATCCTTTTGATCGAACGGACCGGACTTAACCCTACCACCATTCACCCAACCACCTCTTAATTGACCCCATCAATTAATCTTGACCGTTGGTTGTTTTCATCCAAAGGCCACGAGTTATTCTCGCACCAAAAGTAGCCTTTGACCTATTCTTCACGGTTTTTCTTAATTTTGTTCGTTTTTTGCAGGTTATTAAGGTTTTTCCCACAGTTTTAAAGGAAATGAAAGGCCGAGGATGACAATCCCCCAGGCCACTATCCATGAAGAAAATGAATCCGTAGGGTTGAGATTATGATTCCACCCTTGCCTCATGAGCATAGGTGATCTCATGAAACCTTCCGCGCACCTGCAAAACTGCAAAAACACAGTCAGAATCCATTTATTGAAGAATATCAGCATTGAAGACAGGTGATCAAAGAGTATCAGTGTTTAAAGGTTTTAAGCAGAGTTTAAAGGGATTGAGGCCTAAAAAATCAAGAATCAAATGCCTAATCCATAGTCAGTAGAGGATAAAGACCTGAAAATAAAGATTAAGCTTAATTAAGCCTAAAACACAGAGTAAAGTAGATTAAAGGTGTTTTAGGATAAAACAAAGAAATCTATCAGTTCGAAAAGCCTCCACTACCACATCAGAGGCTAATTGAATCCTCTCTAGGTACCAAAGAGTCACCTGCAGCTTCCATAAATCAAAAGAAGGTAGAGTTATTGCCTAAGTCAGTGATATTTTGTTTAAAGCAGTTAGAGTTATTGCTAACTTGCCTAAATAGCTTTAAAGTCAACAAAATCTGCCAAGCAGCCTAAAAACTTAATGAAAACCAATTAATACAGAGATATATCAGACAACTTCTCTATTGAGCCCCTCAAAGGCCGAGAAGCATTAACTTGTATTAATTGAGCCTAGAGATCTTTTCTCTCATCCCACCTCCTCATTTCTTCTATAAATACTTCTGAAGAAGATGAGATAAAGGTTGGTCTCTGGATATCTGTTGCATGTAAATAGTTTACTGAAGCTGCTGTAGCCCTGTTTGTAATTGAAGATACATAAGCTGAGATGAGAAGTTTGAAGCTATAGAGACCCACTGGACTTGATGATTGTAACTGGTTTGAACATCAAATACAAGTTGATTTATGGGATCCTGGTCTATGTCAATGGTGATGTGTTTCTCACTGTAATTGTTATTTTTATTTATGTTTTCATTCTGTCCACCTTTCTCTGATAAAGAACAACAAATATAGAGCTAGGATTTACTGTTAAAAGTACCCTACTCTCACTGATAAGCTTTATCTCTATGTTTTCCTATGGAATATGCTGAAAGTAGGCTAAATTAAAGTCTTTACTTGATCTTAAGCTATTCTAAGTGTTTTAAATGTTTTCTATTGAAAGTGTATCAAAAGCAGGATAGTATCAAAGTACTTTCCTGATCTTAGATTACTTTTATGTCCTTCCTTAAGTGCATGCCAAAAGCAGGATAGTTTCCAAGTAATTACTTGACCTTAGGCTGCTCTTTTCTCTTCATTTGTTTGATTTCCTTCACTCCATTTCTTATTGTTCCGTTCCATAAAATCAACTTAAAGAGATCCTTTAACATAGATGACTTGCCCCATGGACCACTCTTGAACCTTTTTGTTTCAATTAAATCCTCTTATGACTCCATAGCCCAATGGATTGAAGCTGCTCCTTGCCTATCTTATTAGTTGAACCATTCTCCCACTTATTCACACCTTCACCCTTCATATAAACTTCCTTCACCTTCATCATATCCTTGCCCAACCAAAACCAAACAAAACCCTTGTTCTTAATAACTATCCTAATATCACATTTCAGACCTTAAAGATAAATCAATATTTGCACTTATAGAGAGATCCATCTCTGGATTTAGGAGGGCTAGATCCTAGAATCCCAAAGTGGTTCATATGCAGGCTTTGCAGTTTGTATTTGCCAATCTTGCAAATTACAGAGAGCTAACAGGGGGGTGGGAAAATTTTGTGTCTTTGAGGGAGTTTTATCGTCTGTTAGACCCATGTCTGATTTTCTTATAGGATACTATGGCTCTGACTGACGAGAATATCTATTTTTTCCTACTTATGTTTCCAGAATGGCACGTGACAGCGTTAGATGTAGAGGGTTGTTCGGGAGGTCTAGCAGTCCTATGGGATCCTCGATGGGATTCTTTCAAGGCATACAACTTTTTTGGCGGGATCATCATTACTATTCACCTTTAGGGACTTTCACACTGAGTCACATTGATTAATATCTATGCGCCTTATAATAATAGGGAGTTTTTTTGGGAAAAAAATGGATAGATGCGACATTCTCTCCCTCGATCATTCGATCATTGCGGGAGACCTGAATTACACTCTAAGTGGGCAGGAGATATGGGGTTCGGGGAGACTGGATCCACTGTCGGATCACATAGGGGAATTGTTCCGCTACAATCATCTTAAGGATATCATTCCATAGAAAATGAGGCCAACATGGTTCAATGACCACTCGGGAGGCGATTTCATTACGAAAATATTAGACAGAATTTTGGTACAAGAAGACCTGCTTATGCATTTGGGGGGTGTAAACGCTCGTGTGGAGGACCTCCTAGTTTATGATCACCATCCCAATATTTTAGAATGGAATTTTGAGAGAAGGATATAGGGGTATCCTTTCAAATTCAATCGTGTATGGCTTGACGACAATTATTTCAACATCATGGTTCGACATTTTTTTAAGACTCATAGAAGGGAGGTTGGGACACCTTCAATGACTTACCTATCAGATTCTTTGAGGCTACTAAAACAGAAGGTTAGGAGTTGGGAGAGGGATAAGAAACGACATATGAGACTCAGATTGGAAGATATCTCTGCATAGATGTCTAAAATGTTGGGAGAAATCGTAGATGGTTTCAGGTATGATATGGTTTGGGACAACATCAAAACACTGGAGTCTGAAAAAAGGAAATTACTTCTCATTCAAGAACAGACCTGGAGGCTGAAAATTCGGGCCATCTGGCTAAAAGAGGGAGACATAAACACAAATTATGTCCACTCTTACGCAAATGGAAGGAAGCTAAAAAAGGGCATTCAGAACATTTCAAGTGATGGATCTGTTCACAATACTAATCAGAAGATACAAAAGGCAGTTGTTAAATAATTTGACAATTTCTATAAGGCACATGAGGGATATTTTGTTGAGGAACAAGTCTGGGCTGTCAATGAGTACCCTACGATGTTCTTGACCGAGGACAATGAGAAGCTAATCAAACATGTCAGTATGGAGGCGGTGGAGGTCATTCTAAAATCACTATCAACAAACAAGTGGCTGGGGCTAGAAGGATGGACCCCAGATTTCTTTTTACACTTATCTGATATTTTATTAAGGGACCTAACAGATATGGTAGATGATATCATAAAGGAAGGAAAAATTTGGGGGGCAATTAACTCTACATTCTTTACCCTTATTCCCAAGAAGAAAGGATCAAATATTTTTGACAAATACAAACCTATTTCTTTGAGCAACACTTTATATAAAATATAGTCAAAATTGATAGTAGAAAGAATTAAGAGGGTCTTTTCCACCCATATTTCAATGAAAAAATTCAATTTTCTAAACAATAGTCTTATACATGATGCATTGGATACAGTACAAGAGATTATGCACACTATCCACAACAAGAAAAGGGAGGTGATTGTTATGAAGGTAGACCTGAGCAAGGCCTATGATCGAGTCGACTGAGATTACTTGAGAATGGTCCTACATAAGATTGGGTTGCACAGGGAGGCGATAGAGTGGGTCATGAGATGCATTTTCCACACATCAATGGTCATTATAATTAATGGATCGACATCTATATTTTTCAAACCCGGTAGAGGCCTTCGACAGGGATGCGCTTTGTCGCCTCTGCTTTTTCTACTTATCATGGATTCCATGAGCATTAAGAATAATAAGGAGAATGCAGTGGGCACGTTTCAGGGGATCAAGATCACTTCCAATCAGGAGATAACACATATTCTGTTTGTAGATGTCATAATGACATTTGGTATATTGATCCGAGAGTGCTAGGAAAGACTATATTTCATTTTTCAAAAACTCTGTTCAGCGTCGGGGATGGCGGCCAATGGTGAGAAGTCTTGCACTTATTTTTTTGAGGGAGATTTCAACTATATTGAGCAGATTGGGAAAATTTTTAACTTCCAATATAAACCACTTTTTGAGGGTCTAACTTATTTAGGCTTTCATCTGAGACCAACGACATACCGTGTGGCAGAGTGGTAATGGTTTATCGACAAATACAAAAATTGGATCAATGGTTGGTCGCAAATGGTTATCTAAGGGGGGGAAATTGACCTTAATATAGGTTGTATTACAACATCTCATTGTATATTGGGTTCATCTCTTTATGATCCCAAAAGTTATTATCAACATGATTAAAGTTTCAATGACCAACTTCCTATGGAATGGAATTAAGGGGGAAAATAAATACCACATTGCAAGGTGGGAACTTCTAACAATGAAGAAGTACCAAGGGGGTTGGGGGATCTTGAATACAGAGTCATTTTGGAAATCTTTGTTGATGAAATCATTATGGGGGTGTATGCATTCACAATGCATATGGCTTGAAATAATTTCATATAAATACATAAGGACACAAGACATGGAGGAGGTATTTTTCATGGGATGGAGACAGGTGGATAAGAGGTCAGAAATATGGAAGGGGTTTAATAAACTGTGGCCAAAATTTAAGAGACATCTCAAATGGACCTTTGGAAATGGACAGAAGATCATGATTGGTGAAGGAAACATTCGGGGATTTCCAAAGGATTTCATATTGAGTGAACATATGAGATTAATATAGCATGGCAAAGGCATCTTTTTACTAGCTCAAATCATACAACAGTGGGAGGACGAGATTCCAGGATGGAAAGGTGCAGCTGAAATTGGACTAGGAGGTGTTGATGCCATCGAATGGTCGACTTGTATTGACACTATGAGAGGCATGGGCTGGGGAAGAAAAAATGAAGGAGATTGGGTCACGTGGGGGGGAAGCTTATATAAGGGCCATATAAGCACCAAGGAGACGTATATGGAGATGATTAATCTATAATGCAGATTTACAGAGAAGTGTTGGTTTGCGAAATTATGGAAGTGGAAGACTTAGAAAAATATAATCATCTTTCTATGGTGTGTTTGGCGGAACAAAAATTTAACTTGGACAAATTTAATAAGAAGGGGAAAGATAGGACAGGGCATGTGTGTATTGTGAAAGAATGCAGAAGATGACAACCAACACATCTTCTATAACTTTGCATTTACTAAGGAGGTCAGCTCCCTATTATGCAAACAATTCAGTTTTCAGACACCAGACTATCAGTTGGTCTATGAATGTACTAAATCGTGGTCTGCAAAGGGTAAGGACTAGAGGGTCATACCTTTTATACTACACTGGAGAATCTGGATATGCAGAAATTTGAGGATCTTTAAGGAACGGTACACCTCGCCAATGTGGATAGTGACACACATCATTCAGACTTGGGAGGAGATGAGAGTCCAGCAGAAGTCTCCAAGATACTTATCTATAAGACATCGTCCTCATGATATTCACTATCCTGCTGGGTATTTTTACGGAGGAGCACAAAGTGGCAGGTGTGGCTGCGGGCCCTGGTTGATGATTAATCCTTTATGTCATTATAAGATTCATTGGTTTGGAGGCCATGGGACTAATACCAGGACGAAGACACTGGCTTTATGGGGTCTCCTATGGTTCACCAAAAATCTCTACATCGACAAAATCTGGATTTTCAGTGACTCAAAGATCCTGATTGATTACCTTAACCATAAAAATCAGCTGGCTCCTATTCATTTTTCCTCTTGGATTGATCGGATAAATGTTTTGGTAAGACCCTTCTCTAGCATTTCTTTCACACATATCTATAGAGAGAAAAACATGACCACTGACAGATTATCGAAGAAGGTACTAAGAGGTACATATGGGGAGATGAAAAACGAACTTTCGAAAGAAAATGGTACAGGGGCAAGGGGCAGTGTTAAATTTCTCTGAACAAAAGAAGCCAGTGAGACAACGAAGAGAACACTCAGAAGAATAAGGCACTAAAAATATGGAGGAGAAATCAATTTTGACAGTTTTGGTTTACAGATCCTATTCATACACAGTGCGTAAGTTTTGACAATGCAAGTGTAACACAATATTATTTGTTTTTGCAATACAACGAGTAAAAATTATAGCGAATGTTTAGAACCAAAAGAAGATGATGTATGGAAGAGGAATGGGCAAAGAATACAGTTTTTGTTATGAAAGATGACAAAACAAAAGAATAGTTAGACGGTGACAACAAAGGACAATACATAATTCATTTGTTTATGTATTTTGCTTTTAGATAAACTAATGACCATATGTAAGAAAAAGAATTGGATTTTTGTACTGGTACATTAATATACACCAGACGTTTTTTATGCTTGAAAAAAAATGGTAAATAAATTAATTTTACAGACAAATACTATTGATTGCAAAAAAATTGTCTACAAGTTCTCGCCCTTTTCAACAAGACAATATGGGAAATAAATTAAGTTTTCAGAAAATTACTATGGACTGCAAATGTTTGTTGACGTTGAGCCTCCTACAGCCTTTCCCATTGAATATCTGCATAGGAGAAACCAACTCTAGGCCCTCCAAAGAGGTTACATGGTGAGGCTTCTCTGACCGCATCACAAAAAATGGAATTTCTAGCGACACCAACGCATGATTTTCCAAGCCAATGATACATCCTTTATTTCAAGGCAGCCAAATTTTTTTTCAATCTGAACATTAATTCTGTAAGAAGACTTCTTTCTCATTCAGGAAGAACCAAAAAAGATGAGATAACATTGTTTTAGGGTATTCTTCTCACATATTTACAGTTATATTGATTATTTCAAGAACCGTTTGTTTGTGTTTTACTGTCATGATCAATGTTTGAACATTCAGTATGTAAAGTTTGAATCCTAAATATATTTCATGAACATGGAGGTTATCTATAATATTACTTAATTGTGCAAACTGATATAAATGTCTCTGGGATGTTAATTGGTAATTTCAATTCTATGTTAAATCGTTCATGAAGTTGAACTTAAAACTGATAGATCCAGTAAACTGATCATGATGATTGTATGGAGGTGTAATTCATTCACCCTCTATTTAGTTTGAAAGAAAGGTATACAAATTCATGTATATTGACTATTCGAGTGTTGTGTGTGTCTATTTCAAGAGTTGTTTGTGTCTTTTTTGAACTGTCATGATCGTTATCTGAATATTCAATGTGTAACTCTTTGAATCCTTGCCATATTTCATTGGCATGGATATTATCTGTAATATTTCATTACTGCGTAAACTATTGTAAAATAAGTCGTCCAACCCAACTTGTGCATCCGTATTAAATAAGATGTCCGGCCGTATCAACCATTCCATACGTATAAATCCTAAAGGCAAGTATTAAACACATTATATCTTGGCTGACTTTCTTAAGTGGGTGAAATTAACACCATAAGCTAGGTTTGCAGGAGTAGAGCCATAAACATATCCATACGTTGATCCAGTCAAAGAACAAGTACTAGCTGGACTAAGAGGGTTGGTACTACCTCTAAAAACTTTCGTTAGTTACGGTAATAGTCTTAATCATGGTAAGGTTAGACCTTTCTTACTAGCAAGAGATGCCAAATATTGAGGGACCGAGAAATCTATAGAAAGAGAAGGAGATCATGTCGGTAACTATATATAAGATATATAACTCGCATAAAGAGAAAACACCACTCCTTTCCTTAATCTGGTCTTTACATAGCCTCTGAGTTTACAAAGGACCTCTTTGTAAGGCATGCCACCTTAGCCTATTATTTATCAGAGATAACATAAAGAACTAAATGTCTTGAAATAGACTCTGAATTTCTATTTATTCCTAATATACTGATATTTTTTTAGATCAATGGGTTCAAAGCTGATATAACGAGAGTCATGAGACCTTAGGGAACCCTATAAATCCTATCATGAAAGATTCAAAAGTTTTATGTTTCTAAAAATGCAGATTTACATACAGGTAGAAATAGAAATGTAGATTTATATGGATTCACATTTGGAAAAATTAACTCCCTAACAATTGTGCATGTTGTCTACATGAACAAAATGTTGAGAGAAAATCGAAAAACATGCTTGCAATCAAGAAGTTTAGATGGAAACAGGAAATCCATACATGCTGTTCAAGGTACAAAATTTATACATCTGTAATTTGATGAATGCTGGATTAAATGTCTGTTTAATGCAAATTAAAATGTTCATGCCTTATGCAAAATTAACAGGAAAAGACTGCATACATATCAGATGATGCAATCTCCATGAGTGCATGCGCCTGTGGAATAGAAATCAAGCAAAAAGAATCTGGGCCACCTTTTGGAATTCTTTAGATTATGAGAAAAATCATTTGCAGAATGGTTCTCCAAGGAGCTCAAGGACATTAATTACAAAGAAATGGTGGTCTACAATAGTCACAGTGTTGGAAAGTTTAGGGCAGAGAAATGGTGGTCTACAATAGTCACGGTGTTGGAAAGTTTAGGGCAGATGTTGGAGGTAGACAAAAGTGATGGGAGGTGTAGACGTAGAAAAGTAGTGGCAGACAAAAGCAGTGGCAGGTGTACATGCAAAACTGGCAGTTGCACATGCAAAACAAGTGGTGGACTTTGGAAAAATGTATTATGAAACTTAATGATGCAATTTGACAACACCAATATTAGAAAACATTAAATGTTGTCAGACTAATGCTACCTCCAAATTAGCATTAATTCAAGTTTCAATGTAATTCAAAGCGTATCATCCTATGTTTTATTGGAAATATTGAAAATTATGCATCTTGTGAGATATAAGACCTCAAAACATAAACTTTGGATAAAAGCGTTTTTGAGAGAATGTTTTTATTAAAATAATGGTTAAAACTAGTTGGTCAATCTAAATTAATGCTCGATCAATGCCAAGTGATTGCTATAGTCCCTGCACAGCCGAAGGCAATGACTAATAACCTAATCCCGATATTTTGTTAGTAAGTTATCACAAAAAGGACACATCATAGCAAAATTAGTCATGGAGTAGTATGTTGAGAAGTATACATGCTTGGCATTTTATTGTCATCAAAAGCATTATCTTAGTCTTCATTATGATTTTTTCTAGAGAATACTTTATTTTTTTTAATCCAATTAATCTTATTTAAAAAAAGATTTGAATTTTTTTTTGGTTTTATGTAATTTATTTTCAATTAAATTTGGTCTTTTTATTTATAGATTTATTAGAAAACTTTAAAACTTGGTCAATAAAGATAAAATTATAATTTTCCAATTATAATAATAAAAGTATATGTATTGACCTAATCAACTAACGATGATTATAACATAACCCATACCTAATATTTCTAGACCTCGAGTGAATAACTCATATATCAATATCCCTCGACTTCGAGGACTAATGGATTGGGATATACACAATAAAATTTAAAAAATAATTGAGATTTCACATCTAAGTAACGAGATTAGGGCGAAAACAAATGGTTATACTTGTAACATTTTCATTCAATTGAATTAATAATTTCTTTAAAAATTCACACATATATCTATTTTTTAATATATATAAATATTTTGTAATGTGATTTGATTATTATATAGAATATTTTAATAAAATTTTATAATTTAATATTAAATAATAAGAGGTATATTTTTGAGTTGATAGGTTTACTTTACAGTCAAGTATGAGGAAGAAAGAAAAAAAGAAATTATTTTAATGTTTACTAGGTTAAAGATAGTGTGTGGGACAAGGTTCACTTTATAGTCAAGTATGAGGAAGAATGAAAAAAAATTTATTTTAATGTCTACTAGGCTAAAGATAGTCTATGGGACAGATTGCTTCTTTATCTCGTTGTTGTATATGGCCCTTTTCCTGTGAAGAGATGTGTAAGCTTTCCCCTTCGTGTTGAGTTGACACGTGTCCCTTTAAAATAAAAATACAAAATTACAATCTAAATAGAAAAATAAAATAATGTCGGTCATAATACAAAAATGAATATTTAGTAAAGTAATTAAAAAATAATGTCCCCCATAATTAAAAAAAAATGAATATGTTGTAAAGTAATTAGAAATAAAAAAAATTGACATATACTAAAAAATATATTAACAATAAAAAATTGTTTTAATTTGCCAAAATGAATATGTAGTAAAGTAATTAAAAAATAATGTCCCCTATAATTAAAAAAAAATGAATATGTTGTAAAGTAATTAGAAATAAAAAAATTGACATATACTAAAAAATATATTAACAATAAAAAAATTGTTTTAATTTGCCCTGATAAAATTCCTCTGTGCACATGCTATGTAAACTCTTTTAATGTCAATTATGTATATATTATATATTATTTAAAAAAAATTATGTATATATTGTGAAAAAAAGGTTTTTATGGTTAAAACATTTATTTGGTCCTATATATATTTTATATAACATTCAAAAATACAATTTAAACAATGAAAAATTACACATTGTATTTTGCACTCTAAAACAATTTGCACGTGAAGAAATCTGATCTCTCTTGGCTCATGTTAGCTTTGTACTTAAGTGGATCTATGCTGGTAGTAGGAAATGTCATTATATATAAGTTTTAATAATTTTAAACTTGTATCTTTGTTGGGGGTGGCAGATGGACGATTGGCAGCACAAGATGGGGAAATTAATCCCACTACCATGCATCATTAATGTTCTTAAGGCGTGTTGGAAACACTTCATCTAGTGCAAGCCTAGTGAAGGTTCTGGAGAGTTTTTTGGGTTTAACTGGCATTGGCTTTGTCATGGAACTCATTTTTGGGTTGCAAGAGATGAGGGCAGAGAATGTGGTGGGTGTAATTTCTCTAGGTGCGCAGGGTGGGTTACTTCTCAAGTCATTACTTGCTCCTTGTTTGTAGTTTGTTAAGAGTGGTTATGATTATGGGTAGTATAGTGATTCGTTGGATGTGTTGTTGGTTCAAAAGGTAGCTACTTGGGACCGTGGGATGCTTTGGCTAGAAGTGGTAAGTGATAATTCAACATAGTTTAAATATGGCGCGACTTTCATAGTTTGTGATGATTGTAGCCTGGCTTGTGGGATGCCCAATTTTGCAACTGTGCAGGTACATTCTTATGGTTACGCCTTTGATGATTTTCTCGCATGGATATATGAGCTAGTTGGTTTTTCTACCCTCGTGGGCATGGTCGATTGTTTGGAGTTCACTGTGGTTAGCAACATTCACTTGACGGGTTCGGTTGTTACCCTATGTGTATTATTCTTGTGGGAATATGTGTTGTGGGTGGGAAATCAACCTCAGGTGGTGCATATGGGCCATGGGAGCTCGACAATTGATAGTACGTGAGGTTGTTGAGCAGGTTTTGTATGTGGGGTCAAGGTTGTTCCGAGGTCAAATGGAAATTATGAGTCACAGGTACGTGGGTTGGTCTTGCAGGGATGTTGTCCTGTGGTGGCATGTGCAATGTGGGGTCTCGGTAATTCTAATAAAGAGGGACGAGTGGATGGCGATGCAATGAAAAAGAGGTTGTGTTTGCAGAGGTGTCGACCCTCAAGGAATGGGATTGGTAAATCCATTGGATTAGAGGGATATTAGGGAGGAGGTGGACCAGTAGTAGGCTAACTCTACAGGTGGAGTGGACCTCCATCCCCCCATTAGACTCTATTGAGGCTTAATTGTGTCAAGTCACACTGTTGTTAGAGAAATTATCTTGGGATTAGCACAATGACCACAATGAGCTCATAACCTTTATGAATGATTTGCAACATAACCAGTGGAACATGATGGATAGGTTAGTTTCACTCTAGCACAGACAGAAGCAGATAGAAGATAGGCAGGACTACCTGGAAGGAAGGCTGACACATATGGCAACACACATGCATGAGGCATTTTGCCAACCTATGCTGCCAGAAAATGGGCCAGATGCTCCTAATTTGGGTAATGTTTATGTTTAGTGATGATGGTCGGTTGTTTTTGGGTTTTGGGACTATTCTGGTTACTATGGACAATATGCATGAAGTCATCTAGTTTTATCTTAATTTTGTCTCTTTGTTTTTGCCAGTACCTCTTAGCCAACAAGTATGGTCAGAATGAGGCTCAAGGATTTTTTATTATGAAACTACCATGATGTAATCTCTTGAATAATCAATAGAATTTTTGGCTTACAAAAAATATATAGTTTTAAACCTTTAATATCGAAAGAGGTTAAATATCAGTGTTGAAAGAGATCAAATCTTTCTAAATGCAATTTTTTTTAATAATTTAAGAAGGGTTTGACATTGCTTTAAATCTATGTTGATTTGTAGGGAATTACATATCCCCCTCGTACTTAATAAATTAAGCAAAAAACCATTAAACTATTTTAACAATGAGATTTTATTATTATTATTATTATTTTCTAGATATACATATACACACATACATAAGACTAATATAGAAATATTTTATTCAAGGTGGACATTAAAATATTTTATTTAATTTATTATTAAAATTGAAATATTATTTTGTTTTTTTGTTTTTTTTTTTGTAAATGTCACATATCGACTCAATATTAAGCATTGAAGGATTTACACATCTCCCATATATTGGGATGTGAAAAGCTATCCACTACCCTAACAGAATAAGAACATTTTTCCTTTGAGTTACTCTTACATATGATGATGGTGATGATGGTTAACATCCAAAAAGGTAAGAGATTACTTGGAATCCTTTATAATGTCATTTTAATGCTTGAAAATCATTGAGAGAAGCATTCCAATATTGGTTTAGCTTTCATAACTTAGAGGGTTAGGAAGGTAAATATCTTGACAAATACTTTGACATTAAGATCTAATTTGGGTATACACAAAGCACTCAAGGAGAAAGTGATTTTCATATTCAATCATCTTGGTGTGACAAAGGAAACAAATTCTTTCACACCATGGTGTCTTCAAAATTGTCCAACATCTACTTTTATTATGCACCTAAGGAGAGTTAGTTCTTATTTTGCCAATGTTGATTCTATTCATTAAACTAATAAAAGAAAGAGATACTTTTGATCTTCAAGAGGAGGGTTAACCCCCTCTTTATAGTATCTTAATATTATTTATCCTTAACTGTAATAATATTGTAATATCACCAATATTTTGTATAAAAAATTCTTCCTATATTCCCCAATGATTTAGCCAAGAATTGGCATCTTTGAGCCATCCTTCCTTGAGTCGTTGGTGGTTTTGGTTGGAATCTAAAGCAATTTTGGCGAGCCTATTATTATCATGAATGTAGTTTATCTTGTTCATGTGCATTAAGTAACTAATCACATTCATGCTCTTAATGGGGGGAGGACTCACTTCTATGATATGATAGGATAATGTGCATTTCCTTTAATTTTGAGATTATAAGCTATAATTTTTTTTTGGATCTACTTTATATTTATCCAAGAATAGGAGATGCTACATCCAAAAACTTCATGGTCTATAAAATTTCATGGATATTCCACTATACAATCCATCACAAGAGATCTGATAAAATTATACTTAAAATTTTGAAATCTATACTATGCAGATTATTTTTCCTTAGAATTATGAATTTATTAAGTTACAGTTTCATGCATTCAATATGTAAAATGTGGAAAATAGATAATAGAAAAAATAAAATCACTCACAACACGACATCTTCTCGAATTATGGTGGTTAAAGTAGGAAGGTCAACTTTTGAGTGGCATAACTTTTGCATACAGTTTCTGATTGAGGTGAATTACATTGTTGGTAAGGTCTCTATGTGTATAATAACAAAAAATTGTGTTTCACTAAAGTGGAAATTATTTACTCCAAAAATTACTAATTGATTCCTCAAAGTACTCTTGAAAGTTTTCAGACCTTATTTCCCAAACTGGGTCCCACTCGTAAAAATGGTCCTCTGAGCTAAATCCTCCACATTTTCCACTTTGAAAGCATTGAGATGGATGAAAAAAATATAATGATCAAATACAGTTCATACCTCCTCATTTTGGAAATCATTTTCTCCCCAAAATCCTCTACTAAATGAGGTGAGGAAATTTTCCCTCCACCTTCTCTCAAGTTTATTGTTTAGCCTTGGTTGGAACTTGTCCTTCCAACCCAATCCGCCAAAGCTCATGTTACCCCTATCTTCAATTTTGGACCACTTTTTCAACATTGTATCCTCTGCTAACTCTACCTAATCATATGGTGCCATATATTCTACAGAAGGTAAGACCTATTCCTCTTTCTAATATAATATGGAAGGCTCATAGAATTTCATATTCTCTACATTCACCACTTAGTAAATGTACATGTATGGGGGTATATTGATTCTATAGGAATTATCTCCCACCTTTTCTAGTATCTAAAAGGGACCATTTTGCAAATTCTTGATTTTTGTACAGGGGCCATGAAGCCTCTCCTTGTTCAATTATAACCATACATTGTCTCCCACCTTGAAGGAATTCTTTGTTCGATGTTGATCATGCATGGCCTTGTATTTTTCCTATGAACTTTAACGTGTCTCTTGCACTTGAAGGTGGATCTACCTAATCTTATCAAAAAAAAAAATTCTTCCCTTAAGGAATACCCTCTAATACCCTCCCTCAATCCTCCTTGTTGTCCATATGCAATATCCAAAGGTGAAGGTGGAAAATATCGAAAACAAGTTTTAGATGGGGACTTACTAGTAGAAGTGTATACTACTTAGTTATAATATTGTTGTATATAAATCATATTTTCATCCCAAGCCTTTAAACGCTTCTGATTGTAACCCCTCAAAAGACACACCACATTTCTATCTATTACTTATGTCTGCCCAATTGTTTGTGGATGGAATGTTGTAAAACTCTTTAAATCCATGTCCATATTCTCCCATGATTTTATAAGAGTGTTGTATATATTCCAGATTTTCATCCGAAGTATTTAGATTGTTCTAATTGTAATCCCTGAAAATTTTCACCAAATTCCTATTTGCTACTTCTATCTTCCCATCTATCTATGGATGGAAATTTGTAAACCTCTTTAACATCATGTCCATCTTCTCCCGAAATGTAGTCCATATTTAAAACAATTATCTTTTGTATCCTAAAGTGCACCTAGACCTATCCGAAGAATAATTTGGTTGCTTCTTTCCCACAGATGGTCTTTTTAGAGGGCACCAAAACACACATATTCTTGAACTTTTCAACTACCACGATCAAGTAGTCATGCCCCTTCAAAATTTTTGGTAAATCTCCCACAAATTCCATGGAAATTATTTCCCAAGGACAAGCGGGTATACGTAAGGGATGATATAGACCATGTTCATATTACAGTGATTGCTAGTACAACAAATAAAGCATCCTCTTATGAACCTAGTTGGTTGTTCTTGCATATTAGCCCAATACACATACCCCTGCAAGTTTGCCACAATCTTCCCTACACCAAATTTCCCTATAAACTTGGAGGTGTAAGCCTCTCTAATCAACTACAGCCACTCACCTTTAAGAACACATCTTATCCAACCCATAAAATAACTCATCCTAAATATTGTTGTCAATTGTGATGTCACCATCATGCACATGACTTTGGATTTTGAATTGTTGAAACACCTCCTTGAGGTATTCATCCTCTAAATATGCCTCCCTATATGCATCATGGATGAATGGCTCCATGTACATCAAATTTACCAAAGGCTAGCCTTGAAAGCATGTTTCCCAACTTGTTTATGCTTCCCCTCTTATACTGGATCACTAAATGAAACTATTGTAAAAATCCCATCCACTTGTAATGTCTGGTTTTTTGTATCTTACTATAGGCATGCAAATACTATAATGGCTAATGATTTGTGTGGTTTACTATCTCATTTTCCATTATATAGTGTTTCCACTTTTGCACAACTTGCACCGAGGCATAGAGCTCCTTGTCATAGATAGGGTAGTTGAGAACTGCCCCATGAAATAATTAAGAACAACAGAATACAAGCCTTCCTCCCAAAATCAATAATAATCCCATAACATATCCCCTCACTTCTTTTTCCACTTCAAAGGTATGCTACAAGTTAGGTAATGCCAAAAATGGTGCTTGACTAATCATTTTCTTTAAATCCTCAAAGTATCTCTATTGACCCTTTCACTATCGTAAATTATTTCCACTTGTAGTTATGGCAAGGAACTAATCATTTTATTTAACTCCTCAAAGTATCTCTATTGACCCTTTCAACATCGTAAATTCTTTCCACTTGAAGTTATGGCATGGAGTGGTGTTGCTCCAACTGAAATGAGGATATGTATTTCCTCGCATATTGTGTTTCCCCAACAGAACTCTTGACTTTAGAAACATTAATAGGAACCAACCACTCATCACATACCCTAGATACACCAAACTATGTTGTGCAAACTCATACTTTTTGAGATTTTCCAGCAATTTGTGCTTCTTGAATGTCTCTAGCACCTATGTGAAATGCGATATGTGGTCCTCCTAGGTAGAATTATATACCATTATATCATCCAAATAGAAAATAACAAATGAATCTATAAAAGGGCACAATATATCATTCATTAACCTCATAAACATAGTTGGTGCATTTCATAGGCCAAATTACATGCCTAACAACTCATAAAAACCTTTCCTAGTGATATCCAAACTTCAAATCTAGCTTGGTGAAGTATTTTTCTTGTTGCAAATGATCCAAAAAATCATCTATATTGGGTGGTACTTGTTCTTGAGCCTAATTTTATTTAACTCCCTATAATGAATACACATATGCTAAGTCCCATCATTCTTTGACATGATGATGATGGGTGACCCATATGGAAATGTACTCGGTTGACTGACACCCTATTCTATTAGTTGTTGCAATTGCTTCTTTACCTCACTTGATTATATAACAAACTACCTGTACAACCCAATATTCGACAATGTGAGTTTGGAAATTGATGGATCTTGTGCTCCACTTCCTTCTTGGGTGGTATCCCTTTAGGCTTCCGGAACACATCCCTTCATTCCTATAACAACTCTTCAAGTTGTTTTTTTTGTCTCTTAATACATCCCCCTAGGGATGAATTTTCTCTTAATGAATCTTATACAACTATTTTTCTCTTAAAATAGTAAAACACACTTCTTGTTAAAACTTATTAGTTTATTGGCTTGGTTGGCACTTACTGACGAAATTTTGGGGTTGTCCTTGTGCATGTTGATGGTGATGGTTTTTCCATCCTTGACGAGGTGGTGTTGGTTGGCTCTCTGCATGAATATTTCATCTTACATGTACATATAGGGACTTACAAACATCAATCCACATCATGGGGAGCTACATCTAGTTATATTTTATCAATAAAATCAATACTAATAGAAAATATGATTTTTCATTCTTTGGCTACCTTTATTTCTTCATCCTTGTTTACCCATCCTAATGGACATGGGATTGGATAATCACAAACTTCCAATCTAAAAGTGTTGACCAAATTTATTGCAATGAGATTCATTTGTGAGCATGAGTCGAATAAAGCATCAACATTTTTCTTCTTGGCATCTATCTTTATATGGAAGTCTCTGGTATTTCCATGGTATTTTCATTCTCTTCATGTTACTGAAGGCTACTAAAATTCACCTCCTTATGCATTGATTTGTAGAAAATCTTCTCTTCCACATATGATCTACTTTCAACCTAGTTTCTTGAATCAATGACCATGAGGTTCTTCATCTTTGCATATTTCTTTTTGTTCTTTGGGTCAAAATCTAGTTGCAACTTTCAACACTTCTCCTCTATATGAAAATCAATGTTACAATGGTTGTAGTGATAACTGAAATATTTATGACTGATGTGTTGCAGCTACTATATTTTTATCTTTACCCCCTTTCCACTTCTTCTTCCCCTCCTTAGAAGTTTCTTGGTGCTCCTTCTTCTTCAACCCATTGGATTGCCCTTTCTTCTGGCCCATGTTTGCCAATTAATGTGCTTGTACACAAGCCTAATCCATTGATATAGGTTTGAACAAAATCAATTCCTTTCGTAGATAGATATGTAGACCTCCCATATACTTAAGGAGTACATCTAGGATGTTTGGTAAGATACCCAACATTATGGCCATATTTCTAAATTCAGTGGTGTACTCTAGTACACTATGCCCCTACTCTTACCTAAAGTAATGCCACCAAATTCACTGGTCCTCTACATACTTGATAGGGTAATATTGTGACTTTATGAAGGTTTTTAAATCCTCCCACTTAGTCACTGGAGGATATGCCTCCAACCTCAAGGTCTTTGTGTGGATTTCTCTCCAGGTTAGGGCATGGCCCTCTAATTTCAATTGAGAAAGCGATTTGATGAAAACTAAAACAAATTTATATTTGGTGCAACCAAAGATTTAGCTTAAGAGTGCCAATTTCTCCTTAATATGGCTTGATGTTAATGTTCACTTCCATTTTCAATTAGAACTACGAATGGTTCATGACACTCAAATTGGGTTGATCCTTTTCAGGTTCTTTCTTTGGATCCTTCTGTATTTCTTCCCAATCTCTTAATCTACTCTTTGATTGGACTTTTACATTAGAACCCCCCTCTTCTCTGAATATCGAAATCTTATTGGTTAGGGTCACCATTAGGAAGCTCACATTATGGTTTATATGTGCAGCTTATACTTCCAACCGTACAAACCTCTCCTCTACAAGATCATGAGGATTATTCATAGATTTGTTTCTCATGACTAGGGTTTTGTGACTTTTGGTTTGATAGATCCATATCCATTCAAATCCCCATAATATATCCAAAGGACCCTCCTTTTATACTAATAATATATGAAAACTACAATGAATATTCCATTGGATAGTCTGCTACAACATATCTGATAAAATACTACTTAAAATATAAATCTATACTATGCAAACTATTTTTCCTCAAAATTTTGGATTTATTAAGTTATAGTTTCATGCATGCAATATGTAAAATGTGGAAAATAGAGAAAAAACAAAAACACAACCACTCACAAACATAAGAACACAAGACATATCTTAGGAAACCCTTTTGGGAGTAAACATGATTGGAAGGTGAGGTTACTCTGCTCTTTTTCTCTAAATCGAAAATGGGTGCAAGTACAAAGAAGTGAGGCTTATGGCCCATGGGATGATATAATGCACAAATCATTTCGTTTCTCTCTCTCCCTATCCATTCTCAGCCACTCAACTTGTCTATGGAACAAAATGCACTCCAATCAAATGGAACCCATTTTAACACAAATTGATAGCCTAATAGTGGTTAGGTTTGACTCTCTCAATCTTAACTAGTGTTATAATATTGACTCTTATAGAGTCTTATTCATCATCATCATATGGTTAGCCCATTTTTCATGAATAATGGGGGCTGACGTGGCATCCTCTCATACTATGGTGATCAAAATAGGAAGGTCAACTTCCGAGTGGCATAAATTTTGCATACAAACTCTGAATGAGGTGATTCTTGCACTATTGGAAAGGTATTTGTATGTAGAAAATCATAAAAATGTGCCACACTAAAGCATAAAATCCCGTCCCCCCCCCCAAAAAAAAAAAATTCATTTTATGCCTCAAACTTCTGCTAAAAGGTTTCAAACCCTAATTTTTGAAACTGAGTCCTACCAGTAAAAATGGTCATATTTGTTGATTCCTCCACGTTTTCTACTATGAAAGAATCAATATGGATGAAAAAAAATATAATGATACAATTTAGATCACTTCACATCCATATATAAGATAACATGAGTGACCAGAGTCTCATAGAAGAGCCTTTTCTTATCCCATAACCAAAGGTCCAATAATTTACAATTATTTTCAAACCCATAATAAGCTTTCCACCCTCTATTTTTCATTTCCTCAATGCTATAGTTCCAATTGAGATTGTGGCGAATATATATTCAAATATACTTGTACGAAGGCACTTCTTCCAAGCTATTGTTGTCATATACAGAATTATCATAATCGATCTTTTTGGATTTAATTATCATAAGTTTCATTTTCTCAATGTTCATCTTCATTGTTGTATTAGAGTAAAATCCCTTGAGAATTATAAGTTGCTTACTAAGGTCATAGGGACTCCTTTCCATAAGAAAAATATATTTTTCATAAAGAATAAGGATGATGACTATAAATACTATGACTATATATGTGACTATATATAGAGAGAGTCACATATATAGTCATAGTATTTATAGTCATCATCCTTCTTCTTTATGAAAACGATATTTTTCTTATGGAAAGGAGTCCCTATGACCTTGGTAAGAAAATTAGAATTCTAATATATATATATATATATATATATATATATATATATATATATATAGAGAGAGAGAGAGAGAGAGAGTTTGATGATTTTGAATATGTATTTCCTCGTAAGAGGCCATAGGTTCAAATATGGAGAAGGGGGGGGGGGGGGGAGAGTATGTACACCTCAAGAGACTTTAACATTCAAAATCAATGCATTAAGTAGGCACCTTGTCCCACAAAGGCGTTTCATACACCAATTTTGTGTCTAGCTTGGTTTTGACCTTAAAATTATATTATTAAATTTTTTTGTAAGCTTGTTAGGTCCTTTATTTTTCATTAATTTTTAAAAGGAAAGCTACATCCACATGGATATGGTTAGGTGGCCTCAACTTGCCCAGAGGGAAACCTAGTCCGTTGGCCAACTAATTGCATGAAAAGTGATCCGAAAACAAAAAATAATAAGTTTATCCAACCATGCCAAATAAGTTTGATTGTATTTGAACCGCCTATACTCTAGATACATGAAAACATAACTATAAACATATTGGAATTTAGAGTTTTCCTACATATAGTAACAACTAAACTAAAGAAACAACCAACACACTAGTCATCATCAATAGACTCAACCGGATTCGGGTCCTTAACACTGAAACCCGGGAGCTTGGTTTGTGGAATGCATAGAATATGCTCCTCAATACAGTACAATTGTCCACGCTTCTGAAATTGGAATTGGAGTTTTTGAAACTCCTTGCTGTAGTCGAGAAACCCCTATGTTGCCGCACCCGTGTTTGCCAAAATCTGCTCCAATGCTTTAGCAGAAGAATTTTCATCAACCAGTATAGATACAAGGTTTGTTTAAACTACATGGTTCTACCTCAGGTGTGCCTTGGATCAGGCACCAAGACGTGCCATTCTTCCACATTTATGTCCGTCATGCCTTTTTATATATTCAAATACTCCTCCCATTCTTCAATTAACTGGAAAACCTTGTCCACATTTCCCTCATGGTATGTCGTAGCCGCATCGTTGATGATGCTTGAGACCGGTTTGCGACCCCAAGTTCTATCCCCAGAGGAGTTGGGCTAGCTAGTTGCCAGAGACCCCATAGACCATTTTCCTCAGCCCCTCTAACTTGGGCTTGTTTTTCCTTTTCTAGAGGCCGAGCGAGCCATCTCCTTGTACTTGCAATTACTTTGAGAAACTAACAGAAAACCCTTAACCAACTTTGATGGTAGCCAAAACCCAGAAGCACCCGTCTTCGAGGGAACACTACTGAGCCGAGGACCTGCCATAGGACATAGGTAGGAAGCCAAATATTGCAATAAATAACCCTAGTGAATCACCCATTTACTCTTCCAATTCCAAATTTTGATGTATACATACAACCAAAAATACAATGACCCCCAGAAACCATTAAGGTGCCCAATCCTCCCAAGGAGTCGAAGGGAATCAATATTGACTGAGTTGACCTCATGGAAGAGTCCCAAGGGTTCTGAAACAATACCACTAACCCACAAAAACAACATAAGGCCCCGAAGGTGGGGTGGAATGGAAATACAATGACATGACCAAAGATAAAGCCACCAACAGTATAACCCCATATGGGATAATAAGATTCTGAGAATTATAGACACATAGAGACCAAGAACAGATCAAACTATCTTTTAATTGTTGGAGTTAATGCTTAAATTCTATATTTGAGAAGTTGGTTTGTGATGGTTGAGAAATTCTCTCAACCTCTCTCTCTAAATTAGGAATAAGTTGGATCTCAGAAACTCTACTTAATAGAGTAATCTGAATGTAATCAGTGTGTGAGTGTGTTTACACATACACCATTTTGTGTATAATATATGAGTGTGTTTAGTAATTGTGTGATTTTAGCTATTTCTATCATGGTATCGGAGCTTCAAATGGATCTGTGGTGAGTCTATGATCTGAGGACATGAGGATACATGGAGGATGGTTTTTGTTTAGTGAAAGCGTAAATTGATCTAAAAGGTGGAGATTTCGCTACGGCTTTCTGTGTTCGTTGCATGACAACATATCATTTTTTTTTTTTTTTTATAATACTTGCAGTTCATACATGCTGTGAGAGAAGGAAGTACATATACTTTTATTTGCGGAGAAACTCAAGCAAATGGAATTGGAATTTCCAATCTGATTAATTGTTACTGTTTGGCATAGATATCATGGTGACTGTATTGACGCGTGTGTCAGATGTGTTACTGTTCGGCATAGATATCACGACGACTGGAATTGAATGGGCGATGGAAGAGCTGATTCAAAGCCAAAGGGTTTTGGAAAAAAAAAAAAAAAACTCCAAGGGGAAATAGACAGAGTTGTAGACAATGGTCAGCTGGTGGATGAATTCGACATGTGGCAGATTCCATACCTGGATTGCGTCGTGAAAGAAGCTCTTCATCTTCATCCCCCGTTCCCGTTGACGGATCCCCATTTTAATGAAGAGGCTGTGGATGTTGCATGACTGAAGCGTCCTGCTGTCATCGTTGACCATAAATGTATATCGCAACAGTGGTCAAAGAGTTATGTGAAGATCCCAATCTTCATGATTCAGTATCTTTTGGAGCAGTACAATATTATTTTGCTGCAAAAGACATGCTTATCATTTTAATTAATCACATTTTGGAGGTGATGGGAAATGGAGAGATAATTAATGCAATGTCATTCCGTGTTGCTTTTCTTACCAAGTGGATTGATACAACAAAACCTGACCATATTCATGTTGTTGTTTGGAGTGGAGTCGAATAAGGAAGATCACAGGTTGTAGCTGAAGATCCGTGACACTAATGGTATAAGTAGCACAAACAGTTGCAACAATATTAAAGCTCTTTGCTGGTGGCTGAGTTTTATGGTTGAATCTCAGGTGTTGAAATCTTTGTGGTTTAGTAGTATTATAAATTATTTGTAAATTAAGTGAGGATGAATTTTCAAACTAGATAAGAAGGCCATGATGTAATAGTTGAATCTAGATACATTTCGTATTTAGACAGCTCTTCTATATAACTAGCGAATACAACAGTTTGCACCCATGTATCTCAGTAGATGAGAGCTCGTCCATAAAATGACTAGCAGTTCAGCTATGTGTCTGAAGCCAGTACTTAAAATATCGAGTGGTAGTAAGGCTCAACATGGATGGTTGTCCAGATAGTATGGTAGTTGCAGATCTAGGGAAGGATCCCTAATTAGTGGTAGACATTGAGTGGTCTCCTAATGAGGTTATGCGATAGATTGGGACTCTGTCCAGTAATTGACTTCGGGAGGTCCTTGATTCGAGAGTTGAGGAAGCGAACTCGGGAATCCAACTTGCCAACTACACCTTTCCGAGGGTTATGAGGAAACTTGATGGAGCATCTACTGATAAGCTAAATAATGATTGATTATTTTGTTATTTATGAGTGATTTCAATAAATTCATGTAATGTAATCATTAAGGGGGGATGCTGGAGTTAATGCTTACATTATATATTTGAGAAGTTGGTTTGTGATGGTTGAGAAATTCTCTCAACCTCTCTCTCTAAATTAGGAATAAGTTGGATCTCAGAAACTCTATTTAATAGAGTAATCTAAATGTAATCAGCGTGTGAGTGTGTTTACACATACACCATTTTGTGTATAATATATGAGTGTGTTTAGTAATTGTGTGATTTTAGCTATTTCTATCGTTAATCCCATTCAAACACAAATAGTTCTGCATAAACTATTATCCTCTGCAACCCCAAATAATCAAAACCGGACAGCCCAAATGCCAACAGATAAAGAGACAGATGCATGGGGGCACTAGTAAGAGAGCTAAACACATACTAGTTAACCAAAGCAAGGAAAGGTCGATATTGGACCTGTGTCCGAAGATCATTTTCTTTCTGAGCCTGCTCCAAACTGCTGAAAAAAGAAACCAAACACCATAGGAAACAAATATCTCATACCAGGAATTTATCAAACTCACATCTGAATTCGCTGGAAATAAACTGATCACAAATGCCTTTTCCACCTTCTACAAGGACAATAAATCCCCGCATGCAGAGAGCCACCACTCCATATGCTTCAAGCATGTGGAGGGTGTAGGGGGGCTCCTCGATAAGACCCACATTAATCACCCACAGAGATACTGAATGCCAACTCACACCCCAATCAAGGTTTAGGATAAATAGCTTGATTTCTCTGTTGGTTGTCCCTGATATATTTCTCTAGGAGCACTAATAAGGGAGTCAAATCTACTTATGTGGGCTAGGATGGCTAAGCCATATCCATAGATTGGCCTTGGTGAGCACATCCCCAGTTAACTAGGAAATCTGTGACTTTATTTCCTTCCCTTCGAACATGCGAGGTGATGATATAGTCAAAATTTGGGAGGAGATATCCTATCTCTTGCACCAATCGAGTTGTTTTCCAATTGTGACTTAGCTTGTCCCATTTAGCTCCTTGACTCAGCTTCTTAGTGGTATAAATCACTTATTTTGAGTCCCCTTCAACCACTATCTTCTTATAACCTAACTTAATAGTCATAATGAGGCCATGCCTAAATGATGAGAATTCTTCCTCATTGTTGCTGGCATGCCCATAGTCTGATGCAAATATCTGTTGAGTTCTCGTTCTTGAGTCTCAAAAGAGTCCCCCGAAACTCACTGGACTCAGGTTTCCTTTAAACGCTCCGTCAAATCTTAACTTGATGAATCCCTCTAGGGGAGCTGAGAAGTGTTGCAGTGAGGCAATAAGAGCCACCATAAGCTTCTAATAATTCAGGGCTATCATACTTGGAGAGAGATTCAACATCTATAAGATTCTAGATTCATGAGGGGCCACCTACCAGTCATCTGGGTGCCATTTTCCCGCCAATGATTATTTATCAGATGTTCTGAGTTATTCGAGTCCAAACTTCTTCTCGAGGTTTTTGACAATCTTTAAATATCCTTATGTTTCTCTCCTTCCATATATCCCATAGAAGAAAGTAAGTGCTAGCCCCCAGGCTCTATTGAGAAGTGGACTTGAAAATACACATGTACACTATAAGAGAATAGATTCTTTGATGTTGTGTTGATCTTGGTCTAAGCAGCCAAAAAGGTCACCTAACTGCCTCCACTTTTGGTTTGCAAAAGAACACAAGTTTAGGAGGTGTTCTAGATCCTCATTGTGATGGACACATAAGAAATAAAAGGATGGAATGTGAATACCCTGCTTTTGAAGTTGATCCCAGGTGAGGATTCTCCCTTTGCATACCAGCCATAGAAAGTAAGAAAATTTTGGCCACAAACCTCCAGTCCAAATCTTCTTCCAAATAGGGTTAAGCTAATTTTTACCCCATTCATCCCGAAGGTTATATGCTTCCTTAATAGTGAAAGTACCTCGAGTGGAATATCCCCATATGAGGATATATGCTCCTCCCTGAATTGTGAGCTTCCTGGATTTCATTTCTTTGTCCAACTGCTGGCATTGATCTTAAATAGGAGGATTTGGCCAATCCCAAGACTCTTTCCATATCCTCCAATCGACATCTGTTGGGGTGGATTTCCAAAATTAGTCCACTGTGCAGAAGTTTCAGCTATTTGTATATAGGAAGAGCTCACTCAAATCTTGTCTACCAAACAAATTTTCTCTCTGTTTCCAAGAGTCTTCCTAGAACAAGGTTTTTTTACCGTTTTTTATTTCCCAAAAGAAATGGTGTGAGATGATATCATTGTTTTTTGTTGCTAGGTTCCATATTGATGAGACTTTGGGGGGTCTCGATATTTGAGAATGTCTTAAATGTGTATATTCATACCATATTTTTGGTCCATATTTGTTTCCATAATTTTGGGCCTCCTCTTATCCAGCGCCACCAAATTTTAGTGCCCATAACTTGATTTAAGGTGAAAGGATCTCGTAGACCAAGGCCCCCTTCCATATTTGTCTTTGCAAGATTGTCCCAAGAGACCAATGCCCATTTATTCAATTGATACGATCCTCCCCATAGGAAATTATTAAAGGTATCGACCATCTTTACACAATATATATTTGGAGCAACCATCCCTGAGCGTTGGTAAATAGGAATGGATTGGAGGACTGCCTATAATAGAACTGTTTGGCCTTCCAGGTTGAGGGCCTAAAAGGCCAACTATTGAGCTTCAGTTGAATATTTTGGAGCAGACTGCAAGCAGGAGGTTTTTAAAGAGTTAAACACCAATGACATTCCAAGATATTTGGTGGGTAAGGAGTCGATTCCAAAGCCCAATGACCGATCTAGAAAGGATTGGGTATTTGCTGGGGTGTTGAAAAATAATATGAAATACTTATCATTACTTATCAAGGTGCCCAAGGCTTCCATAAAGTTATTCAAGATATCTTTGATTCTCCTTGCTTCCCTCAGAGATACATGAAAGAAGAGCATAATATCATCCACAAATTGTTGGTGGGTAATGGGAAGGTCAATGCCCCAAAGATGAAGGCCTTGAATTTGAGAAGTTAGAAAAATTAATTTCAGGTATCTTCCCAGGCCTTCAACAACTAAGATAAAGATAAAGGGTGAATCAGGTCACCCCGTCTAAGGACACGAGAGGGGTTAAAATGTCTAGTGGGAAAACCATTGAACAAAATGGAAAACACAGGAGAAGAGATCAAGGAAAATACACAACTGATCCACTGATGGTCATAAAAAATATATTTGAGGATACTTATGAGATAGGTAAAACTAAGGTGATAATTGGATTTTGATATGTCTAAGTTTACCATCATACCTAGGGATTTGAGCTGCTTAAGGGAGTGAACAATTTCTTTAGAAGTGATGATCCCATCAAGGATTTGGAAACCTTCCACAAAACCCGTTTGTTCAAGCGAGAAGAGGTTCACGAGAAGGGGCTTAAGATGCTTGACAATGGCTGTGGATATAATATTATAGATAACATTACAAAGCACAATAGGTTGAAACCCTTGAGTTTATTCAGATTTAGACATTTTAGAGATTAAATCAATGAAAGTAGCACTAAGACTATGACTTACCTTTTGGTTTCACCGAGATTTCTCCACTACCTCCAATATATCTTTCCCAATGAAACTCTAGGAGGCATGGTAAAATTCAGCCGTGAAAACATCAGGTCCAGGAGCTTGGTTTTTGGCCATGCCCTTGACTAAATATTTTATTTCCTCCAAGGTGACTGCGCGCATGAGGGCCATCTTCTAATCTCTAGAGATGAACTGAGGGATGTTACACGTGATTCTATGGATGGCTTTTGATATATCCTATGCAAGTTCAGAGAGTAAGGATTGGAAGTTATTAACCATTAGATCTTCCATTTCCTCATGTTGAACTAGTCTATTCCCTACTTCATCTTTGAGAGAGAATATCTGGTTGTGTTGGTGATGTTGAATCATGGCTTTGTGGAAAAAATAGGTGTTTATTTCCCCTTCCTGGAGCCATTGTATTCTAGATTTATTTTCCCACGATATCTCTTCTTGTTTTCTTCTTTCTTCCAATTGGTTAACCAACCACCTTTATTCCTCCACCAATTCTTCATATCTACCCTCATTTATAATCTTTTGTTGAATCTCCTGTAATTTATCGTTCACCTAATGTTGGTCTTTCATGATGTGGCCAAACTCCTCAGTCCACTTCTTGATTTGAGTCTTGAGACCCTTTAGCTTAAGCTGGAAAGTATGCATGTGATTTCTCCCTTGCGCTGCACTTTCTTTCCACCAACTTTCAAATTTTTGCAATAATGAGGAGTTCCTTAACTAAAAGGATTCAAATCGAAAGGGATGATTCTTGGGGCCTATTTTTAAGTCAATCTCTAGTCTGACCAGCCAATGGTACGATCCCATGCAAGGAAGAATAAAGGCCTCAAGAAAAATTTCATGACTGATCACATGCTCAGAATGCAGAAAGCAGTCAAGACTTGACACAATCTAGTGAGAGCCCTCCCAGCATGTTATTCCATTTATATATTGGACATTATTCGTTTTCATGTCCACTAGGTGCAGGTATGATATGGTGTCTCTTAATGTCTCCATATCAACATTTAAGCGACATAGACCTCATTTTTTCTCATCAAGCGACGAGATTATGTTGAAGTCCCCACCCACAATCTAGAGGTCATGTTATCACTCATAATTTTGTGAGTTATTACTTGACATGTTCATACAGTTCACTCCTAAAAAGGATAAGGTCTCCTTAAACCTTTTTCAAGTTGGCATGGGAAATTTCATTTTTTAATATTTAACCTATCCTAAGTTTCAAGACCACCCTCATGTCATCTGAAAATCACCTCCATATAGGTCACATCATATCTCATCAGTCATCATTTGCTGACATATTTCATTTCCCAAGCTTACAACTCTGAAAAGAGGGTTTTCTGTTTTCAGAATGCAAAATTTTCCTATTTTATACATGTTTTTAGAATGCAGATTCTGGACAGCTGGAGATGTGTTTCAAAAAACCAAGATATTTTTTCCTCAAGACATACTGACCTATAAAACCCTCCAGTTTTGCAATATCTATCAAGGATAGGGAGAAAAGAGCTCATCTCTGAACCCTATGTTTTCAGAAAAAATAGAGTTTGAACTCCTTGAAGAATAGTTGAGGTTAGCTAACCATGAAATTCCAGTTATAAAGAAGGAGGCAAGGAAACATAATGTCCAAAAGGTTCAGTTTGAAAATATGAAAGAGATTTGGGAAGAGTAGGATGATAGTGTGTCAAAGACTTTAGATGACACGCAACAGTTACTCAAATGGACCCAAAGATTGAGAAGAGAAGTGAAACATGTCAAAAGATTTAACTTGCGCTTAAATTCAACCAACAGAAAGTTGAAAGATCAAGTTAAGGACCTCCAAGCGTAGCTAGAACTAATCCATGAGGATTTGGAGAAGAAGGGCCTAAAAATGATAGTAATTGAGGAGCCAATAGCTGAACTCATCATCAATGAGGAAGAAACACCTCAAGAGTCTTAATTTGAGCTGGTTTATGATTTGAAAGGTCAATGGAATGATGGAAACAATTTTTTTACAGCTGGAAGGCATATTTTTGAAGTTAGGCAAAAATTTGGAATTTGCATACTTTTCAGCAGTTTCATAGCATTTCTTTGGCTTGAAGCCAGGAAAATGCTATGAAGCCACCTATAGCTTTATTTTTGTATTTAAAACCATTTTGAGAAGCTTCTAAAGGGTGAAAATGATATGGTAGAGGTGTCAAGACATGAGGAATACATTGCAGAAGGAAAGAATCAGAAAAGTTGATGGAAAAAGGCATTTTTGTAACGCTACGAAAGTACGCTATGTAACTGTCATACTTTCGTAGCGTACTGTTTTGAAGCTTTATGAGCAGGTTTTTGTGCAGTTATGGATAGGTGGATACTTTCAAAGGTTCAAGGGACCTTTCCAGCAGTCATCCAAGACTTAAGACCACGAGATGAAGACAACTCATCAGCCAAACCATTCGTTGAAGATAAGGACCAGTTTTACTAAAAAGCAGGGTTTGTTTCTAGTTTTAGAGGAGGTCAATTAAGATTTCATGTAGTGATGAGTCCCATCACACCCTACTCAAACATGTGAAGGAATAGTTGTCAAAGATGTAAATGATATTAGGAGATAAGGTAGTTGATGTAATAATGAACAGTTTGAGTCCTATTAGGAAAAGGACTGTCAAATAGAATAGTTGTCATTTTCTCATTAAAGTAGATGTTTTATTGTTATGCAAGGTGTCATTAGGAAAATTTTGATGTATCTAGCTAGGAGGTAGATCATCTCATGATGTAACAAGTCTATTAAAGGGTAGAGATTCAAATTTGTTAAGGGTTGGAGATTTTTTGGCAATATTGCAGCTTTATGTAAATTGACTGTTTTTAGTAATACATAGACTTGTTTCTTGACTAAATTGAGATTCTGATTGAGTATTTAGTGTTTATCTGAACTATATTTTCTATGCGTACCATTTGCAGTTGTTTTCATCTTTAATACTTAGAATTCATTCATGTAATGCTCTGACTTCCTTTATAGATGAATTGATTGTGTTATTTCATGTTTCATGTGTGCTTACCTTTGCTAATAATTCTTACCTTCCTCAGTTTCCATGTCAAGTGAACTTACTACTGAACTATTGAACTTGTTGATTCCATAATGTTGAACCTTTAGTTAAACTGAGAGTGGGGGGGGTGAATCAGTTTAACACATTCATGATCTTTTAGAACTTTTCATTAAACTTATTTACACCTTCATTTCATATCCAACTTAATGTGTGAGTAATCTTAGAATGTAAGCAGCAAGTGTTAGTATAATATAGCAGTAGACTTAATATGAGAGCAACAGGTATTAAGCAGATGATACATATCAGATCAATACATAAATATCAAGCACAGAGACACCAGATATAAGTGGAAACCCATAAAGGGAGAAAACCACATCTTATTATTGTTGTGATGCAAAGGCAAGCTCCAACTCCCTCTCACCACTATTTTTCTGCAGGCACCAACCTACAGGAGGCTACAACCTCAATTCTGCAAGCTACAACTTGCAAGGAAGCACCAACTCCCTTCAATTTTCTGCAGGCACCAACCTACAGGAGTCTTCAACCTTAGTCAGCTACAACTGATAGCTATCAAGCTGCAACTCGATAGGGAAGCTCCAAATTCCTCAATTTATCAAACTGAATGTTTGCTGATTTACTCCAGATATCAGCTCTGTTCTGTATCTGCTCTTCTTCTCTTAATCTTCTCTACTTTATTCTTCTATATTCTGCATTCTCTGTATTTTCTCTCTCTCTCCTTTTTTTGAGCTTATCAAATTGATTATATATGGAAATTCTCACATGACTGTTTGTATTTCACAAGGAATTTGGAGTGAATAGTCATGACTCTTTGGCTTCTGTCTTCTTATTCCTTTTTCCAACTCATTTTTAGAATTACTACAATATGTACAAATTTCCATGCTACAGTGGGATTTTGTCTTTTCCTTAGGATACTTGCCTTTGCATCACAAACAATAAAAATAATTACAACATTTACATTCACATTTTTAATTACACATTTCAATTTCACTCAGCTCCTTTTCTGGATTTTGGCTTTACTGGATTTGTCTTTTTCTGCTGCTGTTAAGAACCTGTTCTGCATACACTTTGTTCACTGTCATTTGCATATTCCCTATTTTCTATGCTTATTCACCTGTCCAAATCATTCCTGTACCTATTCCTGTTCACCGAACTTTCATCTCTGCATGCTCTCCTCTTCTTTTTCCTTTTCCATAATTGCATTCAAGTTTCATGCCCAATCATTTCCCAAGTCCGAACAATCTCACAATCTTTGCTTTGTTCTACACTGGCAGTTCCAATGCTTAAATCTGAAGTGTTAATAAATCAACCATATTCCCTATACTTTTCAATATTTCATTTAACTGTGTGTAAATGCATCCCAAGCTTCATTTCCAATCATATTCCAACCCGGCAATCTCACTCTGCACTTATTCTACGCTGGCAAACTCAAAAAAATAAGTCTGGTAATTTTTAATGTCTCAATTCAGAGAATTGAGATATTAATTCAACGTTCCGCCATGGCTATAAAATCATACATATGAATTCATTCATATTTCGATCATTACAATTTTCGAACTTAATTTTGGCTCCCGGCTTATATATAACTTTCGAACTTTATATTATGTCGCCAATATGATTAACCTTGGTTAAACTCTTTTTAATATAACTCACCGGGCCTTATACTAAGATTACAATACGTCGAATAACATTAATAAACCAAATTCATTATATATGACTCCGCCCCGGGCCCACAATACAACCAAAGGACCAATCGAGTGCACACCGTACCTTTGTTAACCCACGCGCCCATCCGACGGTTGGTATTACGTCGCCCGATCCAACGTATATCGCTCGATCAACATGCACAAACAATAATGCGCGATGGCGCTCCGTACTCGGGTTATCCTCCGCACACCTTGGTTAAACTCCAGGCAAGTCCGACGCATGATCATCGTCCGATGGCCCTCTTCCAGATCAACGGCTCATGTCAATTTTGCTCCGCATCCTGGTACAAAAGTTAATGCGCGAAGGCGCACGTTAAACGGTGGTTTTACTGTTCATCCAGGGACACACGTCGATCAATCAATGGAATCGCTGCCAATTCGGGAATACCGCCTTCTGTATAATAGTGGTGCGATGAATACCACCGTTCACTTTAAACCGCCGTTACTGTTCATTCAGCTCTTGGTTCCACTTCTCTCTATGCTCCAGGTTCTGGTCCTCCACGATTTCAATTATATATATATATATATATATATATATATATATATATATATATATATATATATATATATATATATATATATATATATATATATATATATATATATATATATAACTTTTCATCACATTTCAAATATATATATTCTTTGTTACAACTATGGTTCCGCTACATTCAATTATATATATATATATATATATATATATATATATATATTTCGACTATGGTTTCGTTATAATCTGACGCAAAGTTCCACCATTCATAACCCTTGTGGCTATGTGTACAGTGCTCATCCCCACAGAGCCTATTCACGCTGGTTCATAGAGCTCATTACAATCTAGGTATGTACAATTTAAAACACCACATCAACCAGAAGTCGAGTTCTTCAACTAAATACAGAGCATTTGAATATAAAATCTGAAAATTAATTTATATTATGTGTAATGCCTGGCTGTATAAAATATTCTCGGAATTTATATATATATATATATATATATATATATATATATATATATATACATATTCTTGGAATAACAGCGGTTTCTCTACAATAACAGTTGTGGCTCTGCCTCTGTCACTCTGCCTCTGCCTCTGCTGCTGTGATAATGGCTCTGTCTCCGTATTTGCTTCCTCTGCCTTTCTCCTTTATATTCATTTCCTCTTTGCTGCCTCCATTGTCTGTCTTTGTCTCCTTGTAACTGTTCCTGTCTCTGCATCTGCTACCTCCTTTGCCATCAATGACAACATTTCCAACACATAAGCCCAATGATTGCAGACTTATACTCTTTTCAACCTACACATATTACAAGCAGGTTGTTCTAAGTAGAGTTAGCCATCTAGATACATCATTATCTAAATCATAAAACCCCCTTGAGAGAGCCCTCTCAGACTGAAGAGGCTAAGCTTCAGTAAAAAGTTGGTTTGAAAGAGTCACTCCAAGTTGACCATTGAAGCAGCCCAACATGACTCAATTTGGTGATAACATTTTGGCGCCCCTGCCAGGGAGCCGAAGGTGTAAATTTTCCCTGGGAAGAATGACAAAGTTTCAGTTCTAAGGTCTGAGAGCAGCAGATAATTAGACACATATTGGTTTTATTTCTTCTCTGGCGACTCCACACATTAAATAATCAATTGGAAGGTGACTCCACTGCTTGAAGATCAGTAGCTTGATGAAGTTTCAATATGAGTTCCATTGCAAGAATAAATGCCAGGTATGACCCTATGAATCGGTCTCATATCCCTAGTTTTCCAAATCCTACGCCAAAGGTTGAATGGTTAACTGATCTTCCCATATTTAAAGATGAAAAGAAAGACAATGCTGCTCTTCATTTGGTTAGATTCCATATGCATGTATGTAGACTTAAGGTTCAGTTCCCCGAGGATTGTCTCATGAAGATGTTTGTGGTCACTTTAGAGGGAAAATCATGGTCTTGGTACAAAAGCCTACCAAATGGTTCCTTATATTCTCTTGCTGATTTCCATGTTGCATTTTATGAGATGTATGAAGAGTGTCATCCCTCCTTATTTTTGGTCAAAGACTGCTGTAAACATTGTGTGAGTTTTATTGAATATTTGGAGAATTGTTATGAAGATGATGAGTTCATGGATGAGGAAATTTTAGAGACCCTTCATAACAATCCCTTTCATCACCAAGAATAAAGGATAACCTCTCTCTTGGATGAAAATAAAACCTAGTAGGAGTTTATCTATGAAAATCATGTTACATCCCCTGATTTTGATGAAACATTGCAGCAGACTTGTCAGTCTTTTGATCATCAGAAGTATGAGAATAATTTCAAACAACAAGAGGAAATATTGGAAGATAATTGCTATAATCCTGAGGTAAAGGAAGAATTTTATTCTTCATGTCATTCCTTGCATCAGCCTACATCAAATAATGATCACACTAATGAGGAAGTGGATGAAAATTTTTTTTTATCCTTGTCTTCTAATCTGAAGTCATTTGAGTGCAAGTCAGAAGATAGGATTCAATTTGTGGATGAAGTTGCTAAGAACATTGAAAATGACATTGAAGTTTTAGAAGATCAAATTCAATCTTATAGTCTTCATGATCAAGATCAGTCTTTTCAAAAGTTTTTAATGCCAGAACACAAAGAGAGGGTGTTGCTACCTTTCTCTTTTGAGATTGAGGAAGAATATTTTTTTTTTTGAAACTTAGTTTGATAGCAAAAAACTAAAATCTTGTGTGGCTGAGAAAAGCATTTATGAGTTGTCCAAAGCTGCAGAATGTCTTGAGAATCATCAAAGAGATTATGTCTTCTATGATCCTATAGCTGACTACATGGAATAGTTTTACAATCCAGATTTCCAGTTATATTTTCACTATGAGGATCAAATAAATTTTATGTTGCCTTGGTCATTTTAGTATCATGCTTACTTTTGGTTCAAGTGCAGTCAAGAGGTTCAAATGTCAGATCATATCAATGATTGGATTCATTGGAAGTTTCATGTTCCTTGAGTTAAAAATGGAGTTTTCCGCTGTTAGGGTAGGTAGGAGTGTGTGAATAAGATCAAATTTGACTGAGAAAATTTTTAGTACATAAAAATTTTGTTTTTCAGCAGTAATCATCAAGCTTGAGCTCGAGGAGAAGGCCATAAGAGCTTGGGGAAGTTTTCATAAATTTCAGAGTTTTATTTCCAAGAAGATGGATGGCACTGGAACTATAGGTTCTTCGGTGCACCATAGGGGCACATCATCCCAAGTGGAGCCACTGTTATCACTCATAATTTTTTGAGTTATTACTTGACATGGTCATACAGTTCACTCCTCAAAAGGATAAGGTCTCCTTAAACATTTTTCAAGTTGGCATGGGAAATTTCATTTTTTCATATTTAACCTATCCTAAGTTTCAAGACCACCCTCATGTCATCTAAAAATCACCCCCATATAAGTCACATCATATCTCGTCAGTCATCATTTGCTGACATATTTCATTTCCTAAGATTACAACTCCGAAAAGAGGGTTTTATGTTTTCAAAATGCAGAATTTTCTTGTTTTATACATGTTTTTAGAATGCATATTCTGGACAGTTGGATATGTGTTTCAAAAAACCAAGAGAGGTTTTTCTTCAAGACATACTTACCTATAAAAAAATCCTTCAGTTTTGTAATATCTATCAAGGATAGGGAGAAAAGAGCTTATCTCTGAACCCTATGTTTTTAGAAAAAATAGAGTTTGAACTCCTTGAAGAAAAGTTGAGGTTAGCGAACCATGAAATTGCAGTTATGAAGAAGGAGGCAAGGAAACATAATTTCCAAAAGGTTCAATTTGAAAAGATTAAAGAGATTTGGGAAGAGCAGGCTGATAGTGTGTCAAAGACTTTAGATGACACACAACAGTTACTCAAATGGACCCAACCATTGAGAAGAGAAGTGAAACATGTCAGAAGATTGAACTTGTACTTAAATTATACCAACAGAAAGATGAAATATTAGGTTAAGGACCTCCAAGAGCAGCTAGAACTAATCCATGAGGAGTTGGAGAAGAAGGGCCTAAAAATGACAGTATTTGAGGAGCCAATAGCTCAACTCATCATTAATGAGGAAGAAACACCCCAAGAGTCCTAATTTGAGTTGGTTTATGATTTGAAAGGTCAATGGCATGCTAGAAACAATTTTTTTACAGCTGGAAGGCATATTTTTGAAGTTAGGAAAAAATATGGAATTTGCATACTTTTCAGCAGTTTCATAGCGTTTCCTAGGCTTGAAGGCAGGAAAATGCTATGAAAACACCTGTAGCTTTATTTTTGTATTTAAAACCATTTTTAGAAGCTTCTAAAGGGTGAAAATGATATGGTAGAGGTGTCAAGACATGAGGAATACAGTGGAGAAGGAAAGAATCAGAAAAGTTGATGGCAAAAGGCATTTTTGTAACGATACGAAAGTATGCTTCGAAACTGTCATACTTTCGTAGCATACTGTTTTGAAGCTTTATGAGAAGTTATGGATAGGTGGATGCTTTCAAAGGTTCAAGGGACCTTTCCAACAGTAATCCAAGAATTAAAACCACGAGATGAAGACAACTCATTAGCCAAACCATTCGTTGAAGATAAGGACTAGTTTTCCTAAAAAATGGTTTGTTTCCCGTTTTAGAGGAGGTCAATTAAGATGTCATGTAGTGATGAGTCCCATCACATCCTATTCGAACATGTGAAGGAATAGTTGTCAAAGATGTAACTGATATTAGGAGATAAGGTAGTTGATGTAATAATGAACAGTTTGAGTCCTATTAGGAAAAGGACAGTCAAATAGAATAACTGTCATTTTCTCATTAAAGTAGATGTTTTATTGTTATGCAAGGTGTCATTAGGAAAATTTCGATGTATCTAGCCAGGAGGCAGATCATCTCATGATGTAACAAGTGTATTAAAGGGCAGAGATTCGAATTTGTTAAGAGTTGGAGATTTTTTGGCAATATTGCAGCTTTATGTAAATTGACTGTTTTCAGTAATACAAAGACTTGTTTCTTGACTAACATGAGATTCTGATTTAGTTTTTAGTGTTTATCTGATCTATATTTTCTATGTGTACCATTTGTAATGGTTTTCATCTTTAATACTAAGAATTCATTCATGTAATGCTCTGACTTCTTTTATAGATGAATTGACCGTGTTATTTCCTATTTCATGTGTGCTTACCTTTGCTAAAAACTCTTACCTACCTCAGTTTCCATGTCAAGTGAACTTACTACTGAAATAATAAAATTGTTGACTCCATAAGCCCAATTATTGCAGACTTACAATATTTTCAACCTACACATATTAAAAGAAAGTTTTTCTAAGTAGAGTTAGCCATCTAGATACATCATTATCTAAATCATAAAACCCCCTTGAGAGAGCCCTCTCAGACTGAAGAGGCTAAGCTTCAGCTTAAAGTTGGTTTGAAAGAGTTACTCCAAGTTGACCATTGAAGCAGCCCAACAAGACTCAATTTGATGATAACAGGTCATATGGATATATTCTTCTGAGTTTTCTGAGTTTTTGAAGGAAAACCCATTTTTCTCCTAGAATGTTAGGCCCGTATACTATAGACATTAGAGCCCAATCTCTAATCCCAATGTGCCTAAATTTACCTAAGAGAATTCTGGGAAGGCTAAATGAACCTTCAAATATGATTTCTTTCGGATTTTAGAGGATGGTTAGAACCTCACACTTCCCCTGGCATCCCGAGCTACTACCTTGCACTGGGGCTTAAAACTACTACAATTTACTTTAATTTTCCTTCCGAGATCTTAGTTTCTTGAACAATCATGATACTTAGTTTGTCTCTTTTTAGCCTATCTTTCAGGTACCGTTGCTTGCCTCTACTGTTGAGGCCTCTTACATTCTAGGATGTAATAATCATTGAGAATATTTGTTAAGTTTTTGGAAGACTGTAGATAGCGGCACCACCCTTCCTGAGTTAACCAACATGTCACCCACCATCTGAGTGGATTCATGCAAATGATTTCTTCCTCGTTTTTCCCTCCTTTTCCTAGAAGACTCAGATCGACCCCTTGGCTTTGTTGGGATCCCAATTGGTCAGGCTGATCCAGAGCGATCACCCCTTTTTTGGATTTATATTGTTGGAAGGTATCTCTATATAATTTATTTTGATCTTCCGGGGTGAATCGTTCATCCAGACGGTGCCATTTGTTCAACAATGTCCTCATAACCTGTTGCTCTATGCTGAGATCCTCCTTATTTCCACCAATATCCATGTTGGCTTGTTTCATTGGCTGTATTAGAGCTTCTTTCTCATGCGGTTCTTCTTATACCTTTATTTTGATTTTTTTTCCTCTCTTTTGTGGAGATTTTTTTATTGTCTTTATCGAATGGATCACTCGGTTCACCAAGGGTTTCACCTTCCTCTGCCAGAATGTCATATATGTTGGTAGTATTTAGGCCCTTTCGTGGCTAAGACTGAGTCAAAGCTTGGGAGGTATTCATATTTCTTTTTTTCCTTCGAACTTATTGGAAACCCTCTGGATCTTCCCGACATTTAGTTGGGCCTTTGGAGGCTTGAGACTATGGGGGATTTGGTTGGTTCAATGGAAAATCTCGGTACAAATGCCCATACTCATGGAATTGTCTACACTGGAATGGAATGTGCTCATAATCTAGGGGTTGTTGCAATACCTTATCTTGATATTTTAGTTCAATGAATTCCGGGGAGAGGCTCTGTTATATTCATGAACACACAGATTCAAGCATAAGAAGTATATCGTCCTCTATGGGTTGAATTTGCAACTTTGAAAAAGTTCCCAATAGAGTTACCAGTTCCTTCCAGTATTCCAGGATCCAAAAAATCTACCAGGTGAGAAAAAACTGAACCCACACTAAGGCAACCATGAATTTCTCCTGGCCCTGATTGTAACATTCTTCCCAATGGCGCATGAAGAGCCTGACATTGTAGAAAAAATAGGTTCCGTTTTCAAAAACCATCTTCGTGTCTTCCAAACTAGTAAAAATCATTGTGAAGAAGCCTCAAGCCCCCAAATTTAGCTCGATGTGCCCTTTTGGATGCCATTTGAGTTGGATTCATTTCACTAAGTCTCGTTCGGTGGGACAGATACTGATAAACTTATAGATTAGTGTAAGATCTTTCATAAAATTTCTATAAGTCTCTAGTTTGTTTCTAAGGATGACGAACCACGGATTTTTAACTGCTCTCAGAAGGCACTGACCACACATGCGTTCTTTCCATTGAGCGCCCAGGACTGCGGTACCCTTACCACTTCCGTCTGATCCTCCTACTGTCATTGTCGTACCTTGAGCACTTGACTCCTGAACGACTATGTTACCATAGGAGGGGATATCTCCCTTCCCGACAAGCGCACTCATTCCCCTCCATTAGCAGTGCGTCAGAGATGGTAGGCCAAATGGTTAGAAAGAAAATGTCACCTGTGGTGTGATTTCGAGTTTGTAGGCCAACCCTAACAGAGCTCATGCTAACTCTCATTCTCTTGCGTGAATAATTTAAATTATATTATTATTATTATTATAAAATTGATATAAAAATATTTTAGTTATGTTGGACATTGAAATATTTTATTTATGGTTGACATTGCATTTATTATTATTATTTGTATTATGTGAAATTTCATGTGTAACACCTCATTTTCCCCCAGTTTGTAATTGTAATTATGACTCAATGTCATCGTAAATCATGATATAGATATTTTGACTATTTTTTAATTACGATGGATAAATTATAATAAATGCAAGGTAATTTTTAACTAATGAAAATTAATCAAATGATTGACTAAAGGGTGGAGAAATGGTACTAGCTAGGATGCCACAAGCAAGAATTAATGAGGGGGTTAGGGAATTACCTTGACTACCTAGAAAATAACATTTTCCAAATACTTATATTACCAAATGACCAAAAATTCAATTTCCAAATTATTTTTCCCTATCTCCCATTTTACCAATGAATTAGTTATTCAAAGAGCTAGGTAGTTGGATAGCCAACCACCCATATTTATGGAGGTGCATATCTAGAGACTAATTGGGTAGCTGAAAATTTCCAAAGGAGGGTACAACAAGTACCCATTTCAAATTCCCAACTTTGACCCATAAAATCTACCAATACATGCCAAAACGTTACAAGTTATCCTTGGCCAAAGGGGAGGAGTGCACTTGGGGGTCAATATATCCATTCTTTAGAGGACAGGAGGAGTGTTGAAGATATGAGGAGTGAAAAAGGAGTGTCTCTATAGAGTTAAGAGTTCCCACAAGTGAAAACTCAACTAATTCATGAGTGGGATTTTTACCAATATTTTACAAGAAATTAAAAATTCTTATTGCAACCATCAATCATGCCTAAGTGTGTAAAATAAGAGCGGGGTCCATTATTGAGTGTTTGGGCTTATTAAATTTCAAATTTGACTGCAAATTTGGGGCAGGAAAACTTGAATTCAAACTATGAAGAAGGGCACTACAAATTTCATTCTAGATGGGTAGTTTAGCATACATTGAGATGGGAGGGAACTGAGGAGCGCACATGTAGTGAAAGGGATCCTTTGTGCAACTATAACTAGTTGGAAGTGTATTTTAAAAATTCATGGAAGCCCTTGCTCAATGGGTGGAGTGCTGTTGTTTTTTATTTCCTGAGAAGGATAATAGCCTTCACACCCATTAGTTTCTTGAGAATTTGCATTCCTTGGTGGTATCATGGCTTGGTTATGGGGTGGCCAACTATAGACAAAGATAGGCACAAATGAGCCCATGGTTGGGTGGAAACATGGATTCCCTTCTTTAGTTGTATGCAACTCCCTTCAGATAAGGCTTTTCATTTGTTTCTATTTGATGTTCTTTAGCTATAAATATATCTAATATATTTTTTCAATTGAAGATGTATGCCATGTTATATTTTGTATATGATCATGTCACAATGTTTTTTATTTTTAGCTAAGTGAATTGTATTACTAAGTAATAGTGCTAATGGTGTCATTGGGAACTCAAACACCTAGCCTGGATGACAGGATCCATGTGTGTAAATTGTATGTTTTTATAAGGAGATTAGACAAGCATTAGTCTTCATAGAACATTTGTTGTTAAGAATTAAAGTGCTCATGAGAGCACTTATGATCCTTGCATAATTTTGGTTTGTAGGTTTACTTAAGCTCTGAAGCATGAGGGAGAATTATGTAACCCCTTAATATTACCCAAATATTCTTACAAGCCTTCTTGAAAAATTGCACTATAAGTGAGCTTAGATTTGGGATGTAGGGATAAGGCATTGTACCATGGAATTTTCTAGGATAGTAAGAATATTAGACTCTATCCTTTGGAGACCTTATACCTTTTCTTACCCAAGCAACACAAAATTCTATCCTAATAAAAAATAACTAATTTAGACCTAGTCATCTAACTATTTCATGGGCTACATGCTCAATTGGGTGAGGAAAATTTACCTTATAAATATAGTTGGGTGAAGTAGACTATGGTCATCTAGAGTTGAAAAAATTACACCATAAATGAGTTACCTTGTTGAATCAACTGAGTTAAAGAGGCATCATATACCTCCGATCAAAGGATTAAGTATGTACATTGTTCTATATATATTTAAGTTCACACACATGCAATCTTGGGATTATAGACGATAAACTATGAGACTGGGATGCCATGTTGGACATAGAAAAGTATGTGTGTTCCCATTTAGGGATTGCTTCAAAAATTGTAGAAATATATTTGGCTTTACTACATGCTAGTTACCTATGCACATTTATTTACAAGAGTAGGAAATCATGACCTACGTTGTTAATCAAGAGGAATACTTGAACCTTTCCTTCTGGCCAAAATAACCTCTAGAGAGTAGACTAAAGTGGTTATGGATACTCTTTTATTCGCCAATAATTTGGGGTGTGACCTAGTCTTGGAAATTCCATGAAACATGGGGATATCTCAGTTTTCTACTCCGCCTTCCATGTGCTTGACATGGAAGTCTAATATAACTCCTAATTTCCACTAAAAGGAAATAAAATTGCAAGGATCACAAGTTGACAGACATGTTGGAGACAATAAGATCCAATAATTAATGAGATAGTGGATAAGAATTGTAGAATCCACCACACAAATTTAAAATTAGATGAGTTGATAAAAACTACAGGCCTAGCTATGGCCATTTAAGAATCTGACACCATTTTTGAATTTCTTCTATCCATCATGGAAATTGATCATATATTAAAACTTAGAGATGCCTACTAATGTTCCTGGAAACACAATTAACTCTTTAACTGAGATCCAAGGAAGGCCTAGGGCATGGGAAAGTTACCCCACGTGGCATAATCATGAAATTAAGGGATTAGGAAAATATCAATAAGTGTCAACATTGCAAAAGTTGGTAAGAAAATGGTTAATATGCCTATTCAAGATAAGCTTGCTATGAATTCTTATCAACCATCCATACCTATTTCACTTGGCTCAAATTTATTTTAGACTTGTAGTGATTCTTGTATTTTAAGAAACAAATTTGACTATGTGTCATTGGTAAGGTTACATCTAACACAACACATCAATAAGAATGTTGCATCTCATGCAATATGTGTATTGTATTGTTAGAATCGTTGTATTTGGTGTGATATATCCTTATATTTTGTGATAGGAGACACTTATTGAATGATATGTGAGTTTTTTTTCAAAGGAGAAACCTCATTTCAAAGTGATGGACACCCCTCATTTTTGTTAGGAAATAACCATTTTATAACACTGAGATCATACCCTTGTCACGTGGAAATGTCCTTTTGACAATAACATATCAATGGGAAACATTATTGCTATATCAATGAAGAAAGGAAGAAGGATTCTCAGTATCACATGAGAATGTTCTTTTGTGGTGACAAAGAAGGAGGTGAATAACTATTGAGGTGTTGTACTCTTTGGAGGCAATCATAGTCAATTAGAGTTTAGTCAGTCAATGGTCTGGTCAGGCAAGATGACTAGGAATGAACCTCAACAAGATTCTAGTTGGGATAATCAACTAGGGAGAACAAGTTGATAGTCAAGTAAGAAGAGTAGCTACCTTAGACAAAGTCAAAGGGTAGTTGAGAAATGGAAAGAAGTGACGATCAACTAAAGTAGTTGAAGGTATCATAATCAACTATATGCACATAACTGACTTAGATTGGTGGTTGAAAGGAAATCGGCTATAGTCATAGTTGGTCAAAAAAATGTTAGAAATATTGAGATTCCTGGGACATTAGAGGAAATTTCAGCCTAGAAGTGGCCTCCGAAGGAAAAATAATAAAATAATAGGAAAATAATAAAATAAGAGTTATGAATTTCAGAGGGAAAATAAGAAAACTACTTTTTTGTATTGTATTTTTGGCTTGTCTCCTTGTAGGTTCACTCAAATTTCATGTGGAGACACTCGTTGGATGTAGAATTAAATTTCACATCTAATGAGTACCCATTATGCATACTTTTGAGAAGACCCACATTGATAAATTTGAAGATACGTTTAAAAAACACGTTTCAACACATTTTTTAATGCATCTTCATTTTTTATTTTTATCAATGTGGGTATTCTTAAAATTATACATAATGGGTAATTTTTGGATACAAAATTTAATTTTGCATCCAACAAGTGTCTGCACTTGAAATTCGAGTGAACCGATAAGGAGATCAACCCAAAATACAATACAAAAAAGTAGTTTTTAAAATTTTCCCTCCAAAATATTTACATTTACCTCTTTTTAAATTTTAATTGGTTTACATATTATGTACATGAAAAATTCATGGGCACTTTTAGGCTAAAATTTCCTCTAATTCCCTATCCAATTATCTTCAACCACTTATCCTGATTCAAGATGCTTTAAATTAGGGTTGTTTATGGATAATGTGAGATGAGGAGAGACATTGTAAAATTAATGCATTGGTCTTAGGTGTGGAACAGGTTGACATTTATGGTAGACTGAATATGATATTTAGTTTTGAATATAAGAGCATTAAAGCTCAAAGGTTAGCTAGTTTTCCGAGTTAATAGTTTCTGAGGTAAAATATTTGTGTATTGTGTAATTATTTATGGTGTGTCATTCTTTAGTTTTTTATCTTTAAGTTCTATCATGATATTTAAAGGTTTATCTTAATCGAGATCCTAGTCTTGTTTATATGTCTAGTTGACTTTTTATTTGAACAATTTTTATTTGAAGTGAAAATTAGATGTTTTAAGACCAACATCTAGTATCAGAGCTCATTTTTGTTGCAAAGGAGCATATATTCTGTTAAAGGATGATGATCTTAAGCCTATATCTCTTCAAGAACACCATTATTGATTACATACGAGATAATCGTATTTGAGTGGGATTAATAAGACACAAATTCAATTAAAGAAGGATGACTAGAAATACCATAATTGAGATTGATAAGTTTAATGATTGAAATTTTGAGCTTTGGAAGCTTAAAATGAAGGATATCTTCATAGATCAAGAAAAATGGATCACTATGAAACCTGGAACACCTCTGAATGGAATGTAAATAGAGAATTGAAAGAAACTCAAAACAAAAGCAAGGAATAGGATCTGACTTTATCTTGTAGATTTAGTGTTGTTGAATGTCCAAGAGAAGCCTAGATCAAAAGGAATATATAAATATCCAACTAAGTCAACAAGAATATATTGGAAATGCAGTAAATAAAGACACTAAAATGAGATTTTAAGCCATATATTTCTAAGCAAAGTTAGGAATAGGATGAGTATTCAATTGAAGGGAAAACTTCTTCAGGTGAAGGATGAGACGTGCATTTAGCTTCGACATGTACACAATTAGATAAAGAGGCATGGTTTATTGACTTAAGATAATACTATCATATGACACAGAAGGCATGGTTCTATGAGTACGAATAATATGATGGAGGGGATGTCTACCTAGGGGAGAACTCGACAAATAAGATAGTTTGTCGAGTTTGAGTTCAACTATCGTGGTAGGATGGTTGTAGTAAAACTTTGCCAAGGGTATTATGTATTCTAGGTTTGGAGACAAACTTGATATTTTTCAATCAAATGAGTGATGCAAGTGTGCTTACAATATTCAAGAAGGATTCATGAAAAATGGTTAATGGAGTGATGGTATTGATGAGAGGTGTTTGGATTGGGAAATTGTACAAACTATTGGAATATAGCAACTTGAGTGGATGTAGTAGTGTATTCTTATCTGAAACTGATGAGTCAACCTATTTTCCCATAAACATAATGTAAAAATAAATTTTGGAGCTAATTCTCATATTGTATTTGATTTAGTACTAATGCAGTCACTAGTGCTGAGAACTAACAATGGAGGTGAATTATGTGGTAAAGATTTTGAGCAGTTTTGCAAATAACATGGGATAGCATGATATGTGACTACTTCATACACTCCTTAAAAAAATGGAGTTTTGGAAAAAATAAATAGGATGTTGATGGACAAGGAAAGAAGCATGCTCAATAGTGTAAGATTGGAAAAAAGGTTTTGGGTGGATGCAATTAAAACTGCACGTTACTTGGTGAATATATCTACATCATCAATGTTGGTTGAGACAACTCCATATGAAGTATGGTTTGATAAAAATCCACCACTCAAACAACTCAAAAGTTTTAGCTGTAAGGATTTTCCACGTTCCAAAGGAGAAGAGGAAAAAACTAGATACTAAGGTAGTCAAGTGCATTTTCATCAACTACAAGGATGGAATGAAACGATATAAGTTTGGGGATTCAATGATGAGGAAGATAATTTATTGTCGATATGTGATAGTAAGAGAAAATAGGTGTGCCTTTAGGACTAAAGAGACTCTAGGAAAGGAGAAATGAAGATAAAATTTGGTGTTTGACTTAAAGAAAGAAGAAAGTGACTTAGATGAGTCAACCGAGTTAGATGAAAAGGTGGAAGATCAAAATCTGGTTTTGAGTAGGTCTGGGCAATTAAGGAAATACCTTGAAATTTATTCCCCACCTAACTTCTAGTATTATTTTTTATTGCTTTCCATTGATGGCAAACCTAGGTCAATTGAGGAGGTAGTCAACTCGAGAAAGGGTAAACCCTAGTTGAAATTCATGAGGGAAGAAATTATTTTTTTGGACAAGTTTGGGACATGGAATATAGTCAACTAACTTGATGGAAGGAATCCTAATGGTTGCAAGCGGGTTTTCAAGAAAAATATGAACATAATAGGTTAAGTCGAGAAGTACAAGGCTCAACTAGTGGTGAAAGAGTATTCCTAAGTCGACTAAGGCGTGGGAGTGAACTTTGGTGAGATGTTTTCCCTTATTGAAAAATTAACTTCCATTACAGTACTAATGTATTTGGCTACAACATTGGACTTGGACATAGAGTAGATGGATGTAAAGACAACATTTTTATGTATGGTTATTTGGAAGAATAAATCTACATGAAATAACCTAGAGGATTTGTACTAAGGGGTAAGGAGAAGTTGGTCTGCAAGATGAGGACGTCCCTTTATGGTTTAAAGAAGTGACCCAGGATGTGTTATTAGAAGTTTGCCACATACATATAGGAATTGGTATTTATGAGAAGTCAAGATGATCACTACGTGTATGTCAAGTCAGAAGGAAATTATTTTATATATTTAATATTATATGTTGATAGGATGTTGTTCATCAAAACAACCATGGGTGTATTCAATGAGGTGAAGATGTATCTATCCTCCAAATTCAACATGAAAGATCTCATATTTTCACATTTCATTTATAGAATGGAGATCAAGAGATACAATGTAGTTAGGAAACTATAGATAAATGAGAGGAAATACATTGAAACAGTCTTGAAGCATTTCAATGCATAGGATTGTCAACTAATGAAGGTACCAGTTCTTGGTATAGCAAGGCTAACTATTGAACAATGTCCAAAGACACAAGTAGAAAGACAAGACATGGCCCATGTTATATATACAAGTGATATATATAGTTTGATGTATACAATGGTATGCACTTGATTAGAATTTTCTCATGTTTTGGGAGTATTGAAGGGATACATGAAAACACTTAGAAAAGAGCATTGACCTGCTATTAAAAGAGTATTCAGGTATTTGAATGACACAAGTAATCATGTGATTTCTTATCGGCGAGCCTTGGTATTGCACCAAGAATGCTACAACTCCCAGGGGCTGCCCTACTTTACTTTATCAACCCAGGGTTCGTACAAACTTTGAGGTGACAGTGATATATACACAGTAGATGCATTCTGTTCATGTCATCCTCTTCCACTTTATGAAAGGGTGATATTTCTAAGGGTTCTTAGTGAATTCTGTCACACTTCAATGAAACTAAACTAAATTGTAGAAAGGAAATGACAGAAGGAAACTAAATTAAATCACTGAAAATAAATGACAGAAATGAAACTAATTTAATTTGCAGAAAAGGAAATGACTGAAAAGAAACTAAACTATATTACTAAAAAGGAAAGGCAGAAAGGAAACTAATCCTAAACCACACTTAACTTGGCCAAATGGCTAAATGCACTCTAACTATCCTATAATATATCTACCATGCTCCTATCCATGCAACTAAACTATCCATGCCTTAATTTTAATTAGAAAGAATTAATTTGTAGCTTAGAGGGAAGAAAAAAGGGCTAAAAGGGCTAATGGGGGGTTTAACACATGAAACGAGGTTTGGAAGCAGAAAGCGGGGGTTAAACCCTTAGAAACCTTTATGATATTGTGAAAAATATCTTTGGAGCAGACAAAGGGGGTTAAATACTTAAGAAACCTTATTATACCGCAATAAATGACTTTGGAGCGGGAAGAACTCAACAGTGCGATGGTAGAATGCGAAAGTCAGAAAAATTTGCAATGTGCGATGTCACAATCGCAACTTCACAAGTTTAAATGGATAGAAGTAAGGATTTAATGGAATGAACTAAATGGTGTGCAGTGCGAAATGTGAAGAGTGACGTGGCAGGTCGCGAATCGAAATATCGCAAGTTTACAAGCATAGCGGTAAGGATTAATGAGAATAAACTAAAATGTGAGAAGTGCGATTTGAGCTGCAGTAAAGGTTGCGAGAGGCAATTTGCGATGGGGATGACGTGGCAGTGAAAAGAAAAAGGAAAAATTTGTGGGTTGCGATGTGCGATAGATAAGAACTACGGGATGTGATTTGCGATGTGGAAAGTTCCACATGATGTGATGTGCGATGGGGATGACGTGGCAGTGGAAAGAAAAAGGGAAAAGTTGCGGGCTGCGATGCGCGATAGGATAAGAATTGCGGGATGCAATTTGCGATGTGGTAAGTTCTGTGGGATGCGATGTGCGATGGGGATGACGTGGTGGTGAAAGGAAAAAGGAAAAAGTTGCGATTTGCGATATGCGATGTCGCAATATCGCAATCGCAAGAACAAGCGGAAAGAGTTAAAGGTAAAAGCTAATAGTTGCAAAGTGTGATTTCGCCATATCACAATTGCAACGAATGAGCGGTAAGTGTTGAAGTAAACGTTAAATGTTGTGATTTACGAAGTACGACGTACGGTAGCAGGAGTCTCGAGGAGCAAAGGCGGAGGTCGGTTTTTTTGGTGGTTTTGAATGGTTTTCACATGTTTTTCATAAAAAGGATAAGGCGATCGTGAATGGATAAAACAGAGAAATAAGGATGTAGGGCTTAAGGGTGTTCGAAAGAAAGGTAAGTGTAGTGCTAAGGTGAGAAGTAAAGGAGGGAAATGGGAGTGTAAGGGCGGTGCTCAGAAGTGAATCACACATGCAGATTCATGCACAGGAAACAAACAGAAATACAAGGTGAAACAGTGAAGGAAAGGCTTGAACTCGGTAAATACAAATTCTTCCCCGAATATGAACAAAAAACAACTTTGGCCTATGGGAAGGTCTGCCCTACTCAAACTCTATTGACAGAGATGAGAGGGGGGAAACTTGACCACAGTTTTGGAGTTTTCCTCTATTTCACTATGCATAAGAAATTAAAACTACAACAACACAAAAAATAAATGGCAATGAAACTTATCAGAAGCAAATCTAACTTAAATGACAAAAGAAAAACCAGCTAAATGACAGAAAGGAAAAGATAATAACAACAGAGAAGTTGAGGTACATGGATTGGGCCCTAACCCACAAGCTTATCCCTCTGAACTTAAATCAATCAAATGAAATCAGTATGCTCATTTCATAAAAGAATAAATGCATACATCTCTGAAAGTTTCGATCCCTGAATAAAACAAAAAGCTTCAGTAGTTCACAACAATAATTTTGAATGGAATCGAGACTAGGATAGACTAACTCTTCCTAGCTCTAGCTCTACTCTATTTATTCTACAGGATAGCTACCAAAAGCTCCCTATAAAATGGCGATTGAGTCCACTGGACTCCAAGTAAACCAAGATTGAGTGCTCTCCTCTTTGATTTGCTTGGCTGCCTCTGGAATTCGAATTGTTGGAGAGAATCCTTGGGATCCTTCGGCTACTTGTGGAATTTGAATTTCTGGAGAGAATCTTTGGGATCCTTTGGCTGCCTTTGAGGGTGGAAAATCCTCCTATAATTTCTCCTTTTTGTCTCCTCCAAGTCTTTGTGATAAAGTTTTTATAAAAATGCTTAAAAAATCATGATTTTCTGCACTCAACCTTATATTAGGCACTCAAAGTATGTTAGCCTTAATCACCACATATACTAGCATCATAAACCCAAATAATAATAAAAATGCAAGAAAAAGAGATATAAGAAGGAAAAAAGGTGACTATTAACCCCTCCAAATATGACTAATGATGGAGCTCATCATCACCCCCCTACTGAATGGTTGCTCATCCTCTAAGCAACTAATCCTCCTCCTCCATTTCCTCAAAGCTTTGACAACCCCCCTAATTTCCTGAGGAAGAAGTGTGGGAGTTTCCCCAAGGGAATAAAATCCATCATTCTTTTATACATTCTCCCATTCTCTATCTTGTGCATCTCTATCCTCTTCATTAGTCATCCCCAACAGCTAAGGTGGGATGAGCTTTAGTCCCAACCATTAGATATTTTTGGCCTGCATGGCCCTCTTGTATAATGGTGCCCTTTCCAATGCACCCCTCAATCTTTCTGGAGTGTGATACTCCCTATTCTTGAGGCTATGTGGGAGGCTGTTCCATCTCCTCTGGCTGGCCATAATGCACTCCTCTTCTATCTGCCTAGAAATATCATCAAAGTGGCCTATCACCTGGTTTGATGAAGGTAGATTTCAACCAGTGCAGGGTCCTTTTCAATCTCTCGATGGTTAAGGATGACTCCTCTTGGGCTGAACACTTCTAGTATGAGATATAAGGGTTCTCTATTTATTCTTCCCATGACCTTTCATATCTATTTGGCTCTATTGTCCTCATTCACCATCCAAGATGCCAGATCCATTAATTGCATATCCCCCATTGTAGGATTGGGTTCCCAAATATATAGATTTGTCAGCACAAAGTTATGCATATAAAACTCTGCCATATTTTCCCAATCAGTTATGTTGGCTTGCTTGTAGAACTTCATGAATTGCCTACAATCTTGGAAAGGGAGTGATCCATGGGAGGCTAGAGTGTTGATTTGAAATAGAAGCCATTGTTATTTGAGGTACACAACATATGAGTCAGAGAGGAATCTGTGTTGAAGGGCTTCTATGCATAAGTCTGTCATGGTGGCTACTTGCTCCTCTTTTTGCCGCAACTGCTCCTTTAGTGCTACATTCTCTGCCTGTGCCTTCTGCAACTGCTCCTTCAGAAATATTTCTTCCATTCTTTCCTCCCCCCTTGGTGATTCTTCAATGATGATCAGGCTTATGGGAGAAGTTTCTGGCTTTCTCTGATTCTTGTCAGCTCCAGAATACCTAGAGGTCTAATTTTTTCTTTTTGTGCTTAGAGGAGTCATGGTGGCAATTATATTTTTGTAGTGAGGTGATGTGACATTGGGTTATTAGTCTGTGTCTCGCCCACTTTCTGTTATCTCTATGAATTCTATGGCCATCTCTTCTGTTTTGCTTTGGCCCTTTGTCTCTCTCTCTTCTTCTTCTGATTCTTCTTGTTTCTGCTGGATCTTCCTCTTCTTCTTCCTGGTTCTTCTTCTTCTTCAAGCGCTGCGTGCTTCCATCGGTCCTCTCCCTCTAAAAATTTTCAATTCGTTGGTTTGGATGACACAACATCTCCTTTTATTAGATGATGCAACTAAATTTGGAGTGCCAATATAACTCCGCCCAGCTCCAGTTTTGTCGTAGACAATTGGTTCCTCCTCCCTGTTAATTAAGGATAGACTACGCGTTTTCCTCCCCTCGTTCTCCTCTAATCCATTGATTTAAAAATTTTCTTTTGCATGCCCAGGTGGCGTGTACTCCCAATTTTATTCCATCCATACCTCACGGTGGTGGCTGAATTAATTGGCCACCTTTCTTCCCCTCAAACTCTAAGTCTGCAAATTAATTATTTCTGGCTAATATTATGAATGTGTAGCAAGGGGTGAGAGCTTATAACTGAGTTTAACTATTATTTCAAAGGTGATTGCAGGAGCTGGAGGTTTGAGACAAGCCTTTTTAGATGCTACATTCTTTACCATATTCCTATTCTCTAAGTGAGCAGCTTTCTGAAGGAGCAACTTCTTGAATGAGCTGCTAATCTTTGTTTGTTGTTTCTCTCTGCTGTGGATGTCGCGTGGGGTGCTTCATATGCCATGGGTGGCATTCTCATTCTCCTGTAGTTTTTTATGCAGCTTCCCTTGTTCTTCTTGGTAGTCCATGAACAACTTTGTTTTTGAAGGAACTTCTTGATGTTTGTAGCAGTCTGTTTGTGTGCTGCTTCTCTTGCTACATGGTGCTTAGGAATGGAGGAGTGTGGTGTATGGAGGTGGTGGAGGAAGTTATGAATATGAATGGAGTGAATGATGGGATGGATGACGAGATATAAGAAGGGAAAAGAAGATGAATTCTTCCTTGTGTTTTCCAGAAACCATTAACAACCTGCAAAACAACAAACACAAAAAAACATAGTGATGCAGACGTATTTTTTTGGTTTTGTTCTTTGCTTGTTTTTTTTTTTTTGAAAGAAAGTGGGCTGCCTCCATGGAGGTTTTCAACCCACAAAATTTCCTTGGGCGCCTCAAAGAGGTTTTCACCCATAGATCTTTATTCTTTTTTTCTTTGAGCAAGTGAGATGCTTCCATCGAGGTTTTCAACCCACAAGCTTATTCTTTTTTCTTTTTTCTTTCAGGAGGTGTGGGAAACTATGGAGTTTCCCATCACATCCACCTCTCTTCTTATTGAATTGATGAATTATGCCATTGACAAAGGCTTCTTGTAAATTTTAAGTCTGTGACCATTGATAAGCAAGGGGATCCCTTCCTCATCTATGGTCCTGATTTTAACTGTGCCGTTATCAAAGAATTTCTCCACTATGTAAGGCCCAAACCATCTTCTCATCAACTTGCCTTTGAAGTCTTTAAACCTTGAATCATACACCAATGCCCAATCTCTTTATTGGAAGGTCTTTTCTTTGATGTTCTTGTCATTCCATACCTTACTTTGCAGCTGAACTACCTCTGTGTGAAGAAGTTCTTGCATTCTGAACTCATCCAATCCATTTAGTTGCATCAACCTCTCTTTTTGGGCATTTGTAAGATCTAGATTTAATTTAGCTGCCATTCTTATAGTATTGAATTCAAACTCAACTGAAAGTAGAGATTTCTTACCATAGACTAGTTCATAAGGAGTGAATCCTGTTTTTGTCTTCCAAGTAGTGTTGTAGGCCCAAGTAGCTTCTACCAATATATCTTCCCAATATTTTATGCTGCTGCTCATAACCTTGGTGAGGATGCTCTCTAAATCTCTATTAGTTACTTCTACTTGGCCATTCGCCTGAGGGTGATAGGCAGTACAAGTTATATGCTTAATCTTGTGCTTCCTCAAAAGATTCTCAATGAGGTGAGAGGTGAAATGTGATCCATGATCAGTGACTATTTCTCTAGGATATTAAAATTATTAAAACACATTCTCCCTCAGAAATTCTGCTACTTTATCCTCGGTTTCTACCTTCACTGCTTTTTCTTCAGCTCACTTTGTTAGGTAATCAATGCAGACTATGATATACTTCTTCTATTCGGATGGTGGATCGATGGGTCCAAAAAAATCCATGCCCCACTTGTCAAATGGCTCAAGAGCCACCTGATGGTGTAAAGGAATTTCATCCCTTTGTGTGGGTTTCCCCATCCTTGGCACTGGTCACACCTGCCGGTGTATTTTCTTGAATCTTGGTGAAGGGTAGGCCAATAGTAACCCGCCTGCAAAACTTTGTAAGTAGTTCTCTTTGCAGAAAAGTGGCCTCCACATGGGCTATCATAACATTCAGAGAGGATACCAAAAAATTCTTCCTCCCTCACACATCTTCTTAGGATTTGATCAGGGCCTAGCTTGAAGAGATCCCCCCCAATCCATGTGAAAGGGTCATTTTTTCTGATGATTCTTCTCCTCTTCCTGAATGAAATATTAGGAGGGAGTCTTCCAACAACCAAGTAGTTGGCTATATCAAAAAACCATGGTGAGAGTACTAATATGGCAAAGAGGTGTTCATCTAGCAGCTGGTCATCCACCATTCCTTCTTCACCCGCAGGGAGAAGTAACCGGGACAAAAAATCTACAACAACATCTTCCTTTCCAGGTTTATCAATAATAGTCAAATCAAATTGCTGCAAAAGTAACAACCATCTAATTATTCTAGCATTAAAATCCAGTTTGTTCATTAAATACTTGATGGCTGCATGTTCAATGTGAACAAAGGTCTGATATCCAGTGAAATAATGCCTAAATTTGTTCAATGCATGGACAATGGCTAACATCTCCTTCTCAGTAATAGTATAATTCAGCTTGGATTTGGACAAATTCTTGTTGATAAAATAAATGGCATAAGGGATTTTGTCCTCTAATTGTCCTAATGCTGCCCCTACATCTTTTTCGGATGCATTAGTGTGGATGTGGAAAGGCAGAGTCCAATTTGGACCTCGGAGGATGGGGGCAATAGTCAACTGCTTCTTAATGAGCTCAAAATCCTCTTGACAAGGACCATACCAAATAAACTCAGAATATTTGGCCAATAACCCAAATAATGGCGAAGCCATCTTACTAAAATGTTTGATGAACCTTCTATAATAACCAACTAAGCCTAAGAAACTCCTAACATCTTTCTGCTTTTGAGGAGCAGGTACCCTTTTGATGATAGTGATTTTATTCATGTCTACCTGTATTCCTGCTTGGGATATGGAGTGCCCTAATACAACCCCTGCTTTCTTCAAGAATTCACACTTTTCTGGGCTCAAGGAGAGATGCATCTCAATACACCTTCTTAGTACTTTACCCAAATTGGAGAGTGCTTTCTGGAAGTCATCCCCATGTGGTGTGAAATCATCCATGTAAATTTCGACAGAGTCATGGAATAACTCAGAGAAGATGCTCAGGAAAAATCTCTAGAATGTGGTTAGGGAATCACATAAACCAAAGGGTAGGACTTTATAAGAAAAGGTATCCCAAGGGTAGGTGAAAGTAGTCTTATCCTGGTCTTCAGGGCTGATTTGAATATTTTTGTACCCACTGAACCCATCTAAGAAGGAAAATAACTTCTTCCCTGCAAGGCCATCTAGAACTTGGTATATAAAGGGCAAAGGGAAATGGTATTTCTTGGTGGCTTTGTTAAGCTCTCAATAATCAACACAAATTCACCACTTCCCATTCTTTTTTGGGACTAGGACAAGAGGAGATACCCACTCACTGTCGGATATAAGATATATGAACCCCACATCCAATAGTTTCTACAACTCTTCTTTGACTATGTCCTTTAGAGCCGGGTTCATTCTTCTTTGGGGTTGTCTCACAGGATTGCATCCTTCTTTGATTTAAATGTGATGCTTGCATATTTAAGGATGCACCCCTTTGATGTCCTTGTAATCCCAAGCAAATGCTTCAAGATTTTCTTTCAAAATCTGGCATAGCTACTTCTCTTTTTCATTTGAGAGGTTTGGGTTGATTTTTAGAGATCTCGATCGGCCAAACTTGAAAACCTTGGTGGTTTCATAGGTTGTCTCAACTGATTTCACTTCCATCCAAGGTTGGCTTTCATACTTTTTGACTAGGGTTTCAAGAGGAGTGTTAGTGGAGGGTGGGTTTTGAATGGCATGGTTGATGAGTTCATCTTCATCAAGCTGCCCCCCTCTAAGGATAGCATCTATGGTACACATAGGGGCAACGTTATATAACTCATCTTATTCATCCTCCAACCATATAGGGAGATCATGATTCGAAAGTGCAACTTCTTAGATCTGTTCCAGAGATTAACTGTAGGGGAATTTACTAGATATGTCACCTTTGATAAAAGGATGAGATCCAGAGGCTACCTGGCCCTTTACAGACTCTGTCTTTACACTTGTAGAATTTAACACTCAATGATCTAAAAATGAAACTACTTGTTTGCTGATCAAGGTATTCATTTCCATAAAATTATATGCGCAAAGTGTTTAGATAGTATTGCAAGTGAAACAAAGTGTTTTTGGTAAATTTCTGAGTCTTATGTGTGAAGGAGTGTTATTTCATTTTACTATTTAACATATTATATCTGAAAAACACAACAAGATAAAATCACATAATATAACACAGTAGCTGATGAGGTAGTTCACCCCTCCTGGGCTACATTTGCCGGGTCCAAGGCCCCCAAATGGGCATGTCCTTGCTCTTATTAGATGATCAAATTGGTTATAAATTGATAAGAAAGACTAAATAGGAAAAATAAGTCGTGGAAATGAGTTCAGAACACAGAAAACAATAAAGATAGGCTTTTTTTTCACCTCCAATAGTTAACCAAAGCCCAATACAACTCCAACACTCTAGGTCTCCATGGCTGCTTTTAACAAAAGTACTTCTGAAGATGAGCTCGTTGTCCTCCCGAAACTTGCACTACTGGCTCTAGAATGCTCAAAATACTCGAAATCAAAACATTTTGCTCCCCAAAAGTTGTTCTCATTTATCAAATTTATGACCAGCCACACATTTTTGGTCTAAGCTTTTGGCCTAAACAAGCTCCACTAAATCTGGGCTAACTAGAGTTAAGGCCGCTAACTTTGGCATACCCCTCCTAGAGTGGCGTGTTTCGCCTTATATGTCGGAACCATTACAATTGACATTAAATGTTGGGTGGGCGGGGTCACATGGACCGCTGCCCAACCCGCCGGGCTAACCGTTAAGCCAACGGTTCCAGAACCGTGGCATTTACCTCCACCACAACTGCCATCGTTGCATATGTGAACACCTATCGCTTTTAACTTCCGGTCCGTGGTTTAAGTCTATGGCCATGGTTCTCTGCCCGAGGTTCCGTGCATAGGGGGCCGGCCCCCTTTTCGCCTCGACCGTACCCTCTCCAAACGTTAAATAGAAGTGGTGGCCCATAGTGGTTAAGAACCACCACGAGCCTGGGCGGTAAGGCCTTGGGGCTACCACCTGCTTGACCCGCGATTGAATCCTGCTACATTGAAATTTTTTTTTGAATCATACTTTCACCACCCTGGGGCCACATGGTGCCCGATAATTGGTCCATCTCTTACACAGTGAACCACATGTGTAAATACGAATGCGACACTTGTCGGACTTTGATTGGTCCACAGAGAATATTCTGTAGAATATTCCTATAATATTTTGAGGAATATTCTCGAAATATTCTTTTTTAAATATTTTTTTTATTTAAAGTCAAACTGAAATTTTGCATGAAATTGTAAATTTTCAAACTTGAATAACTTTCTCATACAATGTCGTATTTGAGTGCCATTTGTGACTACAGGATCGTATCAACGAGACCTTTCCTTCCGTTCTAGTTTCAACCAATTCTAAGTAGTTCCAATTTTGAGCATTTTCTTCACTTAGGACATTGATCACCTGATCACACCTCCCCATTGGGAAGCTTTTAGACCCCAAAAGCCTTCAATTACCTGCTAAGAAGATGAGGGTACATGTCCCTCACCTTTTCCACCTCAATCCACTTTTCCTTACTCGGTTTGCTGCCTTTAAGACCAACCTGAACATAATCAACATTTCCCCTCCTTGAAGTGCGTGTCCTTCTATCAAGGATAACATCCTCTTTCAATTCATCCAAAAATTCTGGCAAGAAATCCTCTATGGATGGTAGCTGAATGTCACTTCCAATATCAGAAATTAAAGGAGGTTCATACAAACGTAAATTTTCCACATTCACATAGGAATACATTTGCATGTATGAAGGAAAATCTAATTGAAAAGCATTATTTCCAACTTTCTTAAGGATATTGAATGGACCATAACGAATAGGCTTCAGCTTTTTACCTTCTCCTTGTATTCTTTCCTTACTAATATGCAACCATACCTCATCCCCTTCTTTAAACTTATGATCAATTATGTGCTTATCATGCCTCTCCTTGTACTTGCCTTGACTTTTTTCAAGTTGTTCTTGAATTTGCTGATGTATGAGCTAAATTATTTCAATGAACATGTGAGCTTTGTCAATGTCACTATGACCATCAATGGCCACATCCTTCTCAAGAATAAAATCTAAAGGTGACTTAGGCAAATACCCAAAACAAGCTTCAAAAGGTGAAGTATTTGTAGAAGAGTGCTTGGCCCGGTTGTAAGCATGCTGAATGTAATGCAAATGCTCATCCCAAAGCTTGGGATGCTTGCTGCAATAACCTCTCAAAAGATGTACAATGGTTCTGTTCACTACCTCTGTTTGGCCATCGGTTTGCAGATGAAAAGTAGTACTCTTCTTCAACTTGGTGTCCATCATCTTCCATAGATTGGACCAAAAATTTCCAACAAATCTGGAATCCCTGTCACTAACAATAGAAGTAGGCAAGCCATAATGAACCCATACATGTTGAAAATTTAAATCCGCAATTTTTTCAGCAGTTATAGATTTCTTACAAGGCATAAGAATACACATCTTGCTGAAATGATCAACTACTACATAAAGATAATCATGCTGCTTTCTAGATAATGGTGGCCCTCCAACAAATCCATAGAAACACTTTCCCATGGTCTAGAAGGTACCTGCAATGGCGTATATAAACCAAGCTTCCTATTTCTAGGCTTCCTTGTAGCACATAATGAACAACCTCTAATGAAACGTGAAACACTATCTACCATGCGAGGCCAATAACAATACCTTTGTAAATGTGCCACTGTTTTGCTTACCCCGAAATGTCTAGCTATGAGAGAAGAATGAGCCTCTCTCATCATACTTAGTCTCTCCCCCTGTGGTATACATAGCTTGCCCATATGAAACAACAAATTATTATGCAAATGATAATCATTCTCCTCAACATGATTCCCTTCACTCAAGTTAGCATACACATCCTTAAAATCAACATCTGATGCATATTGTTCTATGTAGGTCTCATGCACAATAGAATCATTCTTAAGCAAAGTACTAGCAATAATAATAGGCCTTGAAAGCATATTAGAAACCTTGTTGTAAATACCTTTCTTGTACCTTATTACGAAGTGAAATCATTGTAAGAAGCCCATCCATCTGAAATGCTGTGACTGCTGCAATTTACTTTGCGGTTGCAAGTATTGTAAAGGATGATGGTCGGTATGAACAATTGTTTCTTTGACCATCAAATAGTGTTTCCATTTTTTGACACTTTGTACCAATGCATACAAATCTTTATCATATTTAGGATAATTCACAACAGCACCATTAAATGTTTCAAAATGAAATGCAACAGGCTTACCATGCTGTAAGAGAACTGCACCCATGGCGTAATCACTTGCATCTGTCTGAATCTCGAATGGCTGTCTCAAGTACGGTAATGCAAGAACTGGAGCTTAACGTATCTTCTCTTTCAAAGACTCAAAAGCTTTTTTTTGCTTGCCTCCCCATTGGAAAGCACGCTTCACACTAGTCACTGCATGCATAGGAGCTGCTATGGCAGAGAAGTTAGAAATAAACTTCCTCCAATACTGAGCTGCACCCAAAAAAATTCTTACCTTTGTAATGGATTTGGGAGTAGGAAAATTCACAATGGCTTCTACTTTGGAAGGATCAATTCTCAAAGCGCCTCCTCCTACTATGTGTCCCAAATAAATGAAAGAAGTCTTTCCAAATTCACACTTTGACATTTTAAGAAATAACTGATTTTTCTTCAAAACATCAAGTACTTTCTTAACATGCATGACATGCTCTTCTCTAGTATTGCTGAAAATTAAGATGTCATCTAAGTAGACAATAACGAAATCATCAAGAAAAGGACGTAAGATATCATCCATTACCTATATGAAAGTTGCAGGTGCATTGCATAAACCAAACGGCATAACAAGCCACTCAAAGAGTCCCTGCTTGGTTTTAAATGCTATCTTCCAAATGTCACTTTCTACAATTATAACTTGATGATAACCACTACGTAAGTCTAACTTAGTGAAATATTTATCATCTTTCAGTTGATCCAACAAATCATCTGTCCTTGGAAGTGGGTAACGATTCTTTACCGTTATTTTGTTCAATGCCCTGAAGTCCACACACATGCGCCAAGTTCCATCTTTCTTTGGAATCAACACTATCAGTGACCCACATGGTGAAGTGCTTGGTATTATGAATCCTTTGTCCAACAAGTCTTTAATTTGCCTCTTGATTTTAGCATTCTCCATTATAGACAAGCGGTACATGCCGATGTTAGGAAGAGGACAATCTTGATGTAAATGGATTTCATGCTGAATCTCCCTTTTAGGAGGTAAACCTGTCCGTTCCTGAAACATCTCATACTGTGCATCAAATACATCATATAAATCTGATTTGAGTTTGGAATCACAATTTTCAAATGACTCATGATTCATATCAACCTTGGGCTTAACCATAAGAAGTACAAAACTCTTGCTAGAATTGACTAGCCTTTTTACCTGTCCCGCATTTACCATCGCTATATTTGTCTTCTTGCGATGTGCTCTGACAATGAACTCCTTGCCATATTTAAAGAGATGATATTTGTTTTCATGGTGATGGAAGATCGCTTTCCTGTTAAATAAGTAAGGACTTCCCAAAACAATTTCTGATATATCAAGCGACACCACATCAAGTTCAACTGTGTCAATAGAGTGTGCAGTTATGGCGAATTGCAATATGAACTTTCTTGAGACTTGTAAGTTTGCATCCTTGCATATCCACCCAAGTGGATAAGGCTTTGGATGTGGAATGGTCTCAAGTTTTAGCTGTTTGACTAAGTCTTCTGATATGAGATTTGCTTGTGACCCACTGTCAAACAGTGTGTCAATTTTAGTATGTTTTGAGACTACCCTCACATGGAACAATTCAATTCTTTCTTCCTCACTAGGGGCTTATACATGATAGTTTGAAGTACTAGTGCTTGCTTTAGTTGTTGTTTCCTTTCCCTTAATACTTTTCAAACCCATGGCTGCAATTTTGGTTTCATCCCCTGAATCATCACCTAAATCTTTAGGTGTAGTTGTAGTAGCTGCAGTTTTCTTCTTTCCCTTGTTTTTGTGAAACTGGTTTCTTTTTTCAGGATGTAATTTCTAATAGTTTTTCTCTTCATGGCCCTCTCTTGAACAATGTTTACAAATGACCTTTTCACCCTCTTGTTTGATAGATGCATTCTTTTTACCTTTTTCCCTTAAAGTTTTTATCTTTTTTCTTCCCTTTGAAAGGCTTGTTTCTACCCTCATCAAAAGTGTTTTTCCCTCTAGCTTCTAAATGTGTAGCTTGTACACAAACTTTGTCTAGACTAGTAGGATTAAACATAAGTATAGTGTGTTTAAGGTAAATGTGCAAACCAACTATATACTTCAGTAAAGTATCTTGACTTTGTAAGTCTACCCCAAATAAGAGTGCTCTTCTCCTAAATTCCTGGGTATAGTCTTGCACATTCTGTCCCTTAAGCTGTCTAAAGTTTTTCCAGTTCATTATAGCCTTTTGAAGATGAGCAAGAGGATAAAATTGCTTCTTGATGGAAATAATAAATTAAGTCCATGATAAAATAATCTTACCATGTTTCTTGATTTCCTCCTTGGTCTTGGCTTCCCACTATACCAAAGCTACTCCATCCATCCTTAGCGAGGCTAGTTGTATTTTAGTGTCATCATCATGCAGATTTTGAATCCTTAAATAGACTTCTAATTGTCTGATCCAATTATCTAATTTCTCTACATTAACTTCACCATTAAACACTGGCAATTCAATTTTGACATCAAGATTTAAAAAAGGATTTTTACCAGTGGTTTTTTATTTATGTGACTGATTTACTGAAGTCGAGGAAGATGAAGACGAGGAAGAGGATGAAGATAGAGATGGTGGATCACCGTTTCCTCCATTCCCTTTCTTTGACTGATCATGACCCTTCTTTCCTCCTGAGGAACCCTCTCCTTCTTTTTGGTTTTTAGACCCTTCTCCAGAAATCCTATCATTTCTTTCTTGATAGAGGATCCTTACCATTTCAGTCATATCCAAGAAAGCTTTCCGAAATACCCTTTCTTCTTCCTTGGGATCCATCTCTTCATGAGCTTCACATTCTCTTGAAGACATGCTTGTAGCTACTTCTAGGGCTCTTGGAGGTGGTTCTCTGACCGTTCTTGGTTGTGGATTAGTTTGTGCACTAACCAAGTTTCCTTCACCTTCTCTTGAAGACATGCTTGTAGCTGCTTCTAGGGCTCTTGGAGGTGGTTCTCTGACCGTTCTTGGTTGTGGATTAGTTTGTGAACTAACCAAGTTTCCTTCACCTCTATTGAGTTTTAACCTAGTCAGCATCAAAACTTGCAAACAAATGACTTAATCTTTGCACAAAACAAATGCTGAGTAAAAAATCTAGCTCAAAACCATAGCTGTGATACCAATTGATCTGAAAGTGCAACTTCTTAGATCTGTTCCAGAGATTGACCGTAGAGGCATTTACTGGCTATGTCACCTTTGATAAAAGGATGAGATCCAGAGGCTACCTAGCCCTTTATAGACTCTGTCTTTAGACTTGTAGAAGTTAACACTCAACGATCTGAAAATGAAACTACTTGTTTGATGATCAAGGTATTCATTTCCATAAAATTATATGTGCAAAGTGTTTAGATAGTCTTGCAAGTGAAACAAAGTGTTTTTGGTAAATTTCCGAGTCTTATGTGTGAAGGAGTGTTATTTCAATTTATTGTTTAACATATTAGATCTGAAAAACACAACAAGATAAAATCATATAATATAACAAAACAGCTGATGAGGCAGTTCACCCCTCCTGGGCTACATCTGTCGGGTCCAAGGCCCCCAAATGGGCATGTCCTTGCTCTTATTAGATGTTCAAATTGGTTATAAAGTGACAATAAAGCCTAAACATGAAAAATAAGCTGTGGAAATGAGTTCAGAACACAGAAAAAAGTAAATATAGGCTTTTGTTTCACCTCCAATGGTTAACCATAGCCCAATACAGCTCCAACACTCCCTAGGCCCTGATGCCTCTTCAAGCTTCTCTGCTGAAAAAGTATCTGAAGATGAGCTCTGTTGCCTCTGCAACCTGCACCATTGGCTATGGAATGCTCAAAATACCCGAAATCAAAAAACATTTCGCTCCCAAAAGGTTCTGTTTACTGAAATTTATGACCAAAAGAATATTTTTTCCAGTTTGGCGTAAAAAAGCTCCACCAAATTTGGGCTAACTGGAGTTAAGGCCGATAACTTTGGCATACCCTCCCCAGAATGGCGCGCTCCACCTTATACGTCAGAACCGTTAAAATTGACATTAAATGTTGGGTGGGTGAGGTCACATGGACCACTGCCCAACCCGCCGGGCTAACCGTTAAGCCAACGGTTTCAGAACCGTGGCATTTACCTCCACCGCAACTGCCGCCATTGCATATGTGAATACCCATCATTTTTAACTGCCGGTCCATGGTTTAAGTCTATGGCCATGGCTCTTAGCCCAAGGTTCCGTGCATAGGGGGCTGGCCCCCTTTTCGCCCCGACCATACCTTCTCCAAATGTTAAATAGAAGTGGTGGCCCATAGTGGTTAAGAACCACCACGAGTCCGGGCGGTAAGGCCTTGGGGCTACCACCCGCTCGACCTGCGATCAAATCTTGCTACATTGCAAAATTTGTTCAATCATACTTTCATCACCCTGGGGCCACGTGGCGGCCTCTGGGAAGGCCACGTGGCACCCGATAATTGGTCCATCTCTTACACAGTCAACCACATGTGTAAATCCGAATGCGACACTTGTCGGAATTTGGTTGGTCCACAGAGAATATTTCATGGAATATTCCAGAATATTTCGAGGAATATTCTTTTTTAATATTTTTTTTATTCAAAGTCAAACATGGTCAAACTGAACGTTTGCATGAAATTATGAATTTTCAAACTTGAATAACTTTCTCATACAATGTCGGATTTGAGTGCCATTCATGGCTACAAGATCGTATCGACGAGACCTTTCCTATCGTTCTGGTTTCAACCAATTCTGAGCAATTCCAATTTTGAGCATTTTCTTCACTTAGGACATGATCACCTGATCAGATCATGATCAATGGAAGGCTGGGCTGGAGGATATAACACTATCTTTTTAGACAAAGGCCCATTTTTGATAGTCATGTTTTTGACCTGACAACTAATATAAGCATCTGCAGTGGCTAACCAAGGTCTCCCTAAGATGAGAGGATAACCATTAAACTTCGTTTTTGGCTGCAGGACCAGGAAACCTATAGGATACTCCCAAGATTCAATGGTAACCATAACATCCTCAACAATTCCTTCCACAGTTACCGTGGATCGATCTGCAAGTTGCAGAAATGTTGTGGTTTTCCTCAAAGTCCTTTGGAGATTAATTTTCACCATAGTTTCCTTGGTCATGATATTGATGGCAGCCCCTAAATCAATCAGAGTGTTGGGGACTATGACACCATCTATATGTACATCAAAAACTGGACTACTAGGGTCCAGGTATTTTGGAAATATCACCTTCCCCAACATCAGGTCAAACAGTTGTCCTACCACATTGATGGTGGGGGTATCTCTCTTCCTCATTCCAGGTTTCTTGAAGCACTTTTCTTTGATGAGCCTATTATAAACAGGGAAATCCTTAATGGCATGGAAAAGTGGTATATTTACACATAAATTTTCCAATTCTCCCAGGACTTGAGTCTCCTCTGGGGTTTGCTGACTAAGGTGGATGAAGCGCTCAGGAAAAGGAGGTTGTTGGATCTAAGTGTTATCTTCTTCCTTTTCCTCCTCAACCTTTATAGGTGGATATGGGGGATGGTTGTCTGGGAATAATCTTCCCGACCTAATATTAACCTCCTATATCTCCAAAACATAAGATGGATGGGATTTTTCTCCACTGGGAGCCTGGTGTGCCTATCTGTTGTTCGGGTTCAGATTGGGCTGTGCAGGTTTAGGTAGCCTAGGTGGAGTAGCATGAGTAAGCTGAGGTTGAGGTTGGGGTGGAGGCATTAGAGCAAGTAGTTGATTTTGTTGAGGCCTCCACCCTTGGGGTGGATTGTTGTGGAACACACTGCTAAAATGGTTGTTTTATTGGCTGAGGACGATATGAAATTTTGGAAGGCCGAGTAGGAGGTGTCGACTAGGATGGAGGAGTGGGGGTGTACTAAGGTTGCATGGGTGCACTCTTATTGTTGTAATAGTAAGAGTGAGGTGCACCTTGCATACCTTGTTGATATGGCCGAGGGCCCTGAGGCCTTCTCTGGTTGATGAAACAGAGTTGCTCTGGCATTGTTTCCCCAACTTGATATACAAATTTAAGTCCAGGTAAGGAGGGACACTTGTCTATGGCATAATTCTATTCACAGACTAAGAAAACCTTTATGACATTCAGTGACCATTCATTTCTTGGGTGTTTCCTGGTACATCTAGGAGAAAATATGGCCAGGGCTCTCTTTTCTTCCTCTTGCTTCCTTTTGGTATGAATTGTGTCCATTTGCAAAGAAAAGGTGAGCAACTTGTCACTCTTGAAGTCCTCTAGCATGTTTCCAATCTCATGTGTTATTAAGGTGGAAGAGGAAGGGGTATTGGATGTACTTTGGCTAGCTCTACCCTTCCTCCTAAATTCCCTAGAATGGTTCTGGAAGACAGTTTTGATTGTTTCATAAGGTTGTTGGTAGATATATCCTCCTGATAACATATTCAAGGTTTCTATCATCTCTTCAGTGATCCCTTGAAGAAGTACAAGTTTAAGTGAGTCAGGATCAAGAGTACAGTTGGCTCTCTTATAGTTCAATCGAAACCTCTCTTCATAATCCTCTAGGGATTCATCAAGTCCTAGAGTCATCCTAAATATCTCATCCTTAGTTTCCTTGGACCTGCAGTAGTCTTTGTACTTGCTACTGAAGGTCTCTTACATCTCTGCCCAGGTAGTGATGCTATCCCTAGGCAGACCCATAAACCAACGCAAGGTTGCACCCTTAAGGGTGGATGGGAATAGCTTCAACTTCTGATCATCAAAGGTATAGTCATAAGTCCTATAGACAACAACAAATTCAAACATGAATGTGTCAGGGTCCTCAGAGGTAAGTCCATGGAAGTGTGGAAGAGCCGAGGGGCTAATGTTTTTCATCTTAGTGTCCCCATCTGCCTCTCTTATGGGAAAGGCTCTCTGGGTCCCACCCATGATTAAGATAGGTGAAGCAGGTCCCTCAATTGAAACAAGGTCTTCTTCTTCTTCCTCAATAATATCCTCAAAATATTCATAAGGCTCTCCTATAGGGGGTTCAATCTCACTGCCACTAAAGAAGAGTGAAGGGTGGCTAGGAGGTGATGTAGGGGTTTTAGGTAAGGTTTGTATTTGAGTATTCCTAGTCCTACGAGGCATGAAAATCAGATTTTTTTGGTACTTTTTCAATATTTCTAAAGTGACATGAAAAGAAAGGAAAGGAGAAAAGAATGCTAAAACAAAATCAAAATATCTACTAGACACTTCCTTGACAATGACACCAAAAAGTGGTGAGCCCTGACATTGCACCAAGAATGCTGCAACTCCCAGGGGCTGCCCTACTTTACTTTATCAACCCGAGGTTCGTACAAAATTTGAGGTGATAGTGCTATATACGTAGCAGATGCATTATGTTCATGTCATCCTCTTCCACTTAATGAAAGGGTGCTATTTCTAACGGTTCTCAGTGAATTCTGTCACACTTCAATGAAACTAAACTAAATTGCAGAAAGGAAATGATGGAAGGAAACTAAATTGAATCACTGAAAAGAAATGAAAGAAATGAAAGAAATGAAACTAATTTAATTTGGAGAAAAGGAAATGACTGAAAAGAAACTAAACTATATTGTTGAAAAGAAATGGAAGAAAGGAAACTAATCCTAAACCACACTTGGCCAAATGACTAAATGCACTCTACCTATACTATGATCTATGTACCATGCTCCTATCCATGAAACTAAACTATCCATGCCTTAATTTTAATTAAAAAGAATTAATTTGCAGCTTAGAGGGAAGAAAAAAGGGCTAAAAGGGCTAATGGGGGGCTTAACACATGAAACGAGGTTTGGAAGCAGAAATTAGGGGTTAAACGCTTAAAAAAATTTATGATATCATGATAAAGTGGACAGAGGGGGTTAAATCCTTAGGAAACCTTATTATAACGCAAGAAATGACTTTGGAGCGAGAAGAACTCAACAATGTGATGGCAGAATGCGATGGCCGGCAAAAGTTGTGATGTGCGATGTCGCAATCGAAACTTCGCAATTTTAAATGGATAGCAGTAAGGATTTAACAGAATGAACTAAATGGTGCGAAGTGTGAAGTGTGAAGAGTGACGTGGTGGGCCGTGAATCACAATATCGCAAGTTTGCAAGGATAGCGATAAGGATTAACGGGAATAAACTAAAATGTGCGAAGTGCGATTTGTGCTGTGGTAAAGGTTACGGGAGGCGATTTGCGATGAGGATGACGTGGCGGTGAAAAGAAAAAGGAAAAGTTTGTGGGCTGCGATGTGCCATAGGATAAGAAATTTGGGCTGCGATTTGTGATGTGGTAAGTTCCGTGGGATGCGATGTGCGATGGGAATGACGTGGCGGTGAAAGGAAAAAGGGAAAAGTTGCGGGCTGCAATGTACGATAGGATAAGAACTGCAGGATGCGATTTGCGATGTCATAAGTTCTGCGGGATGCGATGTGCAATAGGGATGATGTGGTGGTGAAAGGAAAAAGGGAAAAGTTGCAATTTACGATATGTGATGTCGCAATATTGCAATCGCAAGAAAAAGCGATAAGAGTTAAAGGTAAAAGCTAAGAGTTGCGAAGTGCGATTTCTCCATATCGCAATCGCAACAAACGAGTGGTAAGTTTTGAAGTAAACGTTAAATGCTGCGATTTACAAAGTGCGACATACAGTGGCGGGAGTCTCGAGGAGCAAAGGCGAAGGTCAGGTTTTTCGGTGGTTTTGAATGGTTTTCACGTGTTTTTCAAAAAAAGGGTAAAGTAGTCGTGAACGAAGAAAACAGAGAAATAAGGCTGAAGGGATTAAGGATGTTTGAAAGAAAGGTAAGTGCAGCGCTAAGGTGAGAAGTAAAGGAGGGAAATGGGAGTGTAAGGGTGGTGCTCAGAAGTGAAGCACACATGTGGATTCATGGATGGGAAACAAACATAAATGCAAGGTGAAACAGTGAAGGAAAGGCTTGGACTTGGTAAATACAATTTCTTTCCCGAACTCGAACAAAAAGAAATTTTGGCTTGAGGGAAGGTCTGCCCTACTCGAACTCTATTGACAGAGATGAGAGGGGGAGACTTAACCACAGTTTTGGAGTTTTTCCTCTGTTTCACTATGCATAAGAAATTAAAACTACAACAGAAAAAAAACTAAATGGAAATGAAACTTATCAGAAGAAGATCTAACTTAAATGACAGAAGAAAAACTAGCTAAATGACAGAAAGGAAAATATAATAACAACAAAGAAGTTGAGGCACATGGATTGGGCCCTAACCCACGAGCCTAGCCTTATGAACTTAAATCAATCAAATGAAATCAGTCTCCTCATTTCATAAAAGAATAACTGCATACATCTCTGAAAGTTTTGATCCCTAAATAAAACAAAAAGCTTCAATAGTTCACAGCAATAATTCTGAATGGAATCGAGACTAGGATAGACTAACTGTTCCTAGCTCTAGCTCTGCTCTATTTATTCTATAGGGAAGCTACCAACAGCTCCATAGAAAATGATGTGATTCCACTGGACTCCAAGTAAACCAAGATTGAGTGCTCTCCTCTTTGAGTTGCTCGATTGCCTTTGGAATTTGAATTGCTGGAGAGAATGCTTGGGGATCCTTCAGCTGCTTGTGGAATTCAAATTGCTAGAGATAATCTTTGGGATCCTTCAGCTGCTTGTGGAATTCAAATTGCTAGAGATAATCTTTGGGATCCTTCAACTGCCTTTGAGGGTGGAAAATCCTCCATAATTTCTCCTTGCTGTCTCCTCCAAGTCTTTGCGATAAAATATTTATAAAAATGCTTAATAAATCATGATTTTTTGTACTCAACCTTATATTAGGCACTCATAGTATGTTAGCCTTAATCACCACCTATACTAGCATCATAAACCCAAATAATAATAAAAATGCAACAAAAGGAGATCTAAGAAGGTAAAAAGGTGACTATTAACCCCTCCAAATATGTCTAATGATGGAGCTCATCACTTATCATGAAGGACTTAAAGATGATATTGAAGAAAATATACAAGGATTTGTTGATGTCGATTGGGTTGGAGATCTAGACATAAGAAGGTCAACTAGTAGACATTTGTTCATTTTTTTCGACAAATATATTATTTGGATGAGTAAGCGATATTTGGTCATGGTATTATCGACATCAGAGACTAAATACATTGCATCCACTCATGACATCAAGTAATCTAGTTATGACAACTATGTTCATATATTGGATTTGCTTAATAAGCAGTAGGATAGGTTGTGGTCGTTAAAGTGCAATCTTCTTAGAAAATATCCTAACTTACCATTCAAGGTCAAAACATATTTATGTAAAACACCATTATATTAGAGATATGGTGGAAAGAAAGAAAGTATTTCTAATAAAATTAGACACGGTGAAGAATTTTGCAAAATTTATAACAAAGTTAGTAAGTGTTGGTGAATTCTACTAGTGTAGATAGGAGTTAGGACTAAGGCCCCTAGTTCTTAAAGGCATGGCATTAAAAATCATATAAAGAAGAAAATAAGTGGGAGAATGTTGAGTTGTTTTAATCTTTCTAGGGAATCACAATCGGTTGAGTTTAGTTCATCAATGATCTAGTTGGGAAAGAAAACTAAGAATAGACCTCAACAAATCTAGTTGAGATAATCAACTAGGGACAGCAAGTCGATGGTCAAGTTAGAAGAGCATTTACCTAAGTCAAATTTAAATGGTAGTTGAAAGCAATCGATAGAATTCAATAATCTCTTGGAGTAGTTGAAGGGATCACAGTCATACATATGCTCATAGTTAACTTAGATTGGTGATCAAAAGGGAATCAAATATAGTCGAAATTGGTCAAAATAGAGTTAGGAATCCCAACATTCTCAGGACCTTAGGAAATGATCTTCGACCATATGCACTAATTTGGGATGTTTTGAATTAGAATTTTCTATGCTTATAAATAAAGCATGATGTAAGGCAGTGTGAGATGATGATAGATTATATAAAATTATTGCATGGGTCTTAAGTGTGGACCAAGGCTGACATTCATGGAAGACTGACTATAAGATTTGATTCAAAATATAAGAGCGATGAATCTCAACGGTTAGTTGGTTTTCTCGATTAAGGGTTTCCAGGGTAAAACCTTTGTGTGCTATTTAATTATTTATGTTGTTCCGTTGATTATTTTTTGATCCTTTAGTTCTCTCATGATCTTTAAAGTTTATGTTAACTGAACTTCTAGTGTAGTTTATATGTCTAGTTGACTATGTATTTGGGCCTTTTATATCTAAAGTGTAAATTAAGTGCCTTAAGCCCAACAAAAACATATATAAAAGAACAAGGAAATGGGTTAGGAATCCCTATATCATTGGTCAAGGAACATCTTGAAATGGAACTATCATATCATGGAATAATTCACATTGTGTTCCAAAATTTTGTATCATTGGAGAATCCTCGTTTTGGTAAGAAAATATTTAAGAGTAATGCGGTATCAATCTAATTCTTAAGTAATTCATATTTCTTCCATGAATTTTGAATGTAAGAAACTACTCGCAATATATGAGATCAATAGTCCTCCTCCACAAAATCACTTAGAATATTAAGTGGTGAACCAATTAATCATGATAGAAACCCATAACTATATTCTCCTCAAGGGGGCAAAAGAGAGTTATATATATATATATATATATATATATATATATATATATATATATATATATATATATATATATATATATATATATATATATATATATATATATATACCCCATCCCTTGAAGGGAAACCCAAGACTAGATTCTGCACATCATGTGTCAACTTCATGTTGAGTAATAAAGAGACTATACATCTCCATTTTAGGGGTTGTAAAAAATGCCTCACAATACAATAAAAAACTTGTATTTTAAAAAACAATATAAATATTACAACATGTACAATATACTATTTCAATAATAAAACAACAACTACAACATTTAGTTAAACTACTAAAGAAAAAAAATCACTTCCAAATAAAATAAAAAATATCTATCTAAATCAACATTAAAATTATGAACATTTACTAAATGCATTAACTACCATCTACTATTAATGCATTTTTTAACTTTTTTAAGTGATTATATATATATATATATATATATATATATATATATATATATATATATATATAAAATAATTAAACCAATCATTTTGGATATATATATATATTTAAAATAATTAAACCAATCATTTTGGATTTTGAGTTTGTTAAACCATAATAATCATAACAACTATAGTTAAAATTTTAATATCAATGTGTATCATATATCATATTCACCTACTAACTATACTCTATATGTATTTCTCTTTATCTTTCTTTTACACCATGTGTTATTTAATAAGTCTATATGTATTTCTCTTTATCATTCTTTTACTTTTGTCATTTTAATTATGAGAAAACATCAATGTGAATACAAAATTAAAATTCTAATTATATATATTTATTTATTTTTCATATAAATATATTTTTATTTTATTATATTAAAAGGAATATCATTTCAATATAAAAAAATGTTTTAATAAAATATTAAAAATATTGTAATAAGCATTAAATCAAAACATAATATTAATTATAAATATAATAAAAATATTCAATATTTCATATATATATATATATATATATATATATATATATATATTTTTTTTTATTTTTTTATTTTTTTTTATATTTATATTTATATTTATATGAGTAATCATTATATTTCAAAACTTTATATTTAAATTTAATTAAAAAAATATAAAAATATAATATTTACAATAATTTTTTTTGGAAATTATATATAAAACGTCAACGTTCTTTTAAAAAATGAATTGAAAAAATTATAAAACATGTATAAAGAAAAATTCCAAGTGCATATTATCAAATTTTATTAAAATTAAAATAAGAATACTTTTAGATATGGAGATGTGAAATTTAAATATGATATAAATTGTATCATTAAGAACTAGTTTAAATTCATCTTAATTTTAGATTTATTAAGTATTTAGAGAAATCAAAGTTTTAGAAATATACATTTTTTTAAAGTTTTACACTTAAAAAGAATTCACAAGTTTCAATAAAATCTAAAGTGACAATATAAATTACTAATTAATGTGAAACATTTACCAGTATAATTAAAAACATTAAAAATATTTTTAAATGAAATGACTAAAACTTTTAGTAAAGTTATATATATTAACTCGTTCGTAAACTAACCATGAAAGTTAATAACTAATTAAAAAAGTCATGATTATAGTTAAATAATTATTTAATAGTTAACAAACTCATTTATTATTATAATAAACTAACCATGAAAATTAATAACTAATTAAAAAACTCACCCATTATAGTTAAATAATGATTTAATAGTTAATAAACTCATTTATTATTATAGCAGCATTATGTGATTAATTAACTAAGATTTTTTTTAAAGATATTCTATAAAATTGGAATGATACACAGAAGATTAGAATGACTCCTCAACAAGGATGGCAAGCAGAAATAAAACATATATATATATATATATATATAATTTGATTTTTTTGAGATATTTTATGAATAATTTTATTTGTATGTTCGAAGATTTGTGAAACTTATATGTATTTTGTAAAATTAAATGCTTCAAATTTGTTTTAGAGCACTAAATTTATTTATGTAATTGAAAATACAACTTAAATAATCAAAATTATAATCTCAATTTGAGTTGAAAAAACCAAAACATAAAATAATAAAAAAATATAAAAAATGAATAATTAATTATTTAAAAAAATAAAAGAGAAATTTATTTAAATTATAAACCATAAATCTGGTGTTTTTGTTTGCGTTCTTCTTGTTCTAGTTTTGTTCTCTTGATATGATAGATCTTCAAGACCAAGTCAAGATGAAATTCAAGGAAGAACAATTACAATGCAGCTCCCTATACTTTGACCAATAATTACCTATGAAACCAAACACACACTCTACATTATGAAATTCATTTTGTGCTAATGTCAATGGAACCATAACTATAAATAGCCACTGCTTACTTTATGGAACGAAGTCAATGTCGCCAAATTTTCTTTATTGCAAAGACTATGATTGCTGACATCCTTTACATATTAAAGTGTTCTTCCTAGCAGTCCCACTTAGAAGCGACTGCACAATATAGTTTAGATAGTGTAACATACACCAGTAACTTCACATGGTAATGTAAGGAGTTAAATTTTTTTTTATACAAGTTACTCGCGGGTAACTATCCATTCACTATTAATATTCCTTACTCATCATTACATAGAACGTTTACCAGTTCATAGTGTAACTTTTAGAATAAGAATAGTAAGCTCCTTAACCATTAACAACCTCCATTATAGTACATTAACATAGTACTGTATGATGTAACCTTCCACACATTTCATTATTCATGTAATCATCACATACTTGGCATTATGAAACCTCACTACAAGAAAGGAATCAACATCATCAACTTGACACAATAATCAATCACATCATTGAACACCAGTATACCCTGGAAACCCCGTAGGGTGAAAACCAACAAACGTTTAATTTTATTATTAAACGCTTGTGAGGGTGTTCAGCCCATCACTCAATGGCTTATAAGGGAGACCATCCCTTAACCATCGTTTATATAATTTTACAAGGAAATATACAATATCTAGCTTTAAGCCATTCAATAAATATGATACCATTTACCCTCTGGTCTTCATATCTTCACATCTTGGTGGCATGGATGTACCTACAATGGACCATCGTACATTGGACCTTCCTGCAACTCGCACTCATCTGCATGAACATTAATCATTTACCTGCCACCAGGACAAGCATAATTTTCCTTTGTACATGACAAGCATAATATTCCTTTGTACATGTCACCATCATTCCCTGCTATGATGCCTTCAACATAAAATGATGGTCAAGATTCATAAAGTATTAATCAATCATTTCACATATCTGTACTATATTAGCTTCTCCATCAAATCATGCATATTCATGACATGCAAGTAAAGTACCTTGTCATTCTCTCTTTAATAACACATACCTCATATGTGCTGGTTATAAGTCATCACAATAACTAATTCTTACGTCGCATAAGCACACATTCCTGCAAGACAATGGCTACATCTCCCAAGATTTTCTTTAAAATAAACTGATACATCAGTTAAGATATTTATGCATGTGATTTACATAAATTTAATCAAAATAGCTAACCCTTAAGCTATTACTTTTAGTGCATGGAATGCAAGCTAACATAACAAATGTTTCTTCCATGCATGCAAATGCACACCGATTCCAAAAGACTCTCCCTAAAGGAGTGCTTACACAACGAAGCACATAACCTCCTTCACGAGTCTTCCAAAAGAAAATCTCAATGCTAGTGAGCATGTAAGCATATGTTTTCTTTTTGTAAAAATTTGCAATTAAGAATATATATACATGTCTTCTTTTCCAAAGATTATACTAAACAATCATATTCAATGTAGTTTAATACTACAAGCTATCTTTCTACATACAAATATGTATATCATTTTTCAATAAAAGTTAATACATATGTTGCATGCTTATGCATGATCTTCCTCCAAAAGGAATTAACATCATAATCATGATAATATAAAAGTAATCACTTAGTTTGTTCATCTAAAAGAATATAACTGATTAGTTCCTTTAACCATGAATTTATTAAATAACTTAACTTTACCAACACCATGGTAATCTATTCATGGATTTATTAAATAACTAATATTTGCAAACACCATGGTAATCTACCCATGGTTCTATGAAATAATTAATCTCCATCAACACCATGGAAAAACTACCCATGGATTTATGAAACTATCCATGGATTTATTAATTCATTACAATTCACAACATGGTTAATGAGAATTAGCCTGAGAAAACTTATCTTTTCTTCTTCATCGCACATGAAGATATTTTCAAGAGTTACCTTCTTTAATCTATTCAAGAAAATACTTTGGACTTGTTATCACTTCATAACTAAATGAGTACAAAATCCATTTTAAAATAAGAGCATTCATCTTCTATTTTCCTGCTTATGCAATATTATGTAAATATTTTTATTAAAGAGTTACCCTCTTTAATCTAATCAAGAAAATCTCTTTTAAAAATAAAGTACCATAACTAACCCTTATTTGGGCATAAGAGCTAGATAGACCCTTTAAAATAATAACAAATTTAACATGTAACCTTTGAAAACCCTTGCAAAGAGATTAACACAAATGGGCTTATCTTCTACTCCCAAGATAAACACATTTTTTTCGAAAACAGTCAATATTGATTTTGTTTTCAATCAAATCCCAATAAATTAAATAGTCAACAATGATTTTGTTTTCAATCAAATCCCAATAAATTAATGATATACCATTCACTTAGTATATGTAACTTATCTTCTACCCCAAGATAAATACATTCTTTTCGAAAATAGTCAACAATGATTTTGTGTTCAATCATATCCCAATAAACTAATAAAATACCACTTTCTTGGTATGTATAACTTATCCCAAGAGACATGAGAAAGATCATTAGTATATTTTCTATTTTCTAATAATCTTTTAGCAGAAAAACAATATGATATATATAATCTTTTCTTATATCTTTTAACTCACAAAGAGAAAGACTATTTAATAAAGAAAGTAAGTCAAAATCACTTATCTTGGCAGTCGAATCTCATTCCAGTTGACTCTCATTCCCTTATTCCGGCTTGTCTTTGAATGCTCCCAAGCTGACCCGAAGCTCATTAATAAGCCTATTGAACCATAGATATGTGACACCAAGGAATGCCATACTGTCGCAGAGCGCGGGCCTGGAGTTGCAAGTTTTTTTTTGAAGTCTGCATGATGCCGTCCTCTATATAGCGTAGGACAGAAAGCTCATGTTCTCCATCGATCTATTAGCGTAGGACTGAAAGTAGTTACTTCTGCTCTCAATCTTCTATCTTTCTCCGCTCCATCGTCTCTGCATGGTGTCCCAGTTCACGTGATATCATGAGAAGCTGGCCGAAGGGGAGAAATCACACGACAACTCGCCAGCTTGAAGGGTAGAACGAAGATGACAAAGAGGAACGCATCTCCTTCCTCCTTTGCGTGTGTTGATCCAAGTTCAAATCATCGCCTCTACATTTGTTGGGAGGCGTTCTTTTTGGTTTTGCCAACAAGCTCCTGCAACTTTTATCTCCCTCCCTTATTCACTTTAATTGAATAAAGAACAAACATTTCTACACCTCATATGAAGCAATCAAACAAGTGACTTTTCTTTTGCCACTTTCTCCCTGTCATGAAACAAAGATGTCATACCATCCATTTTCCAAAACGCTGGACGCATCACCTATTTATTCTCAACCGATTCAAGAATTCGGTTTTCAACCAATTCTTGATTTGAAGCAGTTAAAGTCAAAAATGAATTTACCATATTACTTTACGTAGATTGAATGGGTCGGTTACAGATAGTTTAGTTTATTACCAGATTTAGGTTGTAAATAAATATAAAGTCAATTTGGTTTAATGATACATCTTGGTTTTAATTTTTAAAGGTTCATGAGGTTTTTGTAATTTGAGAAGTGGCTAGTTTTTTTTCTTCTTTTGCCTTCATGACGTTGATAATTTTGATATAGGAATTTCAAACCATCCAATATATTTCGAAACATAGTCACCAAAATGATCAATGTAATGGACATATCAAACTATCAAATATTTTTTTTGTAAATTTAATAGTGCTTTTCTATTTTCATATTTTAAATAAGCAAGTTGTTATGCATATTATATTGTTTGTTGTAGCTTCAATTTGCTCGAAGGAAATCAGGTCTGTTAACCATCTCATAGAATTAAAAGCCAACCAAAATTGAAATTGTCTTTTCCTGCTAGTTATTGCTTTTATCACTTTACTATATCTATAATATTAAACTATATCTACATCAAAATAGAGACATCGAAATTATTAATGTAATGGATTTTTAAGAAAAAAATCATTTGAAACATAGACATGAAAATTATCAATGTAATGGATTAAAAAAACAATCTCAATTATTTGATATATTATAAAATTGAGGATATGGAGTATGCTTTAACACTGTTTTTATTTGATTAAGAAATTGTAACCTTTTTATTTAAGAAAATAGCAAACAAGTTAATAATCCAAAATTAAGAAATATAAATATAAAAAAAAACAAATTAATAACTTAAAATTAAGAAACATAAATATAAAAAAAAACAAATGAAAATAACAATAAAATTAGACTGTCTAAAAATATAGGAAATAGTGCTTGCCTTGAGTCATTGTCACCTAAAATTTGTTTGTTTAAATTTAAACAAATTTAAATTTAATGATGAGCACATACGACTCACCAACATTTAATAACATATAGACTTTAAATTTAATGATGAGCACATACGACTCACCAACAAACATTTAATAACATATAGACTGAAAAATAATGTTAGCCGATTAAGGCCACCTAATTTCCTCTTACCGATGGCTTAACCATATCCGACGAAACCACCCATTATTTGCAACGTGAACCTTGATTCCACTAAAATCGACCAATACAACCTGTTACGGAGATGTACCAGTCTTGTTCGAAAAAGGTCAGTGTCGTACCGAATCCATCTGTTCTGTGCGGAAGAGAATCCACCAGTTCTATCCAGGAGTGTTAATTTTTTCTTTCGTTTCAAAATTGGCGGTGATACGATTTTTAGTTATATTATAATATTATTTTGGTGATATGAGTTTTAGTTAAATTATAATATATTTTTGGGTTGTATTTATAGGTTATTTATTATTTCATTTTAGTGTGAGCCAATGAACTATATTTTGTGCTCGATTAATTTATGATAAATAATAAAAATAAAAAATAGATTTAATTGATTGTAATTTTATTTTTATTAAGAAAATTACAAACAGTTTTTTTATTAAAAAATTATATTATATATATTACATTAAAATAAATTTATAATAATGAGTGATATTCATATTTATAGTTATGATATTTTAGAACATATCATTTTTTTTAAAGAAATGATTCTGAGGATATTTATTAAAAAAAGGTTTGAGATCTCACTCATAACCGTTACATTTTTTAAAATTGTCAATATCTCAAGTGGGTTTGAGACACTTGAGATTAAACACATTGACCTAATTCAAACTCTCAATGTGTTACTTCATAATACAAAAAAAAGTATTTTCTTTCCAAAATTTTCTAAAATATCGCCAAAATCCAAATACATTTATATTTATATTTCATGTCTTACTGCTTGTAGATTTGATTTTGAGTGACTTTTAGTTTTCTTTGTGAGATCCTAGGAGTCACCATTCTATGAGTGATGTTAATTTTTAAAGATTCTTCCTCATTTACCTGATTAGCCTAAGGAATAATTTACCTGATTAGCCCAAGGAATAAGTAGTATTCACAAGGGTTTGTTGAACACCTGCCTCCTCTGTTTCTGAATCCCATGGATTCTCTTTGACATGCACTTCTTTCTAATATTTCAAAATATATAATTAATAAATAAATAAAACTTAAAAGTTTTAATTGATAAACAAACACACACACATATAAACCAAAATCAATTTTACTATATAAATTAAAATAAAAAAAAATCATAATGGTAACTATTATATTTAAGAATTTCATATTTACAACAAACTCTTTTTATTTAAAAAAATTGGTGAGCTCGTCAAGTCCCACTAACACAACCAGTTGAGGATGAGCCTTGTTGGCAAGGTGACCCCGGATCAAATCTCACGGGGGGTGGTTGGGGGGGTGGTTGTACCTTATGCTAGGGGAGAAGACATGCTAAAAAATCCAGTGAGTTAAGCGCTGGTGTGACCCAGGGCGAGTGTGACCCCGAGTGACTTTGCTGGCTCCCGTCACCTTAAGCCAGTTTACTATTATTTACTGTCATTTACTTTGATAAATGAAACTTTAATAATAAGCCAGTTTACTATTATTTACTGTCATTTACTTTGATAAATGAAACTTTAATAATTGTGATCCTTGGGTGACTTTGCTGGCTCCCGTCACCTTAACCCAGTTTACTATTATTTACTGTCATTTACTTTGATAAATCAAACTTTAATAATTAGGCTTAGAGGAAAGCATCGCGAAACTCAAGAGAAACATTTAAAGGAATATATATATATACTGGGATTTGATTTTCTATCTATTGGCCATTTTTTCTCTTTTTGGTGATCTAATGAGACACTAGATCACAGAGAAACAACTCCTTGGGATTTGATTTTCTATCTATTGGCCATTTTTTCTCTTTTTGGTGATCTAATGAGACACTAGATCACAGAGAAACAACTCCTTGCAAATTCTGATGCAATAGAATTGGTGCTTTCAATGAGAGATTATTCACTTTGTGTCTGCTTTGCCTCTAATTTTGATCGATTTCTCTCTTGCTTGCTCTCCCATTAAGTTTTAGGTAGTGTTTTGGATTCATTTTGATCTCCATTGATTTTATTTGCTTCATATCTGAGTTGATCTTAGATCTGAAGTTTTTTTTTTTTTTAATTTTTAAATTTTTTTACGAAAGAATAATAAAATGCACGTTTAAAATCAAATTATGGAATTTTTTTGTACATAATTTGATTTAATTTATCATAGATTTGGATTCCTCTTAAAATTTCATCTTAAAAAAAAAAAAATCACTGAAAATGGACTCTGTATGAGTACGTTATGGCCAATTGAAAATTGATCATTGTGTGGCCAATTGAAAATTGATCAATGTATTTTTCTTTTTCTTTTGCTCTGGCACGAGACTGATTTTTTGGTTCGTTTCTGTTATTTTATTTATAGATACGAGTAAAAATAATTAGACTGATTTTTTGGTTCGTTTCTCTTATTTTATTTATAGATATGAGTAAAAATAATTACATATTTGTATTCCTCTTTAAATTTTACCTCAAAGAAAAAAAATCACCTTAAAATGAGTCCGTAAGAGGAAGATATTTCTGATTGAAAATTCAGCTTATTTTCTATCCGTTTTCCTTTTTTTTATTATTTTTTATTATTTATTTTTTCCAGATTTGAGCCATTTCTTATTCATTGGTTGGTATTTTCCATTGCTTGTGTTCTTCAAGGTTCCTTTGAAAGATTCTTTGTGTGCTTTGGTTGAGGATTAGTGTTCTTATCTCTAGATCTCAGTTTCATATATGTTTAGCTTCTTTTGGTGAGTACTTGGATCTGTTTCATATATCACCTTCAAATTTTGTGGCTTTTTCACATTTTCATTCCTTCTTGTTGAGCGATATATTTTCTCTTTTGGTCATTTGTGTCACAAACGGTTGGTGTTGTGACTGATTGTGTAACTGTCATCTGAACAAGTTCTTTTGAGTGTGTTTTTTCATATTGTATCACCTTCATTAGATCTTGTTTAAGCCTTCTTGCCTCTAGGGTCCGGTTTAGTCCTTTGTAGAACATTGGCCCTGGTTGAGCGATTGTACTGCAGCCCTAGCTTGATTGACATTGCCTTCTTTTGATTTCACTTGATTTCTTTGAGTTTCTTTTGATTGGGATTTGTTTTCCTAGTTGTTTCTCTTTTGGAGTGCTTTGTGTTCTTGCTTGGGAAACTTGCTTTGGTCTCTTTTCGGTTTGTTTTTTGGGTCATTGATTCAAAAAATTCTTGGGATATTTTGCATTGAGGAAGATCTAGTGAAAAGTGCATCATAATAGGCATTGGTGTGTTTTGAAAACACTTACCCTCTCGTAGCTAGTATTCATCGAAGTGAAAACAAAAATTGCATATAGCTGCATTAGGGTGACTAACTAAGAGTCTTTCACACCATCTTAGTTTCACGCCGCTTCCTACTTGTGTAAACAACGATCATTAAAATCATTGTGATGATAAAATTAACTAGATTCGTCTTTTACTTTCATTGGTAGTACACCAAAACTAACTTAGGCTAGGATCTTGGAGATAGGAGTGTGAGTTAACTGCTCCAAGACCAAAAAATCAACTTAGTAGCTTGCGGTAGGGAGTAAAATCGATTTGCAATAGTGTGGTATGGGAATCCCTTCTCAAAAGAGGGCGAAGCACGAGGTCACACTTGGGCTAGGTGGGGTGACATGACCCATTTCGATTAGTTTCAAGTGGCACGATATAGCGGAATTTACACACATATAAACAATGTTATTGTCACTTGGGGACCACTTGTGAGGTAACTCTCAAGGGGGTTTCGGTCTTGGATTCTTTCTGGAGTTAATTTTCCCGTCCTTGCATGTAGATTTGTCGTGTGAATATCCCCCTAGGTCTTGTTATTATCGGTGGTAACCATAGTGGCCTTTCTTTCTAGGGCTTATACACAGGTGCAGGGTCAGGGTTGTCTTCTTTGTACATGGGATAGATATTAGTCATACACTCTCAGTCCTCTCGGGGGATGTTCCACATCTTGTGAGGGCACTTTTTCCGAGTTTGCATCTAAAAGAGATAGGAAGCAGGTCACTAGTATAATTGTTCCACTGCCAGCTTCTTTGTATTTTGTTTGTTTGTGATCTTTTAGGATGTTTCTAGCGTGTGTTGTTTAGTCCGATTCCATAGTTTTGGTTATAGGATGTTTGCACTAATATAATTGTATTTTAATGATTACCACCCTAGCTTAATTTGTTCATCGATGATCACATCATCTTCAATGTTTGCTTCCTGAACGAAGTGGGATCTTTTCTCCTGCACAAAGAGTGATTGTCCACGCTCAAGTCTTAGACCATCACATAGTATTCGAATCTGTGTCTGGTCCCATTGATAGTGAGCTGGTCTCTATTGAGACTTTGGTGGATTACTCTGATGCTCCTGCCAATCCACCTTTTACTGATCCATTGGGATCTACGTTGTTGTGGCTGAATCCGGATGGTTCCACACCAGCCTATACTCACGTGCCTTTGTCCACTCTTTACCCTATGGTGGAGTCTGAGACCTCGTTACCTTCTGCATCGACAATTTTAGCTACCATGTCAGTGTTTCCACCTCTTAGTGTGGCCATTCCTACTCATCCATCCACAACTCTCATTTCTTCTTGGGTAATTCTACCAGTCTCATCCATAGCTCCTATCAATTTCCTGAATGTTTCCGTGCCCACACCATCTTCTATGCCAACTATGGTTCCTCAACCTAGTCAACCAATAGGATTAGGAATTTTTTCACACATCTTTTCCCAACTGACCGTTCTTGTTCCTCAATTAGGCATAATTACTTCTAGAAATATGTGAGGAGGATCATGAGTTGTCCCTTGTCAGTCTGGGGGAAATTTAGCTTCTAGTATGTCACAAGTTTGGTATAGTTCGCTTTTTGGAGGGGCTCCACCTACCAATACTTTTACTGGAGGGGCTAGTTTAGCTGGGGGCAACCCTGCTGCCAGTACCATCTCCCATATGGGTTATCATCCTTATTTCGGTCATAATGTGTAGAGTGGTCCTTATTTTAACCCTGGGTACAACCCCATAAGAAGTCATGCCCTTGGGGTTCCATTGCTCTCTGGATGTTTCTACCCTGGGGGTAGCATCCATCTACCAGTTATGTTGGCCTAGAACAAAATTTTGTTGGGGCGAACCCTTTTCTCCACCAACAAGTGCATCCATATAATCTGTATATGGGGGAACCACAAGGTTGGGCAAGGACTTCTCCCGCCTATGACCCATTTATTCAAATCCATAATATGTTTTTATCTTCTCTTGATTTATTGCATTTGGCCAAATTAAGTAATGAATCCATCCGTCATGATCCCTAGTGGCTACCCATGCCCTCCAAGTTGCCGTCAGGTATTCCTAAGTTTGAAGGGAAGCATGGGGAGAATCCATCCACTCACATTACCACCTATCGTTTATGGTGCTCATTTAATTATTTGGTGGACGATTCTATTAAAATTCGCTTGTTCCAATGAACGTTAACCGAGGATGCCACAAAGTGTTATATCGAGTTATACATTGCATCCTACGACGACTTTGCCTCTTTAGATTAACTTTATTAACACACTTCTAGTTTCCTACTCGGTATGATATCGAATTTGACCTTTTGTCCAACTTTAAACAAGATGACACCACATTAATTTATGATCACATTCATGAGTGGCATCGTCGCAAGAGCTTAGTGAGAACCAAGTTACCTAATGAGATTCTATGTAAATGGTTTATTCGATCTCTCCAACCTCAGGTTTCCAAGGATGTGTTTATGTTTCGATCCCTTACCAAGGAGCAAGCAATTTTAGCTACCCAACAATTGGATCTCATCCATTCACAATTGGGTACGCTGTACGAAGTATTTCCGAATGCCCCTAGACCTTCTATTGACCCTCCTAAACCTATTCCTGGCCCACACACTGATGGTGTGATTGGGTCTATTTTTTATTACATGAGCCAACTTTCTTCCCACCTTGGGAAATTGATTGTTACATCTCAAGCGCCAACAAGTGTGTTTGGCTCTGCTAAAGCACCCCTCCTAAACATTCAACCGATGTTCTCACAGTGAAGTCCACTCAACTAAAGAAAAACTCTCAATCTGGTGGTAATAAAAACAAGAATAACAAGAGAAATAAACAACAAAATCAAAATTCCTAGGAGTCTCAAGAAAATCCTTAGAGTCAGGGAGGGGGCACGAATGAGCATCACTGTAAAGTCAAGTTTCCATGTAAAATTTGTTAAGGCAACCACCTTACTCATGAGTTTCCTCGAATGGATGAATTCCATACGCTTCTTTCACCACCTTCTACTCAACAACCTGCTATTTTGACTCATCCATTCCTTGCACAATCTTAGCAACATATAGTTTCTCAACATTCTTGTCCTCTGCAAGGGGGAAAAGAGGTGTCCTCTTCCCATCCCCCTCATAGTTCATCCATATTCATGTGCAAGGAATATGAAAATGTGACTACGCAAGCCGAATCCTATGATGTTCTTGAGTTGAGTTCTATTTCTAAGGACTCACCAGCTCCACTTAGTTCCACTGAACCTCTTAATTTTGATAAGCCTCTAGAACCTGTCTATCGACCCCCCAAGGGTGTTCTCTGTAAGACAACACACAACCCTTCTTCTAGGGCTACTCAACATTATAGTATTGTTGAAGATCTTGCCCAGGCTCCTTGTGCCATGTCTACCTTGGAGGTATTGCAAAGTTGTTCACAAGAGGGCAAGGTGTCGTTATATGCCATCAATGGTGTTGATTTATCTGAGTCTAGTCTTATCGCTTTCAATGCCGAGAAATCTTCTCCTTGTCTATCGCATCAAATTTTTTTCCAAATTATTGTGCGAATCTTTTAGAAGAATATCCATCGCACTTTGGTAGATGAGGGCTCTTCCACATGTGTCATGTCAATATCCTATTGGAAGGATCTTAGCTTTCCGACACTCACCACGTCCAATACCACTCTCCAAGCCTTTAACAGTCATAATTTCATACCAAAGGGAGTCCTTACCCATTTTTCTATCGAGTTAGGTGGGAAAACTTTCTATGTCGATGTTGAATTTGTCGACAGCTCATTAGATTACAACCTACTCCTTGGGTGTAGTTGGTTCTATGCCATAACCAAAATTGTCTTGTCTGTATTTCATGTCCTTTGCTTTCCCTATGAAGGAAAGATTATCACCATTGAGCAGATTGACTACTTCATGCCATCGACTCAAATACCTACTACGGGGAATGAAATCCCACTTGTGGGAGATAAACCTGGTCAGTTCAGAGTGTTGGCGCACGCTTGTTTAAAAGCTCATCCCTTATTGGGGTATTTCCTCAATTAGCACCGCCCCACATTTCTTCATCATATTCGAAGACTCCTATACATATGATCTATTGTGGAACCTGTGGACCCCATAGACCTCCTAATCTATAGGTGGTCTCGCCTGTTATTATAGAAGATGATCAACCTAGAGAGCACACTCTGCCACTTGTTGTGGAAGAGATTGCCTCTTCGGTAGTCCCATAAGTACCTTATGTTGGTCAGGAACTCCATCCTAATATGGAATATGATTAGGTTCTTTTTCCCAAATGGGCTACCCCTCCGCTTGTTCCACATGACTCCCTTGATGATGATCCTCCTCGGTTAGTAAACTAAGAGGTCATTGATATGAAATGGGTGGCTGAATTGTTATGCTATGCAAGCACCTCCCACTCAATTAAAACAAATTAAGATCTTGCATATATATGCATGTGTGGAATTGCATACTTGAATCAGGTGTATGTATTTTAACTATTTTAAGGCTTTATGTGTGAGGAATTAAACATTATTTTTTGCTGATAAAAAGAATGTACAACAACCATAACTTGCAGCAAATAAATCATCAACACATAACATCAAACATAATAAAGGAGGTCACTCGTATGTCATGGGCTACATCTCCTTGAGCCTCCGTCAGTTGACTCGGCTCTTTGGGATTATTATGGAAAATTTATTTTACAAGTTACTACTCAACTCCAATGGTTGTTTGAACTGTACCAATGGGTTTAGAATACCATCATACCCCTGGATTGACTGATACTCTCTGGAAATGGACTTAGACTCCCTTGGGCTTGACCTCTTTTGTCGGTGTCCTTAAGCTTCCCTGAGCTTCTCTGTGGCACAAAATATCCTAGTAGTCTTTTTATATCCCCGAAACCTCTTCTAATGTCTCCAACACATATAATTCATCCAAAATAGGCTGTTCATTTTCTCAGAATGAGCTCTGGCTCCCCAATATATGCCTCCAACTCCTGGTGGCACTAAGCTCCCTGAAACTTCCCCATGGATTATTTGGATCTATAAGTATCCAAATGACTTTAAAAATACCTCCATTGGATTCAAAATGTCCAAAATAGTCAGAAATGGTTATTCACTTGCTGAAATTGGCCTCTGGCTGCTATGGCTATGCCCCCAACACTTGGTGGCACCCTGTGGCTCTAGGGTCATTATAAACTTCTCTGTAGCATCTTGGCCTTCAAAAGTCTCCAAATTCTTTTGAAAATCCTTCCATTGGATTCATAAGGTTCAAGATAGTGAGAATAGACTATTGGTTTGCTGAGAGTGGCCTCTGGCTGCCCTGGCTAGGCCTCATTCTCCTGCTGGCTCTTGGTGGCCCTAGTGGCCCTTAGAACTTCTCTGAAGAAAAATGACGCTCAAAAGTCCTCATCTGGCTCTGTAAGCCTCACCAATGGCTCTAGAATGTCCAAGATTGTCAAAATTTACTATTCATTCACTTTGAATGGTCGAAAATTGGGCCTCCTACACTTTTTCCCAGTGTCACCTAGAAAAAATCCACTAAAAGTGGAGGACTCCACTTAACTGGAGTCAAAATAGTGATTTCTACCAGAAATTAGCGCACCTCCAAGAATTCCGCTGGAACTAACTGTTATAATAAATGCTAGCGCTTGGGGTGGCCACATGCACACCCTAAACCCATAGAACTAACAGTAACTATCGTGGAACTCTGCATATAACTGTGGGTTTTGGTTAGTTGGAACTCCGGTTTAAATAGTGGGTTAGGCTGACCATGGAGGCATTGGAAAAAAATGTTTCCATGTGAAAAGGTTATAAACCATTTATTTTCGGGATTTGCAGAGAATGTTGCTGAAACCGCTCGGGGACTTAACAATAAAAGTTACCATGTGACACAACTGCTGCGAAGTGCTAGTGGAGACTGCGGGTTGGCAGTTTAGTTGGTTGGCAGGTTGTTTGCAATGTGACCACAACTCTGGGGACCGCTGGCGGGTTGGGACCATCGGTGGTCCCTAAGCCCTAATGCGATTTTCAACAAAAAATAAGTTTAACCCGCAAACGATATAGGTTAAGAAACTCATGTGGCTAGGGTGGTATGGCATGAGCGTGCTCTACAGGAGGTCGTGGGGTCGAACCCTACGGATCTCTCCCCAAAATTTTAATGCACAGTTGCAGGGCCACGTGGCAGCTTTTCATTGGCTCATCCAACCTGTACGCCCAATAAAACCCTGACACTTGTCACGTTCTAATTGGCCCGGAAGGAATATTTTGGGGTAATATTATGAGGAATATTCCAGGAATATATATATATATATATATATATATATATATATATATATATATATATATATATATATATATATATATATATATATATATATATATTTTTCCTGACTATTCAAATGCCCAGTCAACCCTGATCAACTGTCGAAATTTGCAGTTTATTGGATTTTTCAAAACGCGATAAATTCTTCATACGATGTCGGTTTTTCAAACCGTTCACAATTCTGAAATCAGGAAGACGAGATCTATCCGATCACTTAGGTTCAACAAAATTTTGAACAGTTTGAAATTTGAGCTATCACTTCGGTGCTGATCCAAATCTAATCACTCCTCCCCATTGGGAATCTTTTGGACCCCAAAAGACTTGATTACATGTTCAGTAGATGAGGGTACAACTCCCTCACCTTTCCAACCTCCATCCACTTTTCCTTGCTTGGCTTAGTGCCTTTGAGCCCAACTCGAAGGTAGTCAACACTTCCCCTCTTGTATGCTCTTGTCCTCCTATCAAGAATTGTATCTTCTTTGAGCTCATCCAAAAATTATGGTGAGAAATCTTCAATAGAAGGTAGCTAAACATCACTTCCTTGATCATCGATCAAAGGTGGCTCATAAAAACATAAGTTTTCAACATTAACAACTGAATACATTTTTATATGTACAAAGGAATGTATGTCTTACTGGGTCAAGAAATCAAACCACTTCTTACCAAGCCACTTCCATGGCAATTTTTCTTGCTGAATATCTTCTTCTTGTGAATCATCTCGATTCACATCGATGATGGAATCTTTCGTTCCATTCTCGCCAGTATTTTTATCCTCTTGCTTCAAATGCTTGGGATGATTGGTTGGATGCAGTGTCCAACATTGGGCAATGAGATGTCCCTTCTTCTGGCAATGTGTGCAAGTATTTTGCATCTTTTGTTCAAGTCTCATTTGCTTTGACTATTTCCTGTATGCCTTCATTATATTCCAATATCTTGAAACTTCATGATTACACAAAGTACAATAGGAACAACAACTCTTTCTTCCATTCATGCATGCAGATTTGTCATGCTTAAAATAATCATAAACAACTTGAATATGGGAAGAATTATACCTCGAATGTTGCTTTGCATGTCCATATTTTTTACCTTCTTGAGGATATGAACTTGAAGAGGTTCCAGCTCTCTTTTGAAGACCAACATCAGTGTTCATGTCTTGATAGCTATCAGAAATCTCTTGCTCGCCATAAGCTGCATGTCTACAAACATCTTGCTGCAACATGGGTTTCAAGAAATGGCAGTCATCCTGAATACAAACTTGACATGTTTGTGGATTTGAACCGGCAACAAAAGTCCTTCTTGGAGCTGTCTCAAGTGCCTTCATGGCAGTAGAGTTTTTGCCATAAGATTGAACATAACCTAGACCAAATTTCTTAGGCCTTTCCTCAACCATAATAGGCTCAATCATGCCTTGTGCATGTTTGAATAGAACCTTGCCTTCATAGCCCATTTTTAACATCAATTTGGACCCTATACCTCTAGTGTGTTTTTCAAATGAACCTACACATCTATCTGAAGAGAAAATTGAAGAAAAATTTGAGTGATTTACTTTCGCTTCAAGCATGTGCTTGGTTAAGGCCTCTTGGGCATGATGGAGCTGCATCTCCATATCATGCATTCTTTGAAGAAGTCCTTCTTTCTCTTGCTTCATAGCGACCGATTGCTCATGAAGTCTAGTGCTTTCCCTTACATATTCATACAGACTTTGCACCATATCCTTCAGGATGTAGAAGTCATACTTCATGTATTTATCAAAGAGTCTTGGAAAGGAGGAGGATTTAGAAACCTCACTTGATGAAGTTGTCATCATTATGTAAATGAATTAAATAACTTTAACAACAATTCACAAAGCTTCAAAAACAATTAACAAAGCTTCTTAACAATTTGGTTGTAGATTCAAGCTCTTTTCTGCAACTTGTATCTCTTATTCAAGCAGCCTCTTTTGCAAACAATCCCTCTTGTGCTTCAAGGGTTTCCTTGAGGTCCTTTGGGTAAGGATAATTCTTTCAACCTTCTTCCTTCTTGTCCTCTTCTGGAATTAGCTAGCAGTAGCTCCTCTTCACCTCTAGAAAACTCAAACTTGTAAGCATCAGTCAATTTGAAAACAGTTAAATTCTTTGCACTGTTACACACCTTTCAAGCAAAACAAGAAAGCAAGCAACCTTGTGCTCTGTCAAGCAAGCAACTTAGTGCTTTGTCAAGCAAGCAACCTGGCTCTGATACCTTCTGATTTGAAATGCCCTATTTTATTGGCTGACTTGTTACACTATGCAAGCACATCCCAATCAATTAAAACAAATTAAGATCTTGCTTATACATGCATGTGCAGAATTGCATACTTGAATCAGGTGTATGTATTTTAACTGTTTTAAGGATTTATGTGTGAGGAATGAAACAATTTTTTTTTTTTTTTGATAAAAAGTATGTACAACAACCATAACTTGCAAAAAATTAATCATCAACACATAATAGCAAACATAATAAAGGAGTTCACCCTTATGTCGTGGGCTACATATCCTTGAGCCTTCGTCAATTGACTTGGCTCTTTGGGATTAAGATGGAAAATTTCTTTTACAAGTTACTACTCAACTCCAATGGTTTTTTGAAATATACCAATGGGTTTAGAATACCATCATACCCTAGATTGACTGCTAACTCTTTGGAAATTGACCTAGGGTCCCTTGGGCTTGATCTCTTCTGTTGGTGTCCTTAAGCTTCCCTGAGCTTCTCTGTGGCAAAAAATCTCCTAGAAGTCATTTTCTGTCCTTGAAACATTTTCTACTATCTCCAACACATATCATTCATCCAAAATAGGCTGTTCATTTTCTCAGAATGAGCTCTGGCTCCCCAATCTATGCCTCCAACTCCTAGTGGCACTAGGCTCCCCGAGAATTCCCTGTTGCTTATTCAGCTCTATAAGTCTCAAAATGGCTCTGAAAATACCTCCATTGGATTTAGAATGTCCAAATTAGTCAGAAACGACTATTCACTTGCTGAAGTTTGCCTTTGGCTGCTATGGCTATGCCCCCAACACCTGGTGGCACCTTGTGGCTCTAGGCTCACTGTAAACTTCTCTGTAGCATATCGGCCCTTAGAAGTCTCCAAATGATTCTAAAAATCCTTCCATTAGATTTAAAAGGTTCAAGATAGTCATAATAGACTATTGGTTTGCTGAGAATGGCCTCCGGCTGCCCTGGCTAGGCCTCATTCTCCTAGTGGCTCTCAGTGGCCCTAGTGGCCCTTGGAACTTCTCTGAAGAAAATTTACACTCATAAGTCCTCAGTTGGCTCTGAAAACCTCACCAATGTATCTAGAATGTCAAATATAGTCAAAATTGACTATTCATTCACTTTGAATGGTCGAAAATTGGGCCTCCTGCACTTTTTCCTAGTTTCACCTAGAAAAACTCCACTAAAAGTGGAGGACTCCACTTAACTGGAGTCGAAATAGTGATTTCTGCCAAAAATTAGCATGCCTCCAAGAACTCCATCGAAACTAACCGTTATAATAAATTCTAGTGGTTGGAGTGGCCACACGCGCACCCCAAACCCGTGGAACTAACCGTAATCGTTGGGGAACTCCGCATATAACTGCGGGTTTTGGTTAGTCGGAACTCCGGTTTAAACGATGGGTTAGGTTGACTACGGAGGTGTTAGAAACAAACGTTGCCATGTGACATGGTTATAAACCATTTTTTTTCGGGATTTGCGGAGACTGTTGCTGAAACCGCGTGGGGATTTAACAATAAAAGTTACCATGTGACACAACTGCTGCGAAGTGCTGGCAGAGACTACAGGTTGGCAATTTTGCGCCGACCGTTTAGTTGGTTGGTAAGTTTTTTGCAATTTTACCACAACTCCGAGGACCGCTGGTGGGTTGGGATTGTCGATGGTCCCCAACCCACAATGGGATTTTCAACAAACAATAAGTTTAACTCGCAAACGATAGAGGTTAAGAAACTCATGCGGCTCGGGCGGTATGGCGTGGGCGTGCTCTACCGGAGGTCGTGGGGTCGAACCCTACGGACCTCTCCCCAAAATTGTAATGCACAGTTGCAGGGCCATGCGGCGGCCTCAGGGCTGGCCACATGGAAACTTTTCATTGGCTCATCCAACCCGTACGCCCAATAAAACACTGGCACTTGTCACGTTCTAATTGGCCCAGAAGGAATATTCCAAGAATATTCCTTGGAATATTATTTTTGCTGACTGTTCAAATGCCTAGTCAACCGTGGTCAACTGTCAAAATTTGTAGTTAACTGGACTTTTCAAAATGCGATAACTTCTTCATATGGTGTCGATTTTTTGAACCGTTCGTGGCGCCATAATTAGGAAGACAAGATCTATCCGATCGCTCAGGTTCGACAAAATTTTGAACACTATGAATTTTGAGCTATCACTTAGGTCCTGATCCAAATATGATCAGCCATGGATCTGTCAATTGATAATGATAGGAGGTTATGCCTCTTTTTGCCTCTAGTCTCCCTTATTTGCAACATATAGAGCTTGAGAAATGAAATCTTGAATCGACCCAGGGGGCATCTCCTCGAACTTTCTTGAAATTTCCACTCATCGACCGAGTCAAGTCTTGGGATTCTACTACCGAGCGTTCCAACGAATTGTCCAAATTCTTACCACCTGTTGACAAGAGTCTTGTACCATATTTATGTCTTGATCCTCCCTTATGTCTTTAGGATAACTTTGAGAGCATGACTATGTTAAACTGTTTTTTCATGGTCAAACTTTCCAGATTGGGAAGTTAGAATTAATTTGGCATGGCCCCACTTTGGTGAGCTGCATGGTTCCCTTTCCCTCTACGATTTTTTGTATAGAAATCTTTGGCCTATGCCCTGCTGTGGGCACACCTTAGCATGAAATACTAGACTGTGTCGTGCTTGTACATATTGTACATAGGACTGTGATGATTTATCTCTTTTTTGGTTTGGTGTGTGATGTGATTATTTATCATGCCCTATTTATGCCAAAATCCCCAAAAATTATAAAACTAAAAAAAGCAAAAATATATCGTCTCGTTTTACCTTATCCATGCTTATTTATTTCATTATGTGGTTTAACCATGGGTATAGTCTATCTAGATGGATTTTACAGGATAGGGTGGCGTTTTATTGTGACATCCATTGGACCTTAGGTATGTTTATCTGAACTGGCATATAAGGGTAGGTCATTTTCGCCGATTTTGCATTTTTACCGTCAACACTATTTTTATGCCTTAGGTTCGACTGCGTCATGTTTCAACTTTCGCCATTTCCTTTATGCATGTTGTATCCTGGTGATAGAGCTTACCTACTCATGGATACCCTAGTTAGAACCTTCTTGTCAAATTGGTGTCCATATAGTCATTTTTATTCCCTTTTCGGAATCCATTCTTCTAATTCGCCATGACATAGAATTTGAGCCTCATGTCCTATTCTTCGTCATATTTCTGGCCATACCCTAGGAGGATTCCACATTTTATCCCTCATGATTTCCATTTTTTGTCAGCCTACTTTTGTAGTTTGAGCCTTGGATTCTCTATTCCATCATCATCATCTGCTTGGCCTACCATTCACTTTCACTTGGTGTTTTACCCTTTCTTGGAGGAACCGCTGCAATGAGTGGTCCTATTAGCCAACTTCTTGTCATTATTATGTCATGAGAAGTTCCATCATTACTAGAACCAGTTGTTGTCCTCTATACCACTTGTTCCTCCCATAGGAGTTTCCTTTAACCGCTTTTTAGACTCCTTAATTTTATAAAAGATTGTCGAGTGAACTTGTCTCCTTCATGCGCGTTAAAGTACTTCAAGGGTCATTTACCCAGTATAAATTTTACTCTTTTCCGGATTGGGATTGACTAGTTACAAAAAATGAATACCCTAGTCTATTGTGGCTAGGAGGTTCGCCCTTGTATACTTTTATCTGTTTTCCGAGGTTGGGGGAAAACTTTACGAAAAAGGAACCTATAAAAAGAGAAGGGAAGGAATATTTATTTCCATTAGTCATCAACATGGAAGCGTCATTTGCATCTCCCTTGAACATGAGACTTGTCTGCTTCATTATCTTACAATTGGGTTTTAGCTTTCCTAGGAGCTGTACCATCCATATGAGACTCTTTATCTCCTACGACTGGTTACTCTTCTAGTCATATGGAGCATGCCCCAATGCCTCCTGCATCGTTGCATGATATCACATGGTGCTCATTAGTCATGATGCCAAGTCACTCTTGTGTCATGCCGCTATGTGTTCAAGGGAAGTCTCAACCTTTGTCAGCCATCTACAATAGTCTATTGACCTTTTTGATTCGGCCATCCCCATGTCAGTTGCACTTCATCGCTTAATGAATTCATCCATACATCACATCATCCTAGTCTGTTCCGTGTCAATTGATGGGGGATACATTAAGTCCCTCATTAAACAGGTCTTCTCCTATCGACTTCAACTCATTATCTAGGAGCTTCATCTTGGAACCAATAATACCTTGGAGCTTTCAGGCCTTAGAGGAAGTCTTCCTTGGGATCGACAGTGGGTTTACATCATTGGCTCCTAATTGGACGAGTTCACTGGTATTTGACGTCAAATCATTTATTCACACTTAGTGGGCTATACTAGGTACCTTGGGGTCCATTTGCCTCATTGTTGGATTCTCTCACATATTTTATTGGTTCCCCTCATTAGCTAGTAATCATGAGGTTTCTACTTTTCTCAACTCCAACTCTTCTATTCGCATGTGTAGATTTGTACCATCGGGTTTATGTCGAAGACCCTGGGTTAGGAACATATCACTCTTATATGGCATCCTTCCCCGGCTGTGTTGTAGTTATGTATCATTTATGTACTTTGAGGGCTATCAGGGAAACTTCTCTGTTTTTCATGTGTCCATATCCATACTAATGTATACTGTGACATAGATCCATGATTGTATTTCTTAGTGGCTATGCTCTATTCATTGAGTCACATCGATCCATTGTGTGTGTCTGTCATGGACATGTCCTAGCACTTTATGTCATCGATCCGCAGTGTATGTTTTTTCATACATGTTCAGTATTCTCTTGTGACCAAGCATGGGTATGCCCACCTCAGGGATGTTATTAGCATAGTTGAGATCGTCTCAGCTCCAGTGTCTTCCGATCTGCATCCTTGGATTTATTTCCCCACTTCCATTTGTACCTTTGAGTATTGTTGTAATGCATTTCGGCCATCAATTTCTCTTTTGAAGTCATGCATTAGGGGGCATCTGTTATAACCCTATTTTCCACTCCATTATAGTGGGAGAAACCCAATATCAACTTACCTGAGTTGTTTGGATAAATTGCATCCATTTTCACCTTTTATTTTACTTATGTGAGATTTATCTCATGATAAAAGGGTTGAATTACATTATTGAGCAATTTCTCATAATTATTTTTCCAAAATATTATAATTATGAGATAATAATTATTTCATAATTCAGATAATTGAGAAAAAAATCATAATTTTGGAAAAGGTTTCTAGAGTTTCCCATTCCAAAGGAGATCAAATTGACCCATTTGTGTATGAATTGGCTAGGGGTCCATTATTGTAGAAGTTTCCTAACTTCTCAAGCCCCTAGGTGTCTAGGTACATTCTCCCATAGGATGGAATGAGCTTATATAATATCACCAAGAGGAAAGGGTAAAGGGGAGAGTATCCAAACTATAGGGCGAGAGCTTTGTCGTTTTGGGAGAGCTATTTTTTGGAGAGCCTATCTTTGAGAAAGGTGAGATATTGATCCTATGTTCCCATTTTGCTGCTAGATAGAGAGCTTGTGAGGTCTTAGTATTATGTGAGTGCTCTTCATGCTCATTACTTAGATATAGCGGAAAAACTCTTCCTGATCGCAGAGAGGCGATGCATAAGCAAAGGTATAAAGCGATGTATCATTTTTTTTATGTGATTAATGAAGATTTATGTTCTCTCCCTTACATGATTATGTTTCAGCAGGTCTTGTGATTGGTTTATATCGTTGTTGATCTAAAGATCTTTCGAGGAAGATCTCTTGTCATCCTTGAGATTTTTTTATTGTGTGTAGGTGTTGAGATCGAATGCACATGAATCAGATCGCTTGAGTGGAGTGTGAGGATTCTATTATGAACTCAAGATCCTTCCCCAATCTGCGAGGAGGAAAAGTGACATTTATCTTCCTGATAGTATAAGATTGGTTGCATGCTGCTTGATGATAATACAATTTTGGGATCCATTTTGTCTCATTAGTCTTTTCTCTGTTTGTCTGGTGATATAATTAGACACTAGATCACGCTGCAAGGACTCCTTGCAATTTATGATGCAACACCACAGGTCAATCCTAGAAGACGTAACACCTCCTGTTATCACAATTATTCATTGGTTATTGTTGTTTACTTTTATTTACTGTCATTTACTTTCATAAATGAGACTTTAATAATTATGCTTAGAGGAAAGCCTGGCGAAACTCAAGAGAAACATTTAAAGGAATATATATATATATATATATATATATATATATATATATTGTTAGTTAAAGATTTGGATGTGGCTTGGAACTCTCGAAAGGGACCTTGAATGAATTTTTATAAATTTTATACAGTTGTGACAGTTACGGTTCTTGGTTATCTCATTCCCTAGAGATAAATGGATCTCAGTGGGAAGATATGGGGTTCTTTTTTGGTTGATATCTGAACAAGAGGAAAAAGAGACCTGACCAAGTATGAAGAAGTGTAGCAACACGCTGCATGTGGAATAAAATTTTGAGTTGGGATGGAACCAGTGGAAGACTCCACTACAGACGGAAGTTTGTAAAAGTTTCATGCTGGACCTTGGGGAAGGTCTTGATGTTTGTAAGCTGAACTGAACTGGTCACTGTCACATTAACTGCTCTGGTAATTGGGTAAGCTCGGAGGGAGAATTAGACGTAATCAATGATCTCATTAGAAGGGAGGAGGGAACTATTCTAATTGAATTCCTTGACTATCTAATTAAACTCAGGTAAGTACCCTTGAAGATTTTATGTTCGTGTCTAGGTTTTTCCTATAAGTGTTGCATGCCTGAGTTTCAAATGTATCTAAGTTCTTGTAAGTATATCTGATTTGATTTAGGATAATAATAAAGGTGAAGGTATGGTTATGCATTCTAAACATAGATGTCAATTACACATACACGAGCTAGAACCTTGCAGGGATAAACTAGAGGAGAAACATAAAATTGTTTAATTAAATTATGAACAGATGACTGAACCCTATAGGAACAAAGGGTAGGAAAATGGGGCTTGGTATTGGACTGAATGAAGTTTTCATGTAAATTGGGCTAGGTTATTCCAGCCAATAGGTGGAAACCTGATGGCTAGACAATCCATTTCCCTGATAAAAAAAAAGGGAAAACCCTGTGGGCCAAGAGGAACCAGGGAAGCCTTCCTAGAATTCTCGACTAGAAGCCAGTTGTGGAAGGACTGGGCATAAATTCTAATAAATGTTACAAACCCTTTCTGGGTGATAATAAAAATTTATTATCGTATTAAAAAATGTTTCCCACATAATAAAATGAACAAGTTTCAAATATTTCTAGCTGCATAAACTAAATACATATATAACTTGCAATAATTTGAGCTAAAATGTAGTAAACAACACATCAATAAACTTGAACATAAATAATCGATGAATAACCAAACACTATGGAAATCCCATATCTTTAAAGAAAAGTAAAAGTGATTAGTATTAAAAAGGGAAAATACAGTGTGTTATATTTTTCCATTAACATCTTGGAAAAATTCCCTTAACTTGAAAAAACAACTGAAACCGAGAAATTACATGAAATTAATTTTAATAGAACCCGAGAACTTCCGCAAAAGTAGTTTGTTGGCCTTGTGAGTTCGACCTTGTTCCACTAATAAGGCATTTACTCAGATCATAATTTATAAAATGCCAATTGACCATAGGATTTCCTTAACCCTGAAGAAATTTTATGAGAAGAGTTAAGAATTTGTATGAAGAGAGGGTAAACCCTTAAATCAAAAGTATGTTGTATAAAATGAAATAATCCCATCGAGTTGGACCATGAATTATTAGGAGAACCTGGGAAGAAAAGGCACCCAATTAATTTTCAGTGAGCACAAATGATCATGATTTGAGCCAAACCATCGAGTTGAGCAAAAAACCCTTACTTGCGAACACCCAAAGATTTTATTAAGTTGTATATATATTCATAAATACATAAACAAAGGAAAACACTAAAATGTAGAGTGAGTAAAGGAAATACCTAAGGTAAAGTACTAAAGTCATTGTTACCATTTTCGAGAGCCAAAACCTCTATATCAAGGAAAAATCTTAGACCTCTCATCAAAATTAAGGAATTAAATAAGAAACATGGTTAAAGACTACCATTGTTACCTTATTCAGAACTGAGGACGACCTTCATAACTTAGATTCACCAACCATATATAGGTAACCTGCAAAATGAATTAAATATTAGATAAGCCCATATAACAAAGAGCATAGAGAAGGTTCTCCACATACAAAAAAAAAAAATTGTCAAGGGGAGTTACAAAAATTTACATGCATTGGAAAATTGATGTCCCAATCGTCGAACCAGAGGAATCCTGTGAGAAGGAAAGGAAAAGGAAATGATTAGTTGCAGAGCGATGTCATGGCACAAATCGATGAGAGAATGAGGTTCGTCGATGAGGGTTTGGGAGGGTTTTTACCCTAAATTCCCTCCAACTAACCAGAACCATCAGATCAAAGGTGGAATCAATGGTAAGAATGATACCAGGTGTCTAACACATGAGGGAGAAAGTGGGATTCGAGAAGCATTGTGAGGTAAAAATTTCGTGGAGATAAAGGTCCTTAGGTATTAACCATTATAGGTCCGAGGCTCAAAGTATTAATATCATTATTGACCTAGGGTAAATGAGCTCATAGAGAGTAAATTCAACGATCATGTAATATTGCAAGTTGTGCACACAATTATCTAAAAAATACTTAAAAAGTACTAATATATGAACTCAATATTAACATGATAACCGAGACACTAAAAGAATATAAATTTTTCCTGTTGATGTGTCAAGCTTTCAAAATTGGATCCTACACACTATTGGCAATTGTTTTTTTATACTGTTGTTTGGTAAAGAAATGCACGTTTACATGTTACAAGTGGTATCAAAGTGGGGTTACAAAGTTGAGTCCTATTTGGAAAACTAAGGATTAACAAAATTATTAATGATGCACAACGGTAACATAAAAGTATGAGAACATGAGCTGGAGCCACCCCACCGAGGCGGCTAACAATAGGAGTTGGATTACATAATCCTCTCTGGAGATGTGGGTCCAATAGGGAAAAAATACTCCTAACATGAACATAGCTCTGTTGGAGACAATTCAATAGCTATGGGTTGAGATGAAAAACTCGAGAACTGATAATGAAGGTTAAGGTCAGAACAAGAAAGAATTATGAAGAGATTCTCAGATAGACAAAACCAAAGGAATCCAAATCCCAACCCAGAAAATGGAAATAGAGGTGACGTGCATCAACAGGGGGAGGACCACCCAAAAGTTGAAGGAGGTCGAATCGATAATGAAGAAGAGTCTCAAAATTCTTTCAGTGGCAAGACAACTAAGAGGAAAAAGGTCGAAATACAAGGGGAGTTTAAAAATATTAAACCTCCAACGTTCGATGGAGAAACGAAAGAGGTCGCCGAAGCATGGTTAATTAATATGAACAAATATTTTCAGATATATGATTATGAAAAAACCTGAAGGCTAGATTGGAAATTTAATAGTTGCAAGATAATGCCACCTTATGGTGGGAATAAATTAAAATGGTTTGAAGAATTGATGAACAAGAGGTAATGTGGAACAACTTTCAAAAACATTTTCAAGACAAGTATTTGACAAAACGTTTTTACGATGAAAAAGTGAAGGAGTTCCATGACTGTAGGTTGGGACATCAGACCATGGACGTGTTTATAACAAATTTTATTTCACTATCAAGGTATGTTCCTTACATTATAGAGGAGAAGGCCAAAGTTCAATATTTCACCAGCAACTTGCCAGCTTTCATGAAAGAGATATCGGAATTCAACAACCCAAAAAAGATGTATGAGGTTATTTGGAAGGCTCGAATATGCTACTAGAAAATGAAGCAAAAAGGGGAGGCCATCAAAGGATGGGAAAACAAGAGGAGGCAGAGGAATTTTCAAAACACCAAGAATGCTAAAGTTGTTGGAAATAAGGGTGTAAATAGAAAAAAACTGAATGGACCTCCTGGAAAGAGTTAGCGGAAAAATCGAACACAGAATGAAACTATACAGAAAAAGGCATCAAGCAAGCCAGACCCAAATCAACCACAAAATCCTCCTCTACAATGTTGGGGTTGTGGGGAATCCCACTATTATAAAAGATTCCCTCATTGTACAAGAGAGAAACCAAATGCTACTATTCAGGAAGCCTCTATAATTGGGGAGGTGGAAAGGAATATTCCACGAATCAATGCGGCATTGGAGGATCACTAGGATGTGTATCAACCAACGATGGTGGAATTTGAAATTAAATTAACTAACTGATCTGTCTCTATTTTAATATACCCTGGTGCAAGCTTAAGTTATGTTAACTCGAAAGTAGTTGAAATGCGTCAATTGCAAAGTGTCGAATTTAGGAACCCTTGGCTAGTGCAACTGGCCACTAGAGAAAAATGAAGGGTGATTTATAAGGTAGAGTATTTTCCTATGGAAATAGGAGGACAACACATTAAAGTGACTCTAAACATGCTACCTTTAGGATCCTATGATGTGCTACTTGGTATGGACCACGGGGGCTTCACTCAATGAACCTATAATATATCACGTGCGATCATATCATATTAAACAATACCCTTAATTTGAGTACATATTGAAAAATACCTCTAAAAATCGCATTATTTAACCCCTACCAATATAAACCCAATACACCTTCCCAATTTAAAAATCCTCTAGTTTCGCTATATATTGTAGGTATCCATTTTTTCAGAAACATTTTTTTTACCCCTTTATATTTTTTCATTGACTTTGAACTCCATTTTTTATACCTTCCAATTTAAAAACCCTTTACCCCCTATATATCCCCCAATATATTATGTCATTTTTTCCGCGTTATATATCCCCCAATATGAACCCACGTGCTATGATATTGCTCCCGCAGTGACACCCCTGTGGTATGGACTAGCTGGCTAAGCACTGGTCCTTAGTAATTTGTAAAGAGAATATTATCAATTTTATTACTGATGAGGCTAGTAGGAAATAGATAAAAGGAATTAAAAGGGGCATAAATCTATGACCAATCACAACCATTCAGATAAGAAAATGTATACAGAAGGGTTGTCAAGTTTATGCAGTGCAATTTGGCTACACCAATTCTAAAGATAAGATAACTGCTCCGGAAAATATAACAATTCTATAAGAGTTTGTTGATGTCTTTCTGGAAGAAATTCCAGGGTTTCCACCACAATGGGACATTTAAATTACTATACAAATAGTCCCATGAGCAACTCTAGTATCAAAAACCACTTACCGAATGAGTATCCTTTAGTTATCAAAGCTAAAAATATAGCTACATGAATTACTCTATAATGGATATATTCATCCAAGCATGTCACCATGGGGAGACTCGATGTTGTTTGTGAAAAAGAAATATGGTAATTTACATTTATGTACTGATTATCGGCAGTTGGAAAAATTAACTATTAAAAAAAAGTACCTGCTACTGAGAATTGGCGATTTGTTTGACCAAGTGAAGGGTTCTACCGTGTTTTCAAAGAATGATTTACAATCAGGTTATCATAAAATAAGGATAAAAGAGGAAGATATCTACAAAGCAACGTTCACAACCTGCTACGGTCATTATGAATTTGTTATTTTTCCCTTTGGCCTCACCAATGCTCTGAAAACATTTATGAGCTTGATGAATGGTATTTTCCACCCTTATTTGGACAAGTTCCTTTTGATTGTTATTGACGATATTATAATTTACTCGGAAAACTTGGAAGAATGTAAAGAACATCATCATATAACACTGTAGACCCTAAGAGAAAATCAAATTTATGCCAAATTCAGTAAATGTGATTTGTATAAGGAAAAAATTCAATCTTTGGGACTTCTTATCTCCTATGAGGGTCTAGCTATGGACTTTGAGAAAATCAGAACCATCATGGAATAATATATCCCTAAGACTGTTGAAAATATAAGATATTTTATGGGCTTGGATGGGTATTACCACCGCTTTATTAAGGGTTTCTCTAAGATTTCTTACCCCATAACTTCTTTGCAAAATAAAGGAAAATCATTTAAGTGGAAAACAAAATGTCAACACAAATTTGAACAACTGAAGCACTTGTTGAAAACAACCCCTTTGTTAAAAATTGTGGATCTGGATAATGAGTTTATTGTGTGTACAAATTCCTTCCACGAGGGTGTTGGAGGGGTTTTAATGCAGGAAGGTTGGGTAATAGCCTATGAATCCCGCAAGTTAAAGGAACATGAGAAAATATATTCCACCTTTGATTTAGAGCTAACTATGATTGTTCACGCCCTTAAGGTTTGGAGACATTATTTGTTAGGGAAAATATTTATGTTAATGACATTAAGCGAGTTTTACTTTTAAATCAATCATCTAAAAGGGAAGGAAAATCGTGTGGCAGATGCGCTTAGTAGGAAGACGCACTATGTCTATGAAATTGCTTACATTCATGTAGAATTTGACTGTTATGAGTAGATTACAAAAGTTTCTCCCAGGGACCCTAAGTACATATTGTTGTGGCAGCAAAGAAATCAAACACAAAACACCAGAAAACAATATGATTATAGTGTAAATAAAAAAAATTTGTTTACTTTTAAGGGGATAATATAAGTTCTCATTCAGTTAGCAGGTAAGCAGTTTTTGCTGGATGAATTTCATCGAAGCCCTTATGCCACTCATCTCGGATATCAAAAACTATTTCTGTAATAAAATTATTTCTGGCATGGTATGAAGAGGGATATTATGGAATATCTAGCTAAGTTACTAGAATGTCAGCAAGTCAAGGAAAAAAATCAACACCCAATTGGTCTATTTCATCCCTTACCTTTACTTGAATGGAAATGGGATGCCATTGCATTGGATTTCATAACTGGTTTTCCAAGTTCTAAGAAGTAGAATTACGCGAATATGGTAGTGGTGGAAAAATTGAGCAAATAAGCTCATTTCATCCACGTTAAGTCCACATACCAAACTGTTCAAATTGCAGATATATTTATGAGAGAAATATTTCAGTTGCACGGGATACCAAGAGTGATAATTTCTGATAGGGATGTGAAGTTTACATTTTCATTTTGGAAAGCTCTCTTTATTGGATTGGTACTCATATCCAATTTAGCATGAAATACCACCCACAAACTGATGGGTAGACTGAACGAGTGAATTATTTATTGGAGAACATGCTCTGCATGTATGCGATGCAACAACAAAGGAAGTGGGAGGAATACCTCTAATCAATAGAATTTTCTTATAACAATAGCTACCATGAATCAATAAAAATGAATCCTTTTGAGGTGTTGTATGGGAAAAGGTGTCGAACCTCTACTAATTGGAGTAGTCCATAAGATAAGTTAATATTAGTATCTGATATGTTGACAAAGATGGACAAGGAAGTAAAGAAGGTGCATCAAAGTCTAAGGGCTTCTCAATATCTAGACAAAAATACTACGCAAACAAAAAGAGAACCTATAAGGAGTTCCATGTGGGTGACCATGTATATGTGTGGGTTAAACCCAAGAGAAGCACTCTGAGATGGACTGGTTGTGCAAATTTAGCACACTAATATTGTGGACCCTTCCAAATTTTGGAAAGGATAGGACTAGTAGCATTCAAAATTGCATTACCAAGCCACATATGAGTCCATAATGTGTTTTATGTTTCCCTGCTAAAGAAATATATAGATGATCCCAGACACATCATAAATTGGAAAGATGCACAGGTAAAAATAAGATGAATCTTATAATGTATATTTTGATTCAATGACTCAATATAAATAAAGACAATGTCATGCTTGCGATGCAAGTCAAACTCGATGAAGAATTACTGGTAGAACCTCTGCGTATTCTAGACTAGAAAGAAACAATGTTGTGGAGGAGAGCTATCACCCAAGTTAAAGTATAGTGGAGGCACTTTAGCTCAGAAGAGGCCTCATGGGAGGAAGAGAGCTTGATGCAACAACCATACCCTGACTTATTTCAAGGGATAGTCTAAAAACTGAGGATGATGTTTCAAACAAGGGGGGAAGATGTAACACCCTTCATTATTGTAAGTATTTGTTGGTTCATTTTTGGTTGATTTTTGGACAAGAGGAAAAATAGACCTGACAAAGTACGAAGAAGTGTAGTAGTATGTTGCATGAGGAGTAAATTCTCGAGCTGGGCTCGAACCAGTGGAATAATCCACTACATACGAAAGTCTATAAAAGTTCCAGGCTAGACCTTGGGGAAGGTCTTGATGTCTATAAGTTGACCTAGACTGGTCACTGTCACATTAACCGCTTTGGTAATTTGGTAAGCTCGGAGAGGGGGGGGTGGGGGAGAGATCAGACATAATCATCGATCTCATTGGAAGGGAGGATGGTGCTCTTCTAATTTAATTCCTTGACTATTTAATTAAACTCAGATTAGTACCCTTAAAGATGTTATGTGTCTAAGTTTTTCCTATAAGCGGTGCGTGCCTGAGTTTCAAATGTTTGTATCTAAGTTCCTCTAAGTATATATGATTGGATTAAGGATGATAATAAAGGTGAAGTTATGGTTATGAATTTTGAATAGAGATGGAAATGTACGCATACATGAGCTAAAACCTTGCAGGGATAAAATAAAGGAGATATATAAAATTGTTCATTTAAATTTTGAACAGATGATCGAACTCTCTAGGATCAGAGGGTAGGAAAATGAGGTATGGTATTGGAATGAATGAAGTTTACATGTAAAACAGGTTAGGTTAGTCCTAACAACAGGTGGAAACTTGACAGACAGACAATCCATTACCCTAAAAAATAAATAAATGGAAAACCTCGTGGGCCAAGAGGATCTCGAGAAACCTTCCCAAACTTCTCAACCCAAAGCTAGTTATGGAAGGAATTGGAATAAATGCTAATTAAGCCGTTACAAACCCTTTTAAGGTGATAATTAAAATTTATTATTTTATTAACAAATGTTTCCAACAAAATTAAATGAATAAGTGACAAATAATGCTAGCTACATAAACTAAACACATAGATAAATTAATATATAATGTGAGCTAAAATGTAGTAAACAACACATCAATAAAACTAAACATAAAGAATCAATGAATAACCAAACACTTTGGAAAACCCATATGTCTAAAGCAGAGTAAAAGTGCTTAGTATTCAAAAGGGAAAATACAATGTGTTATAGTTGTCCATTAACATCTTGGAAAATTTCCCCTAACTTGCAAACAACAACTGAAACAGAGAAATTATCTACTATGAGAATATAAGGGTTCAATACACCTAAAAATTACATGAAATTAATTTCCATAGAACCCAAGAAATGCCATAAGAGTAGTTTGTTGGCCTTGCGAGTTTGGAATTTGCTCTACTAATAAGACGTTCAATAGAAGAACCCAAAAATTTCCTATTTAGACCATAATTTACACAATTCCAACCGACCATAGGGTTTCCTTAACCCTAAAGAAATTTTATAAGAAAATTCAAGGCTATGTATGAAAAAAGGGTAAATCCTTAAATCAAAAGCATCATGTATAAAAAGAAATAATCCTTATGAGTTGGACCACAAATTCTTAGGAGAACCTGGGAAGAAAATGCACTTGATTATTTTCTAGTGAGCACACATGATCATGATTTGAGCCAAACCAGTGAGTTGAGCAGAAAAACCTTACTTGTGACAACCCGAATATTTGATTAATTTGTATATATATTCATAAATATGTAAACTTGGGAAAACACTAAAATGTAGAGCGAGTTAAGGAAATACCTGAGGTAAAGTCATTGTTTCCACTACCGAGAGTCAGAAACTGTGTATCAAGGAAAAACCTTACACATCTTGTCAAAAATAAGAAATTAACTAAGAAACATTGTTAAATACATCCACTGTTACCTTATTCACAACCAAGAGTGGCCTTCGTAACTCAACTTTTCCAACCATAGACAAGTAACCTGCAAACTGAATTAAAGGCTAGATAAGCCCAACTGACAGAGAGTGCAGAGAAGGTTCTCCAGCTAAAAAAAATAAAATGGTCAAGGGGAGTTACAAAACTTTACCTGCATTGGAAAACTGATGTCCCATTCGCTGAACCAGAGGAATCCCATAAGCAGTAAAGGAAAAGGAAATGATCAGTTGCAGAGCGAAACCATGACACAGATCGATGAGAGAATGAGGTTCGTTAACGAGGGCTTGGGAGGGTTGTTATCCTAAATTCCCTCTAACTAACCAGATTCGTTATATCAAAGGTGGAATCAACAATAAGGATGATACCAGGTGTCCAACGCACAATGAGGAAAGTGAGCTTCGAGAAGCATCATGAGGTTAAATTTCCGTGGCGACAAAGGTCCTTAGGTCTTAACCATTATATATCCAAGGTCAAAGTGTTAATATCATTATTGACCTAGGGTAAATGGGCTCATAGACAATAAATTCAACCATCATGTAATATTGCAAGATGTGTGCACAATTGTCTCAAAAATACTTAAAAGAACTAATATATGAACTCAATATTAACATAATAACCTAGACACTAAAAACATATAAATGTTGTATCCTGATGTGTCAAGCTTTCAAATTTGGATGGTACACACTATTGGTATTTTTTTTACACTGTTGTTTGGTAAAGAAATGTATGTTTTATATGTTATAGAAGATCACAAACAACTTGAAATCATGTTGCTTTCTATACAAAATAATAAAAATATAATTTTTTTAATGTCAAATAAAATCTAGATGTTTGTATTTTTTTCTTTAGATAATCATGTTGCTTTAATTACAAAATAATGAAAATGCAGTCACCAAAGTCTACACATATGACGAACATGTCAACACATACTAGCACTATCATAGTACAACATGTCATTGCTAGACACTACCATTGTCATTAATGTGCATCACATGCACATGTCAAGGAAATAAAGATAAAAAGAATTTTATAATACGAAATAACTAACTTTAACTAGATAATAGCATTATTACATCTCTCAATATTATCGACATAGAATCTAATTTATCTGAAAAATTATATCAATTATCGACATAGAATCTAATTTATCTGAAAAATAAAAACATAAAGTTACCTGAAGAAAAATAGAAAAGAGCACGTGGATTACTAAAATCCTAATAATTCGAAGGGGAAGGACTAAAAGTTAACTTAGACCATAAATACATTGTACCAAAGAAACAAAGTTCATACAATTATTAAATCTCGGGAAGATGGAATACAATCGAAGACAACTTGTGATTGAATGTTATTAAAAAAAAAAAAGAGCAAACATAAAAAGTATGTACACAGAAATAGGAACGCCGTAATTAGTCCACGTGGTTGTGGATAACGCTGCGCCCATTCATATTAATATTACAAATAAAACCTATATTTACATTCAATTCTATCCTCACAGGGAAAGACTCCATTCATACTAGTGAGGGCCTTTTCAAGTAAGGTAGGATACAAGTATTAAAAAATAAGTATTTAAAAAGAAATATAGATGATAAGTTTGTTTGGAGCTGTGATAGAATTTGAATTTATGGGATTTGAATTTTGAATTTTTTAGTTTATATAATATTTTATAATATGGTGATTACTTGTTTTTTTAACATTATTATTATTAATTATTATTTTGAAGTTATAATTTAATTAAATATTAAATTGACATACAATAATTTTAAGGGTTATTTTGATTGATAATTTTTTTGTGTTAAATTGATAGAGCTTTTTATATCAAATTTTATTAGGTTTTTTAAAATTTTAACTATTTATATTATATGATATTGATCAATTTTCTATCTTATTTTCTATAAAAGTGGAGAAACTTCGTAAAAGTTAGTTTAATAGTAATTAGTATAGATATATTTTAACTCCGGATCTATGAACACTTAAGAGCTATCAAATTTATCAAGATGCAAACTTATTTGTAAATACAAAGTTTGAAAAAACCGTTTGCATTTATGAATTTCTATTCTTTATAAAATTATTTGTATTATATATCAATTTTGCATTTATATATGTAAAAATATTTTTATTTTTAATTCTAATTTTCCAATATTATACTATAATAATTATAAATATGTATACTTTTTTCTTGAATCTATGTATATGAAGACAACTATATTGTTGCCTTCATTATTATTTTAGTTAGGTATTGAAAATGTTTGTGGAGTGTGTAAATAATGTTGTTACAATGGATATTAAGAATTTTATTTTTCATATGAGAAAACATTAAAACTCTCACAATACATATGTGTATAGTATTTTTCTTCTACTTATTTTTATAAATTTTTAATGTGATATACATAATATTGATATAGTATAGAACAAGAGTTTATTGTGAATACTAAGTCTTTCTATGGTTACTAAAATTCTAAAATATAATAATTACTAATTTCAGTACTTCATAGATCCATGTTTATGATAGATACATTTATGTCGATTTTCAATTATATATTGAATTTTAATATACTTAATAATTAAGATTAAATATAACGTTCTAAATTACAATGATTACAAATATTAAATTGCAATGGTTACAAATATGAAACATTATTTTAATTTATATGGTTTAATGAATTTTATTTTAAATTTTTAAATTTTTATTAAGTTTTTTAAAGGTATATTAATTATACATTTTGAAATATCATGATTATCAATATGAATAATTGTTATTTAAATTTATTTTAATGTGATAAGCACATTATGATTTTTTTCAAGAAAAAAATGTTTATATATTTGTTAATAAAGAAATTACAATATAATAATTTGAATTGAATCCACTTATTATTTTTATTACTTTTTAATTGAATTCACATTATGTTTTATTATTATTATTATTTTATGTAATGTTTCATTTTACAAACACTATATCTCTTCCATTTTGATCTAACATTTAAATGTTTACACCCATTTACAAAGAATACAACATCTCACCCATATTGATATGAAATTTAAATGTTTACACTTATTTAAATGTTTTACGAACATTATGTTTACACTCATTTTAAATATCATGGTTACCTGTAGATTAAAAAACTTTCGATTAATCACATCATTAGGATTAGGTCAATGATCTAACATCATGGTTACCTTTTGCTTATTATTATTATTATTATTATTAGTTGAGTAGACATTAAGTTTTTTCATTATTTTTATTTTATTTAATGTTTTATTTTACAGACATTGTAACATCTCTTCCATATCGATCCAACATTTAAATGTTTACACTCATTTAGGACACTACAACATCTCCCCTTTATTGATCCAACATTTAAGTATTTACACTCATTTAAAAACACTACACCATCTTCTTCATACTGAACTTTGACAAAATGAACAATCTTTTTTAGTTCTAGTTTTATATCAACAACATACTTGTACTTTTTTTCTTTAAATTAATTTTACATGTATGCACTCTTTATTAATTTTGTTATTAAATTTTTCACCTTTCTTGCTATTTTAATTGAATGGAGATTATGTTTTTTTAATATAATTTTTTGATTTAATGTTTCAATACAACACCTCCCCCATACTAAATTGTAGAGCATCTCTAAGGCTAATAGTCTTATGGGGTGAAAATATTTCTTCCAGTGTGTAATGCAATTCATCATGCCAAGTAGATCTAGCCGAAATGTTTGTTAAAAAAAATGTTGTCCTCCCCATTTAAGTTCAAGTCCTATATTGTGACATGATACTATTTGTGAGTCATTTGATGAATATCATGATCATCTTAAAATTGTTAACAAAACTTTAAATTTGAGTAAAATGAATATTACTCTAAAAATAAAAAAAAACGTCCAATAAATATTTTCAATTTATATACTTTAAATTATCTATATATAATACTACTAAATATATTTATATTATATTTAATACAAACATTTATAACCATGTTAAATAATTATTAATAAACATTTAGATTTTTTTTTGGAAACTTATTCCATCTATAGACATTTTAGTTTCATTTTGAAATATTTTTAATCATTTAGAAAAAGATATCCAAACGTGATATATATATATATATTATTAATAAAATAATTTTTAAAAATATTATAAAAATAATAAAATATTTTCTTTAATATTTTATATTTATAAAATAATAATTAATTTAATTAATATTTTTAATGGTCGTCTTTTCAGCAGTGTAATAGTAAATGAGTTCGATAATTTTTTTCCTATTAATAAAATAATTTAAAAAAAAAATATTCTATATTTATAAAATAATAATTAATTTAATTAATATTTTTTAATGCTATTATATTAGATGAGTTGGATAATTTTTACAAAATAAATATGAATACTCCCCTTTAATTCTGCGAAATGCCATGGAAAAAAAAAACAAAACAAAAAAACAAAAGCACCAAGATAATCGTGAAAACATTCGAAGTATCCGTTCCCATGTACAATGGATGTACGGCGAAGTTGGGAAAGTGGAGATTAGTATTCCTTAGAAATCTAAGGAGCGTCAAGTTGCGCATCCAATAAATCTCCTTGCAGAATTTCTCAAAAATAATTTGGACAAAACATATTTACCCTATACATTCAAATAAATCATAATGGCATTATGTCCAAACATTCATGAATGTGTTCATGTACACATTTTTAATGCAAATAAATCATCAATATAGTAGAATCTTGAGAAGATATACAAGCGCTTACTCCTATAAACTTAAGAAATAAAAATGTAACATTTTAGGTTAATATTTAAAAATTAAATTATAAATAAAATAATTGTTAATATCGATATTTTTTAAAGAATTTTTTAGGTGATAATTACATGTAATTAATGAGTGTAGTTCATCACTTAGTTTTGATGATGAATTATACTAGTTAGTCGACAATGTTCTATTGCATGTGGTTATTATTAAAAGAATTCTAAATATTTATATACATCACAAGCCAAAATTCTAAAAATATCAATAGTTGTTATACCAACTTTCCAATAAGTGTTGATCTTTATTTGTAATTGAATCGAGAAAATTATTCTACAACTCAGTATAAGAAAGATGTGTAAGTGGTAAAAATATTTCAACTCACTTTCAACTATAAAAAAAATATTTATATAAAAAAATGAATATACATATTTGGTTTGATTAATTAAAAGTATAATAAAATATCAATAATCTCATTTTAAGTGTCTATACTAAAAAGAAGTAAAAATATTTCACTCTAACTCTTAATTATAAATAAAATATTTGGATGTCCATATAAAACAACATAATCTTATACCAACTTTATAAAAAAATAGAGTAGTTAAAATTAAAAAAAACCTATATATACATTATATAATGCAATTTTTTTTTTTTTTTTTAATTGTTAAAACATCTTAACCAATCTCACTATTTTATGTTCATCTAAATTTTAATCTTTTTATATATTAAAAATGCAATATATATATATATATATATATATATATATATATATATATATATATATAATTCCTCAAATACACATCATAATAATAATTCTTTTTTTTCCAAAGAAAAATCATAATTTTCATTAATTGTGAAAATTACGTGCTGCAAATGCATTGCATATGCATTTTTGTGACTATGGTCACATCATGTTGTTCAATAAAAAAGAACCCAAGAAGTATACATATATAAAGACCGATCATATAAATCAAAAACTGTAAAAAAATGAGCTGATATCATATGTCTAGCTAGTGGTTGAAGGATCGATAGTGGAGATCCTTCGGTTCTTCTATGTGCCATAGCTCCATTCACTGAACCTCTCATAATAACTTTATTAATTACATAACTTACCAAAATATTTATATAATTTATATAATATCTTTATTAATAACATAAACTTACCCAAATATTTATATAATTTATATATTTCAAAATTTATTTAAATGTAAAATTTAAAAACCAATTCTATATATAAACCAATTCTATATATAAAATTCTAAACAAAACTTGTAGAAACAAAAAGCATCTTCACTGGAAATGTTTAACATTACAACATTGATTTCAATCAAGTTATACATCTAACTTAGAAAGTTTACTAAATTAAAGTGTGGAATATTATCAAATGATACCATATTTAAAACCGATTTGCCAATACAACTTTCGCATGTGCAAAGTCACATAGCTCAGTGTGCGTGAGGATTAGCGATTTGCCAATACAACGTTCGCATCTGCAAAGTCACATAGCTCAGTTTGCGTGAGGATTAGCTTAGGAAAATATCTTTTTATATTACAATGACTTTTAGATTATAAATTTTTTGGGAAATCATATGAGAATTTTAGGACCGACGCGTTTCGAACTACCAACTGTCGGTCTTAAAATTCCCATGTAATTTCCCGGAAGATTTATAATCTAATATGTTATGGATCACAAAAGCTTGCACTCTCAAATACAATGACTTTGTTAGTGCTCTAAATTGATAACTTACCGAAATGTTTTATGATTTGATATCTATATGATAGATCTTAATTACATCATGAATTTAAGCTAGTTATGTTTTAACACGAAAATAAATGATGTCAAACAATATCTAAATAAATAAAAAATCAAATTAATGTATTAAAAGACAGCACTCAAGAGCTGCATCTTAATTTATTGCTATTTGAATTAAAGGTATAAATCCATGTCAATTCCATTTTGTCCTCATCCTTATTATAATTTATCAATATCTTTATTATAATTTATCAATATCTCTATTATATTTAATGAAATTCATGTCAATTCCCTCTCATTTTCATTGTAATTCACCAATATCTAAAACAAACTTGATAAAATCTATGTCAATGCCCTCTTCCTCATTCCCACTCTAATTCATCAATATTTGTTCATTGCACTGCTGGTTCTTCTTTTAAAAAAAAATCAACATATCACATGAATTATGTTTTTGATTTTTTATTTAAAATATTTTTTTTATAAAAAAATGAATTATGTTTTTATTTTTTATTTAAAATAGCTTTTTAGAATTTAAATGATATTGTATTATTTTTTTTTTATTTTTTTTTTCTTTTAAGAAAAAATAGTAACTTTATTCAACTTGAAATATAAGAAGAAAGTTACATTTTGTATATGCCTAAATGATAAATACATTCTATTAAAAATATCCTTTCAATTGATACACCATAAAAAATGATAAAAAAATAAAATAAAAGAAAAAAAAACATAATTTTTGGGGTTAAGTATGATAAAAACCATAAATTTTCCCTTTTTTTCTCTTTTTCATTTCCACTTTTCACCAAACGGCTTGGTTGGAAGTGGATGTGACTATTGCCAACTGATTTTTCGCTTCTTGTGGAGGAACTTCTTTGTCCAAATCTGAGCTTTCAGATACACGAGATCGCTTTGTCCCCCATTACATCTTTTTCTAAGTGCACTTATTTGCTCATCTTCTCAGAGAGAATAATATCCTTTGAAGTCGACTCCCTTTAGATGCCTTCTCTTGGACCATTAATTATCTTTTCACCTCCATTAGCTTGAGTTTATTCTTCTAGAATCTCATTCTCTTCCTCTAGCTCTTCATCTTCCACTTCTATATTATTGAAAATTCCAGCCAACCCCTCTGCTTTGGACCTTTCCACCTTTTGTTTTTTGGATCCTTTTTGTCTGGCGGGAGAGAATTTTTGCAGATGCCCTGTTTGGAAAAAATGTCGATATCTAAAAGCCATGTTCTCATAATCATGCACCTGTGTCCATTCAAAAATTTCATGTTTTAATAGGATACGATTTGGAAGACCCTTGCTGAGGTCCATATCAACACATATTCTTGCAAAAACAAAGAATCCTTCGATGTTCTATCGATTTTTGTTGTTTCGAACTTGCCAAGAATATTTCCACTGGACTCCAATACCAGAAAATGGTAGAAGGGAAGAGGGAGTTTTGGTAACCTTACCCATACTAGCATTATTTTTAACACCATATATGTTGCATAAAAACTTGGAAACCAGGGGGTTACAAATAGCCCAACTCTGCCCCAAAACCATGGACCTTCATTGAGATATTTGTCGCTTTCCGACTATGTCTCAAAATGGACTATGAAGAAACCTTTTGAGCACAAATAGATATCACACTTCTTTGTCCAAGAAGAGTGCACCCAAGCAAATAAGTCTTCTGGTTTTGTCCAGAAACCATTAAAGTGACAAATTAATGCCGTGTTTTGTAGATCGACAAAATCATTTTTCAAATATGGGGATTTGAAATCCAAGAATGACATCATTTTCATTTTTTCCACTATGTAGGGACGAGTCAAATAAGAAGATTGTTAAGTTGAAGTGACATTCTTCCCTTTGAGTGTGTCCTTAAATGAAGTGGGTCCATTATATTTCTTGGGATCTACATTGGTATTTCTCTGCATAGAAGACCCTCCCGCTCTTGTACTTCCATCCCACAATCTCAGGTTTGTGATAATGGTTTAGTTACAAGTGATGCTATATTCCTGCAAATAGATGTTGTATTGTAAAATCTTGCCTTCATAAATCATATTATAAATTTTTCCAGATAACCTAGGCTATTTTGGACTTCTTTTTCAGCTTCCATACTAGATCCACATCTTGAACATCCAAGAGAAATGATTTTCCACTTGGATACTTTGCAAAAAATTGAAAAAGTTTCATTGAACGTTGTTCTGTCTGTAGATCTAGCATGAAATGAAATAGGTCTAATTTACCATATTGTTCCTCAACTTGATATGCAAGAAAAATAAGGTCTAGAGGCCATGGGGTTGAGATAAACCTCACAACCTTGTCCACAAACAACTTCGCGGAGGAGCAGAGGGCCATGACTCAAGGGTTCAACGCCATGGCATACCTCTTGACCAACTTTGCCACAAGAACCACATAAACACATTGTAACCAAATATCCTCCAATTTATCACCCATATATAAGAGATAAAGGGCTAAATCTGCAATGAATATGGACAAGGAAGGAAAAGGCCATTCCAACGTGACCTAGAAAGATCCTTCCGCCGATGTGAGATCACAACAACAAACATGACAATGGGACAAACTCCTAAACTGCGAGGTGACATCTAAGCCTCAAACGAAAAAACAACAAAAACTACAAATCCTCTTCTTTCATGCTTTGGAGACACCGTTCTCCATGGATACATACTCCTTTTGCTTCAAGTGCGAGCTGAAGCTCAACAGTGGAGACCAGACAAAAATCACAAAAAAACCTTAGCCATTTCCCTAGTAATTTTATCCCTCATGGTAGAGTAGAAAGTTTCTTCCCTCATTGTAGAGTAGAAAGATTCTTTATTAGGAATTGAAAATTCAAATAAATTTGAGTCCATAAGCAAGGTAACATTTTGGCTCCCATTAATTGTAAATCTTCACTACACACATATAGATAAATGGTTAAAGTGCTGAAGTTCGTAATTGAATTTATTTCACATCATTCTTTTTACATTATGTGATACGTACAAGCAAAGCAAAGGTATTGCTATAATTATAATGGACAAATATGTAGAGTCAAGTTGAACAATTTCTTCCACAAGCAATGATAGTTGTGGCTTTATTATAACCACCATTACATTGAGTATTCATGGTTTTAATAATTACGTGCTTCTTTCATGGAAACAAAGAGTCCTTTCAAGGACCAACTTGTCTTTAATGAAATTCCTTGAGTGGGGCATCGTCTCTATGTGAGATTTGATATTTTAGTCAATTGATTAACCACTGCGTGCGTAGGTGCATGTAACAAGTCAATGCCACTTATCTTCTCTACCTGGCCCAACAATATCAATCCTCATTTTCTTATGGTTAAAAATCATGCTACGTAGAAAAGTGAACTATGTTGGATTCGTTCAAAATAGGATTTTGACAAGGTGCACTATGTCGGATTTCTTCAAAATAGGACTCTGACATTTGGGACGATGTGTTGAATCTTATTTTTTAATATTTTATTAGTTGGATTTGTATTTATTTATTTTTATTCCAAATTGAGAAGGCAAATAAAATTTTTATACATAATCTTTTTAAATATTAATTATATTGGTAAGTCTTTTAATAAAATATTAAAATAAAAATAAAATCTTACCATCAGAATAAATATTTGTATTAATTTGCTTTTATTTTAAGTTGAGAATGTATCTATATATATATATATATATAAAAGAGTAGATAGTGTTATAATGCTATCTAGAAGTTGCTACATGGTATCCATAGCAAATTTTATATTAATGATGATGATGGTACTTAACATATTAATTTTAGGGAATTTTATTTTGATGATGATAATGGTTAACATCCATTTAGACAATAAGCAAGGTAAGGAATTACTATGTTTGCTTTAAAATTTTATTTTTCTGTTTGAAAAACTTTAAGAGAAGCCTTCCTCAATCATTATAGTTTTGATGGATTAAAATGTTAGAAAGGTTGATATTTCATAATTTTTAAAATTTTTTTGATATGATGTGGGTGTTCGTAGTGTAACAACCCATCCGAGGTTTTCTCATAAGACACATTGTAAATATGTTGTAAATATTACACAATGTTTGAAATCAAAAGAAGAGGGGACTGAGTCAAAGGGACACATATTCAAGAGCCGGGGGAGGAGGATTGTTGCTTGGGATGTAATAATTTCTTGTGCAAAGAAGAAACCTAAATTTTCAGGACAACCATTGAAGGTTGGCTGATGCATGAGGTTAATGAACTAGTTCTTGAAATTAATTGGGCTGAGGAAAAGTACTCAAGCCCATGCTTGCTTGAAAAAACACAACAAGAAAAGAGGACAAAAATTATGAAAGGATGTAAACAACAAGGGCATAACAATAAATAACATTAACATAAATGCAGGCCAAGAATAAGCAAGAAAAAAAAAGGAGGAGCCATTCAAGGGGGATTCAGAGGAGAGAAGAGAGAGCATTCAGAGAAGAGCACTGAAGGAAGAATTCGAATAACAAAGAGCATTCGAACAACACAAATCACTCAAAAAAAAAAAGTCATTCAGACTGAGAGGAGGCATACACCATATGAGAGGAGAGGATCATTCAAATAGAGGATATTTTTCTTTGGTAGAGAGCCATTCAAATTCCTCTCATCAAGGGAACATATACCTTTTTTTTGGAGGCAGGCTGAGAAGGGGAATGGAATCGAGCCTCTAGCATAAGCTTTCAGTAGGAAACACGGAAGAGAAGAGAAGGGGATCGACTCTCTATCCCTATAGGCTGTGGCTTGAGTTGCTAATCTTTGGAGCCCTGTAGTAGCTTGGGGACCCTGAAGGATGTGGTTTGAGATAGGATCCTTGGAGCCCTATAACAACTTGGGTCCTTGGAGACTGTGGGTTGAGACAAAGTTCTTTAGAGCCTTGTAACAACTTGGGTCCCCGGAGGCTGTGGGTTGGGATGGAATATTTGGAGCCTTGTGATAGCTTAGGTCCCTTGGAGGCTTTGGGTTGAGTTAAATATAATATATAGTCCTGTAACATCTTGGGAAGAGGCCATCCTAAAGAAAGAGCAAAGGAAGACTTTGTCAAAGAATTTTGAAAATTTCCCTGTTGGTATAGTGGATTCTTGACTCCCTAGAATGGGGTGAATCACTACGTGTGCACTTGGGTGTGAGGTGTGGCACCTCTAGACTCCATGTGTTGGCAAATAAAGAAGCAATCAACTGAGGGATTGAGGAAGGAGGTCCTCTAGAGTCCTTGTATCACTGGGCAACTGGTGTGTAGTCCTAGAAGTAAGGAACACCCCTCCTTTCAGACTCTAGAATCTCGCTCTAGGGTGATAGTTGCAAGTAGACATGGTTGCAACTGTCTATGTTTGGGTGGAGAGTCCTTATGCCAGACACAGTTGCCCTGCAAAATTACAGATAAGTATTTGTGTATGATTTCTTACCCTTTAATGAATCATGTTGCATTGTTGTTAATAATAGTTCTAGATTCAGGGACTACATTTATGTTGTTAATGCTTGCATATGTGGTGCACCTTTGTGGGGATACTCTACGAATATATGTTTTTATTATGTATTTGTGTTTGTGCTTGGATCTGGAATCAAAATGTGCGTGGTAACCTGTTGATGTAAAACATAGTGTATATGATGCCTAAGAGGTGTAATAAACCACATAATAATAATGTATAAGCTAAAGAGCTAAAATGAACCTAAATCCAGATGAAATTATTAACTACGTTAATAATAATACATTAATAAAAGTAAAAGAAATCCACGATATGTTATAAACCATATACAAATACATGAGAGCTTGAAATGATCTTGGAAAAGTAGTGGGTTTTGAGACCCTTTATTAATATACAGTTTACATGGAGGACCCTCTTCTGGGTAGAGTTAATAATCGCTTACAAGTCATGAATTCACTTACAAGTTGTTGGGCTGCCCGACAAGAAATGTATGAGTGTCATGGGGAATTTCCCTCGGGCTAGTCGAGCCCTGCAACTTTACCTAAATGGTCCGTAACCTTGGATTTTAAGTAGGATTGATATCTATAAGTGCCGCCTTTGCGTCGTTGGCGAGGAACCAGAAGGTGTGGTATATCTCCAAGGATATGCTCGCGGAGTCAATGTAGATTCTGGAACTATTTTCATGTGGCAGGCGAGTCGGGAACCTCTCGGAAGCTCGCACCAATCCCATGGTAGGTAATAAATGCAGGAGCGCCTATGCCACCATGTGAGATATTTCCCTACTCGAAGGAAGGGAAGAACCATGGGTTGGGAATCCTTCAATGAAGTTATCAGCCAAACACCATGGAACGTCTTAGATTGACATTGGAAGAGTAGCGAAATATTGATGTAGATATGGGGGTATACCAGACCTCTAAGGCAGAGATGCAATCGAGAAGACGAACTCGAGGAAGCTTGAGCAGTGGTAGAGTTTGTCTTCGGGGAGATTCCAGAGATCCTCATCTAAGATATCACATGAGATAGAGCCGAAGTCCCATGATTGAGTCATGATGGAAACGAAAGGAAGGGATTTGTTGTGATGCCAAGGAGCAAAGCCCTAATTTTATAGAAATGATCTAGATAACCCTATCCCTTGAAGATCAGAAACTTAGGTGGGAAGGCTTCCTATTGGCGGTGCCAGAATTTCCCTTCATGCGATTCGACGGGAGAATGATGATGTGGTTGGAAAAGTACTGGAAGGGTTGGGTATCGTAATTTAATTTAATTAATTACTGGGAAGTCTGTCACTTGATGGACTTGAGATTGTCAATAGAAATATCTCGTAATAAAAAAATAATGTCGAGGACCACCGTCCAAGTGGGGCCCCTAAATCCCATATTTAATTGTGAATTGAGAGGTAGATTTAACCATCGGGATCAAAGATTCTAGAAAGGAAAATCCTGGAAGGTAAAAAGTCCCACGATTATCAGACCCCAGAACCATGTAACTAAATATGTGTTGAATTTAATTGGAGAGCCGAGATTTGGGGTTGAGGAATTCCAGGGGACAGGTGTTAGTACACTATTGTCTGGATGTGACGTCAGCCTGACATATCAGTAGATGCATGGCAAGTAGTTTTGCTTTTTTTGGGTACCCAAAAACCCATATGTGGGTTGCATGGACCTCTCACAGGTTAACACATGGCAAGGATGATGTTAGCATGACATCACCCTTACAGTGGGGAATCCCGGAGGTCAAAATCCCATAACCTTTCATGAATTGAATTTTTTGTAGAGTAGTAGACACCAAGGAGAGTCAATAGATGACGATGGAAGGAATCTTGTCTCACGGGCCTATTAATTGATGACGTGTAGGTCCCGAGGGGTTTTGGAAACCACCCTCGACACCACACGCGATTCCTTATGAAATTAGAGCAAGTGCCCTCGCAATAGATTTGATTTGTCGATAAAATTAATGGGGAGTCTTATCAAACTTCCTCTTGGGACCACCCCTCCTATTAGAGTTCGGTAAGTGATGTGATGTCAGGTGTGTGTAATGAATAAAATAATATAAATAATTATTAAATTAGTTAATTAGTAATTAGGTTGAAAGGCCATGTCTGATGAGACATGACCTTTCATGAAGAGGCACCTGCTTAGGTATATAAGCAGGCCTCATTTGTAATTCTCAATCATCTAATCTCATTCTTCATACTATCTAATATAATATTTGTATCCTCATGGATATCTTTGTGTTCCAAGTCTTCTGGAGTATTTAGCCTGAGAAGGAACTTTGTTCGCTTCATTTGATATCAAAGCAGTTGATCTTTTGGCCGCTAATGCTGCACAGAGCCACGCTCTTCGATCTAGGTCCTTGACCATCAAATTCGTCAACATTGTGCCGTTGAAGCGTTTCACTAAACCTTTGGAGTTTCTATGTTGCTACTGAGTTCATTAGAGGCCCTTGGCCATTAAAAAATAAAGAGAGAGAAGATGTTCGTAGCAGGAAAAGAAATCGAGGCCTTTCATCAACAAGATTTGAGGACAAAGCTTTTTGAGGAGGAAGGCAATGTAATGAATAAAATAATATAAATAATTATTAAATTAGTTAATTAGTAATTAGGTTGAAAGGCTATGTCTGATCAGACATGACCTTTCGTGAAGAGGCACCTGCTTAGGTATATAAGCAGGCCTCATTTATAATTCTCAATCATCTAATCTCATTCTTCATACTATCTAATATAATATTTGTATCCTCATGGATATCTTTGTATTCCAAGTCTTCTGGAGTATTTAGCTGGAGAAGGAACTTTGTTTGCTTCAGTGCGGTTAGATGTGTCGAGAGCTGCTATGATCTGTCGACCTAGTTCGACAATTATGAGCATAGGGAAACACCTCACTTTGTATATATATATATATAATTTTATTTTTTATTTTTATATATATATGCATATTTATAATTTATATCCCATCTGAATATGTTACAGATCGTATCAGAGTAGTATGAGTGGTTTGGTACCCCATTCCTTCAATGTTAAAGGAGGGGTTGTGTACGTTACACATATAAGAGAAATTACTTTTCATCTTCAACCCTCTTAGTGTCACACATATGAAAAATTCTTTTTACCCATGACATTTTAGGAATTTTCTAGTACAATGTTTGAGTATGTATCCTATAAGAGTTTTTTCTTATCTTAGCAATGTTGTTTTTCTTCATTATGCTACATATTCTAGATTAGGGTTGATCACCTCATTATAGTATTTTGATTTTCATTTATTTTCTAATTATTTATCACACCACAATTTCTCCTTAAATTTAGATTTAATAATACTTTTTGAGTATTATTGTTATTCTACAAAGTAGCCTCTCCCTTTATTCCCCATTGATTTAGCCAAGGCTTGTCATATTTATGCCAGATTGTTTGAGTCATAAGTGGTTTTGACTGGGTTTGAATCAATCTTAGGAATCCTCTTGTCTTTCTTGTTGTTACCTTTTTCTTGCATATTAGGCACCTTTTCATAGTTGTACTCTCAATGGGGGAAATACTCATTTCTAAGGGGAAGATAGGATATGAGTGTACTCCCTTTAATTTGAGATTATAAGTTATAAATTATTTTATATTTTCTTAATATATGTGCATGATTCTCTGGAGATGTTTTAGCCCCAAACTTAACAACATTATGAGATAATAAGAGTGATAATAGTCTGAAAGAGGAGTTTTTACATATCCCGTAGAAAAAGGTCCAATTCCTTACACTTGTTTTCTAGTCCATAATAGGATTCCCACCATTCATTTATATTTTTCAAATGCTATAGTTCCAATTAATCTTGTGATGAATATTGTTTTCAAGATATTTGTATGAAGTCACTTCCTCCAGGTTGTTATCATGCAAAAAATACCATAAGAGATATGTTGGATTTAATTATCATGACTTTTGTTTTATTCGTGGTAATAATCATAGATGTACTAGAGCACATATCCTTAAATATTTTTAGTTTATTATTGAGATCATAAGGGCTCCTAACCTTAAGAAAAACATCACCAACATAAAGAAGAAGCATGATGACTATACCGGAAGATTCTTCTTGCTTCTTTCAAAAAAACCCTATAAGTTATCATTGTATGTGCTAATAAAGGAAAGGGACAGTAAAAAAACTTGTTTAACTTGTATATTACAATTAGCTTCTCCAAACAATCCTCAATGAATCTAAACATGGAAATAAAATTCTCATGCAACCTTATCGTATCAACTCTGAACTCGAGAGGAATCTTTAACTCTTCTAACCTATTCCAAAGGTTAGCTCTTGACATTGTGTAAACATATTTTATAAAGTAAATAAAAAAAATAGGAGATTGGTATTATTATTGTGAGACTCTTACACAATGATCCTAAGTGAAATAAGGTGGATCATAATTAATTATATGATTGGATGATAGATCCTAAATTTGGCCTAGCCTTTAACTCTATTTCTATGACTTTCTAGCCATATGGTGGTATTATTTTCCAAAATAATTTCATATAACTTATCTAAATGAAGGTTAACCATATTATTCCTATAGCGAGGGATTACATTTATTCCCACTTTTTAAAATAAGTAAAATAAGAATTTGAGTCTAGGGTTTAACGGACCCCTTCTAGATTAAAATTATTATGGGTGTGAGGGATGAGGATATGCCCTCCAATTTTTTAGGTTTATGAATGGTAGCCTTTGATGGAATTAAATTTCTCTTCTCTGAGATGCTTAACCCCAAACTCTATGTATTCTATTGAAAATACCTCTTTCTCTATAGAAATGGTTTTCATGTTGTCCATGACATTAGTGGATTTGTAAATATTTTTTAAGGTGGGAATTCTAGTCCCTTAAAGGAATCATATTGTTATCTTTAATTTATGTGTCTAACGCTACCTCCATAATTTCTTAGGATTTAACTTAGATAGGTACAATTTATTCTTCTCTTGTTTTTTATTTATATACTACCTATTTATCCTTTGGATGAATGATTTGTATTTATTTATCTTTTCATATTTTAAGAACTCATTAAAAGCATCTCTAATGGATTTTTGAGAAATATTTCCTTCTTTATCACACAAATTGTTAGCTATCTTATTTTCCTTTTTACAAGACACCTTAATAGATAACTTATTGATGGCATTAGAGAGGGTTGTTGTAAAATTATGATAGAGGTTGTCAATATCATTTTTATTTGATATGATATTTAGTTAATTATTTAAATCCTTTAAAAACAAATTAAATTTATTTTTGTTGAAAGTCAAGCGCTTCGCTTATTAGAATTCTCCTCAATGATACTTTTGTGCATATAAAGGTTTTTTGTTAGGGTTAAAGTTATATGATTAGAGTCAGGATCATGGTCATTTAATATTTCAAGATTTACTGTTTGGTTGTATTTGGGGATATTATTAGATCTCTATTTGTCACCCTCGGCCTTTAAGAGTGCTTAATGCTGTCACCCTTTCAAAATTACATGTTTGTGCTAGAAAAACCATATTTTTGAACATAACCATTCTTTTCCTAGTTATAAGAGTGGTCAATCACTTGTTTTCATTTTGCAAGAAGTGGTCAGTCACTTGTTTACTTAATGAAACAAGTTACCACCCCTAGAACCTTTTGTATTTTATGAATGACGAGGAAATCAATGGAGGATGGGTTGGCCATGATACATCATGAGTCTTGGAATTTGTGAATGACCTATTTATCACTAAGGTCTAGGTATTGAACTTAGCGCTAAAGTTCGTCCATCATTCTATAAAGAGAAGCTTCATGGGGGATGTTACACATCTATAACTAGAATTTGATATCCTTATATGCTGCCAAAATATAACCAAAGAGATAGTTCTATCATATAATTTAGAGTTCATTGTTGGTCCATCCACATAGAGAGGTATAAGGAAGGACTATATTATATTGAAGTTGGAAGATGGTTCAGTAGTCTCAGGGTAACACTCTATCATTGTATTTTTATTCATTATTGACATATATTTATGGTCGCCCCCCTTCAATGTTCTAATAATTAGTCTTTTATATTATACACCAATGGATCTAAATTTTTTTTGCAAGGTAGATTAGATATAATTTTGATCTATATTCTTTTTATGTTGAATGAGTTTGAGGGTGGTATGTTTTTCCATTTGTGTTTAGGTAACTAATTGTTGGAGACATGAGTGGAGTCTTCATTAGGAGAATTTTGAGGTCTAAAATGGGCCTCCTAAGGAAATAATAAAATAATAGCTAAACCAATAAAATAATATTTATGAATTTGCAATTCACTTTTTGCACCACAATCCATGTAACCATAGTTAAATTCAATTCAAAAGTTGTACCAAAATAAAATTAATAAAAAAATTGTATTGATGTGACTATAAATAAGAATGATCTTTTCAAGAAAAAGTCATTATCATTGAACAACTAATGCATTTGTCCTTTGTACTTAAATAAATTAAAATAAAATATAAATATAAATTTATAAATTCTTAATTATATTATATGCTATTAATTAAAATTTATATTATTTAAATTGTATAATAACATGTAACTAATATATTATATAAAAATAATATAATATAATATAATAAATGTATAGGGATATGCATTGTTTCTTTCAAGAAATATGAAATGAAAATAATATATTTTTTTTTTTTCAAAAGTATGAAATGACATTTATTATGAGGACTTTTTACTTGACTTTAAAAGTACTCCTGGTAAGGCACTACCATGGTTGACCATGAGTTTTTATCCACCATTGAGAATGGACAAGGGAGCACTTAACTCAAGAAATGCCACCTCAACCATTAGGGATGATGTCATCCCCTAAAATGTGATTGGTTCTCATAAAGTGAATTTTGATTGTACATTTTCCTTAGGAGGCCCATTTTAGACCTCAAAATTCCCCTAATGTGGAGCTACATCATTTGGGAGCATGTAAGGAAAAACACTGGAATAAGGTAAGACCTAAACTTCTTTCCTCATTAGTGTATATTGAATGAACAATTTAGATCTAGTGTAAAGGGCCATACGTATCTATATACATCATGTCATTTATATTTATCAAAATAGTGAGAGGCCTTTCGTATCCATAAGATAGATTCTCTAGCAACCAAAATGGAAAATTCAATAGGGAGATATTAGATTGTCTTCCCTACTTTGAAAATTTCCCTTGGTTATTTTCTATTTTTGAATGTTTCCTGGTGTCATATCAATGTGTATTATCTCTATTTGGGTGTTTTAAACCTCTAAACTATTCAAATATAGGTTAAATCTATTAAGTTTCTAAGATTATTTTCCCGAGTTACATTTATTGCTATGATAGAAGCAACTAATCATTTTTGTAGTCTTGCAAGAGAAGACCACAATCTTTTGGTAGCTTGTTTCTCAATGGAAACTTATGGCTATGTCTTGTAATAGAGTTTTTAAAGTTTTTTCTCAATTTACTCTTAGATATGGTAGAATATTGACTTGGGGAGGTTACATGTGTTCAATAAATAACTTGCAGGTGATTGGATAGGTGTCCTTGTTGGTGTCAGGCTAGGAGGTAATTCCTCATATGAAATTATGATTTTTCATTGAAACTGATCATAGATATATATATGGAGGGAGAGACTCTTGGGCTTCGTCTTCCAGTGTATCTTCATATTCCTATTCTCCTTATTTTCTATTTACACTATTTTACATAAATTTCCTAATCCCAAAGATTAGGTGTCAACATTCCCCCCCTTAATCTGAAGGGATGTTGGCGAGTCCAAGCATCATTCTGAATATTTTGAACTTTTATCTTCCAAGTGCTTTGGTGAAGATGTCTGTAATCTTCTCATTTGTGGAACAATGGCGTAGATGGATTTTCTTGGCCTCAACATAATGGAAATTTGGTTTCTTTGAAAACTTTATTGTAGATTTTTTTTTCAATCATGAGAGGAATTGAATGCATTTTTTTCTCCTGAAAATATTCTAGAATTTTCTTAAGCCACACAATTTCCTTTATTGCTTCAAACTTCTACCACATATTCTACCTCAGTTTTGGAATATGCTGGAACTGATTGTTTGCGTGACCTCCAAGAGACAACTCCTGATCCAAGACTCATAACATAACTTGAACTAGATACCCCAGTTTTTTTATCTCCATCAAAGTCTGAATCAAAGTATCTAACCAAGATGAATTCACCCACGTATGTGTACTTAAGTCCAAAGTATTGATTTCCCTTCAAGTACTTTAGAACTCTTTTTGCAGAAGACCAATTTCCCTCACAAGGATTTTGCATTAAATCAGAGAGGATTACCACAACAAATGAAATGTCCAGTGTGGTAGTAGTCATGTAGTTGAGAATTCCTACAAGTTGTCCATACTTTGTTGCATCCTCAAATTCTTTTCCTTCAATAGATGTGAGCTTTAAGTTTTGTTCCATTGGAGTAGTAAAAGGATTTCACTCAACCACGCCAAATTTGTTCAACAGATCTCCAATGTACTTCTTCTGAGAGAGGAATATAAAATTTAGATGTTGAGTTACTTTAATATGAAGATAGTAGTGAGTATAGCCCAAGTAAGTCATTTCAAAACCTTTCATGAATTCCATCTTTCTGGATGCAATGTAGCTCTCATTGTTCCTTGTCACCATTAGATCATCTACATACACCACAAGATATCCAACTATTTTTCCAACTTTCTTCACAAACAAAGTTGCATCATCAAGATAATAATGTTTGAAGTTGAGTTTCAAAAGATTCTTAGTTAACTTCTCATACCAGGCTTGTGGTGCTTGCTTGAGGCCATACAAGGATTTTACAATCTTTCATACTTTGTGTTCTTGTTCCTTCACAAAAAATCCTTCTAGCTGGGACATAAAACATTCTCTTTCATATATCCATTTAAGAAAGAAGTTTTTACACCCATTTGATGGAATTTCCAACTGTTCTGAGATGCCAAGGCAAAGAGTGTCTTGATGGTAGCCCATTTTGCTGTGGGGGAAAAAGTAACCTCATAGTCGACCCCTTTCTTCTATGCAAACAAATTTGCCACAAGCCTGGATTTGTGCTTGTAAAGTGAGCCATAAAATTTATACTTGTTCATGTAGATCCACTTTCAACCTATTGGTTTGGTTCCCAATGGAGGATCAACCAACTTCTAGGTGCCATTACTTATCAAGGCATCATATTCCTTCTGCATTGCCTCTTTCGATTCGTCATGAAAAGTGTTTTATTTGAAGGAAATTGGTTCAAAAAATGTAGACAAATTTAGTTTACAATCATAAGAAACATTCATATCAACAGGTTAATCAAAATCATCTACATCACCTCCATTTTTCCTGGTTGTAATTCTTATTCCTGTCTTTCGAACCTCATCAAGACAAACAGTTTCAAGTGTCTTTGTAAGCCATTTTGGAGGAAATTTCTTAGATGGCCTAGGATGATCATTTGACTAAGTTGGGGATGAATCAAGATTTAGTCTCGCAATTCTATCAATCACATCACTCTAAGTGTCATTAGTGGCTGGAGCTTCATGTGGGGGAGAGAGTGCTTCGGAAGAATATTCCAAAGATTGATATGGTATAGGAATCACCCCTTTAAGATGTGCAATATCATTATAAAATTCTTGAAAATAATTTGCATGTCCAAATCTATCCAAGTGATCAAGATGCTGCTCAAAACCATTGTCAGTATTAGAAGATTAAAGAAATTTCACATCCCTAGATACTACAAACGTCTTATTAAATTCATCATAGAGATGATATGCTTTGGAGGTATTTGAATACCCCAAGAAGATACACTTATGACTCCTTGCAACAAGTTTGTTTCTTTGTTCCTTAGGTATCAAGGCATAAAAAGTGGAACCAAAAACCCTATGATGCTTTACTGAAGGAATGTGGCCATACCACATTTCCTAAGGAGTCTTGTTTTTAATAGCATTTGATGGACACCTATTATTTATATATACAACACATAAAACTGCATCAACCCAAAACATCAGTTTAAAATTCTTGAAAAACATCATGGAACATAGCACATTTAAGATTGTGGCTTAAAATGAGCTAAATTCTTTTAGATTTCAAAGTGAGGAGCCCCTTGACCAAGAGAATTGATGGAAAAATCCATCTTATAGCTTTAATTTACAGGATTGGCGTCCCAATTTTATGAAATTTTGAAATATAGGGCTTACAAGCACGTGTAATAGAGTGAACATCTGAGGTACAATTTACCAAATATGGACCTCTGGTCTGTTTTTATAGGAGTCAGTGCCTGACATGTGTAAGGTTTTATTTGGGTAGGAAGTTTCAGTTGACGTTGTGGTTACATCAATCAGACGTGGGGCTAGTCACATGGAATGCTGACAGAGCATGATGACTAGATGGGTATGTAACATTGGATAACAAGAGGTTAAGTGTGAGGTAAATATGATTGGAAAACATGGCAATACCTACTAGGGAAGTTATCATGACATTCCATGCGTCATCTTTTCGCATGGTGAAAGAACGAGCTTGTGAATCTTCAGAGGGTGCACGAAACAAATGAGAGGTTACTCTTTGGAGGGTGTGTGTAATACATGATAGATTAACACGTAGAAATATCCACATCCTTCCCTCATGTTATAGTTCGAGAAATTTCAACATGCTGATTCCCCTAGGTCGTCGGATGAAAGGATTTATCCGCCATTCGATTTGTAAGTAGATTTGGGTCAGGATGACAATTGATTAGAGATGGGAACATGCCACATATATGATGACTAAGCAGTGCCATGATTTCATGGTAGGTGATGTGGATTTTTTGGATGTGTATGACACAATTAGTGTCATTACAAAAGTAGTGACTTCGATAGGAATTACAATGACGCGACAAGTGATTAGGTGAGTTGTGGCGGAATGAGTGGGTTATGGCCATGGAGGTGACACGTTTCATTGTTCCTCAAGGGGTAGGTGATGAAATTTCAAAGTCACAGAGGCATGCGGGAGGCTCGTGGATCTGACACATGGCCTCTCTACAACACCTCTCTAATTTTAACCTCTTGGCAAGTTTGTGGCACGCGATTCTTTGCATCGTCAGATTGACGAATGTATCTACTATTGGATCCTAGCGGCGTACTCTCTGCTAACACTCCACCCATTTCCAACTCACTCTATCCTAATATGCATATGCTATGTGTGCATATCAGTCCCTGATGCCCATGTTACATGTCGTGGTGCAGTGCGGCGGCATGCACTCGTGACTGAAAACCGATGATGGCACCCATGAACGACCGTGTTTGGGGCTGATACTTCAGATCCTCACCCCTTGCCTCAAAATTTTTATAGGAGTGTCGCATTTGATGCCAACATCACTTGTTAAAACTGAGGGAAAAACATTTTCATCTCCTTATAAATTTTTTTTAGGCAATGTATCAATTTTCCATGCATCACATAAAATTTCCATGCAACATACTCAATTTGTAGCATATCAAATTTTCCACACTGTGTATTCAATTTTCAATATATCAATAGGAGGAATTCCATATAATCAAAGACTAAGAAACCTATTATTGTTTTCCAAGATATGGATCTCTCAACCTCCAAATTGAATTGATAGAATGGAAACCTCAAAACAATTCTAGATAAGGGAATTATCCTTGTAGAAACTTGTGAGGATGACATGATAGGAAGCTAAGAATTCCTTTTGGAGTTGTATCTATCTTGAGGACAGGTTTGGGTAAGATTTAAAATTGAAATTCATACGAGATAATTAATTCATCACAATTATGCGTTATATAACACCATACAATTATTTATGAAAAGCTTGCGCATGCAACTCACTACCATATGGCCAAAGTAAATTTGTTTGGACACTTTGATGTGTGATAAATTCTCATTGAATTACTAGAAGGTAAACATATTGGAAAATAACTTCATTAACTGATCTCCCATGAATTTTAATTCCAACATTAAGCTTGTGGCAAAGGCATCACACAATCGATCAACTATGTCATTAAATCATCCAACAGGATAATTAAACTTTGGTAGAGCTATGATGGTTTAGGAAGTGTAGTGATGGAATAAGCAAGGCCGTTCTCTTGGCTGCCCAGAAGTCTCGAGAATCCCTTGTCAAGCCCATGATTTAAACTGTAAATTACTTGTAAATAAAGAGTGAATGAATAAAATCAACAAGATATACCATTCCTAGTGATCCTTGAGAAACTAGATCTCACAAAGCTTCTCCTTCATCTCCCCAACTAAAATAATTAAGGATTACTCATCGTTGTTGATTTCTACTCTGTCCATCATTCTTTTTAGTTTCTCAAATATGCATACTTCTTGTTTCAAAATTGATTTGACATGGGTGTAAGTGGCACACATCTCCTCTATGTTCTCCCTTTTCATTTTTTCAATTCCTTATGATTCTCTAAAGTAGATGCCTCTAGTGAGTTCTTTGGGAATTGATTTGTTGATTTAGTATCGTTTCACATCCTCTCAATATATATTGTTCCTTCAAACATTTTACGCATATATACCCAATTCGAATGTAGTGCTATAGATGGGCAAGGAAAATTCACAGTTGGTTCATATGATTAAAGGATTTCACAAAGATTCATTTACTCATTTGGATGAATTCAAGAGAAAATTGATACCATATTCTTTCTAGACACACAATGACACCTCTATATAATTCTAGAATTATTTTAATGCACACATCTGGTGCATATTGTCATCTTTTGAAGGTGCTCTATCCTCTATGGCTATGTAGAGTATGTTTTCTCATACCATTCCAATTCAACTCTACACTGGAATTTTATCGTCCTTATAATACCATTGATTAGATTATGAGTTAAATTCTCTATATTTCTTCTATCTAGCTACTTTGGTTCCATAGTTTTTACTTGTAACATTCCACTATCCTTTTTTTCATGACTATAACATTAAGCCTATACCTTTTTTTAACTCATACCTTGGGAATATTTGACTTGTAATGCACTTATTTGGCATCGATACATCTATCCATTTGTGTGCTTTACTAACATCTGTGCATTTTGTAACCTCTTTATCAATCCTAGGTCCGTCATCATGTCACTCCATCATTATATTTCAAGTTCAGTTCAGATTATGGATACTATACTAATGCTTCATGGTCTTGGGTCTACATAGGTCACATTATTTCTCACAAACTACTGTAACACATATATGAGTGTATATCTAAAACACCTGGTCTGCTTCTCATGATATTTCCAAGATTTCTAGAGAAATGTAGAGATGGTCCATAATTGTGCCAATGTTCCCTTTACTAGACTTTGTAACATATGTCACATGTCAACTTCGATCAACTTAGAGAATTGGAACTTAGTAAAAAAAATTACCTATAGGAGTAGTAAGTATATTTGGGCTTGGTCGACGGGTATACAAATATACAAGTCCAATTTGAATTCATCTTTTCTATCATCATGGTTTGAACTTGAGATTGGGATGGTGTCCACTGGGGAAAAGGATATTGAAAAATCTATGTCAAAAAGTGGACATAGTTTGCATAAAAAAAATACTCATGATGAATAGAGGTATCATATGAATAAGCTTCTTTTTGGATTTTCTCATAGTATTTTGAGACACCCATGCAATAATTATCCATTGTAATATTCATGATGAATAGAGGTATCATATGAAAAATCTTCTTTTGGGATTTTCTCATAGTATTTTGAGACACCCATGCAATAATTCTCCATTGTATATCAATTGGATCCTTGAAAAGATCCTATATTCTTTTAGTCTACTAAAACCCCTAGACTTATGGAGTATCTAACAACTTAATGACTATGGAAGGATGGGTTATGTGGAATGATTTATATAGATAGGGGAAGTATGCAGAATGCTAATGAAAGGATGCATGTCTACAATGTTCATAAATTCAACAATAATCAATATTCATGTGAGAATTTCATGATAAAATAAATTGGGAATGCATTTCACATGTTGGATTTCAATGCAAAAGTGTGGGTTTTTGGAGTTGAGAAGAAAATCATTTTCCAAATTATTTCAAGGAAAGGCATAAATTGTAACTCGATTTTTAATCATATCATGGAGTCAAGTTCAAGTTATCCAGTTCTCCTCTTATTTTTCATCTTTATATTCATCATATTCATCATCATTTGTATTGTAATCACTATCATCGTTATTATATTCCCTGCTAATTTTAGCTTCGTCTACAAGAGTCTCGAATTATTGAATGTCATAGATTTTGGCAATATTTATCGCTTGTTATATCTCTTTTCTATCATACAAATGTCCCTGTTTCATGGCTTTGAGCCATGTGAGTTTCGCTATGGCGAGCTCATTCACTTGGTTGATTGTTCAAATTTTCTATTAGCAACTAGTTACCACTTTTTTGTGATGGTGATGTTTTGAGATCGAGCAATGCATATTCAAAATTTTTTTGATCTTGTTAGGAAATAGTTCCAAAATTATTTAAAAAAAATCTCGTATGAGCGATGGTACGATTTTTCAAGTTTCGTTGTCACAGTCATCAATGGAATTTGGAACTTGAGAGAATAAATTTTAAAATAGTAGTAAAGATATTTTTTGGGCATGTTTTAAACTTTTAGATGTTGTGATCATATAACTTCATTTCATACAAATTGGGTTGTGAATGTCGGTAAGCACTTATGAGAAATACTTTTAACTTTCACGAGCACTACAATTTTCTTTATAAGACATGCTAACAAGATTTTGAAACTTTGTTTCAACCCAAAATTGAAGATTCAACCACTGATCACCATAAAAGAAACGTTTGTTTTTTCATTTTCTTTCTAAAAGCACTTGTTCTATCTTTCTAATTATGCACTTTTTAACTTTGCCATATCATGGAGAAAAAAAAGTGATTAGATCACACTTTAATTGTGAAGATCTCTAGTAGATTGTTACGTGATTGTCATTCTTTTGGTATTGCACTTTTTCCAAACTTAGTTCTTGTTGTAATTTTACAAAATTCTCTTCCACCTACGTTCTCTGAAAATTTTTATAGCATACTAAACATGATTGTATCCATGTAGCCGTGGGATAATTTGTTGTCCTGAACTTTTCACAAATTTATTTCCAATACTCATTATTAATAACAATTCATGGATGTATCTTCCCAATCTCTCTGAATCCCTGCTATTTCCATGCTTCCTCTTGATATTTTTCATTTTATAACTAGATTATACATTTCTTGAATAAGCTCTTCGAGTGAAGGTTCATGTCCTTTTCTTCTTTAGTGACACTCTAAATTTCTTGTTAAATATATTATGTAGACCATGGCACTCATTGTTGTTTTGAGATTTTTCTCTTTGGATATGGAGTCCTTCAATACAAAAATTTTCTTCAAATACTTTTACTTTAATTTTATCTAAAAAAGGTGTTAATATTTTGTCAACGTCCTTAATACTTTGATTAGGGCTTGATTCAACTGTAACAACCATTTAAACCTTTCTCAAGGACACCATTACCAGATAATTCATTTGTTTTTGATGCTACCTGTATTCCCTTGTTATGCTAAACATAAGTAAATTTGATCCATAAATTTCCATATATATTCCACTTGAAATTTCGTCACAACAGATCTAATAATAATATATTAAAATACTAAAATTTTACACTATTACATTTTTATTAGAATTCTATATTTGTAAATTTAAATGAAATGAGTGCATGCATGTGAATGGAAATTATGCAGAAAAGTAGAGAATGAAAAAATAAACTCATACACACACATAAGACACAATATATGCTCTCTGAGAAACCCTTTTGGGATAAAAACTCACTGGAAGGTGAGGCCACTTTACTCTCTTTCTTTGTTTGGAAATATGGCTGCAGGTACAAATAAGTAATGCTTGTGGCCCATGGGCTACTACAATGCACAAATCCTCTATGTGTGCTCTACCTCCTATCTCTCATGGCTATATTTTCTCAACTATGGAACAAAATTCTCTCAAAAGAATGGAATGTATTTTCCTCCTAATGGCCTAGTTATAACACAACTCAATAGCCTAATGGTGGTTATTTTTTACTACATTAAATATTAAATAGAGTTACAATATAGATTCTTCTAAATCATAATCACGTGTCTAGCCCCTTTTCCATGAATAATGGAAGCTGACGTGACATCCTCCCAAACTATAGGTGTAAAAATAGGAAGGTCAACTTTTGAGTGGAGTAACTTTTGCATACAGACTCCGATTTATGCGCTTCTTGCAATGTTGGAAATGTCTATGTGTATAATAGCATGGAACGGTGTGAGGAGACAATCACAAAGGTTTACCCCCATAAAACATCGTTTGATACCTCAAAACACTCTTGAAAGGTTTCAGACCCCATTTTTCCAAACTGGGTACCACTAGTAAAAATGATCCCATGAGTTGATTCCTCCATTTTTTCCACTCCAATTTCATTGATATGGATGAAAAAAAATATAATGATGAAATCCAAATCACACCTCCCAATTTTTGAAGGCTTTTGGTCCCCAAAATGTTCTAATGAATGAGTTGAGGAAATTTTTCCTCCACATTCTCTCTGGTGTACCATTTAGCTTTGCATGAAATTTGTCCCTTCAACCCAATCTACCAAAGGTAATGCTACCCCTATCTTGCATTTCTCGACCTCTTATGAAAAACTGTATCTTCTGTCAACTCTTCCTAAGCATCTGGTGCCAAATCCTTCACATGGTAGAACATGTTCCTCTTCCTAATCTATCATGGAAGCCTCATAAAGTTTCAAATTCTCTACATTCGCAATTGATTAAATGCACATATATGGTGATAAAATGAGTTGATAGGCATTATCAACCACCTTTTCCAGTATCTCAAAGGGACCATACCTCAGATCCTTTATTTTCTTACCAAACCCCTACATCCTCTCCTTGTTCAACTGTAACCATACTATGTCTCCCACCTTGAATGAATTATCTATTATGTGTTGATCATGTCTGGCCTTATACTTCTCCCGCGACTTCTGCAATGTTTCTTGTACCTGTAGATGGACTTTCCTGATCTTCTATATAAAATTTTCAACCCTCAGATAATCTCTTGTAAGATATTCCCTCACTCCACCTTGCTTCCCATATGCAATATCCAAAGGTGAAGGTGGAAAATATCCAAAACACATTTCAAATGGGGAATTTACTATAGAAGTATGGATTGCTCTGTTATAAAAATGTTGTATATATACTTGATTTTCATCCCAGGTCTTCTGATGCTTCTGGTTGTATCCCCTCAAAAGCCGCACCAAAGTCCTGTTGACTACTTCTATCTTCCCATCTATATGTGGATGGAACGTTATTGATCTCTTCAACTTTGTTTCCATCTTCTCCCACAATGTAGTCCATAATACACTGAGAAATATTGTACCCTTGTCTGAAATTATGTTCCTTGGTATCCAAAAGTGCACCCAAACCTGTCCAAAGAACAAGTTTGCTGCTTCTTTCTCATTTATTGTATTTTTAAAGGGTATCAGAACACACATCTTGCTGAAGATTCAATTACCACGAAAAGGTACTCATGTCCCTTCCTAGTTGTCGGTAAACCTCCCACAAAGTCTGTGGAAATTATTTCCCAAGGACGAGTAGGTAGATGTAACATATGATATATACCCTATTTCTTATCGCTAAGCTTGCTGCTACAATAAATCATACATACTCTTATGAACCTAGCTACCTGCTCTTTCATCTTGGAAAAATAGGCATACCTATGCAAGTTAGACACGGTCTTCCCTACACCACTGTTCCTTGCAACCTTTAAGGTGTGAGCCTCTCTAACCAGCTGCAATCCCTCACCTTTAGGAACACATAACATATCTAGCCTATAGAGAAACCCGAATTGGAGATGGTTGTCAATGATGCTGTCACCATCGTGTACACGAATCTGACTCTGCAATTGCTGATACACCTCCTTGAAGTCCTCATCCTTAGAATATACATTTTTTTATGCATCATGGGTGAATGGCTCCATGTGCGTAAGAGTCCCCAAAGCTCTAATATTTGATGTGGGTGGCCTTGAAAGCATGTCTCCCAACTTGTTTGTGCTTCCCTTCCTATACTTTATCACCAAATTAAATCGATATAAAAACTACATCCACTTGTAATTCTTGGTTTACTTTCGATTACTCTAGGAATTCAAGTACTATAACGACTGATGATATATGTGGATTAATGTCTCCTTTTACATCAGATAGTGCTTCCACTTATTCATATATTGCACCATGGCATAGATCTACTTGTTGTAGGTAGGGTAGTTAAGGAATTCCCCATGATATACTTAAGAATGGTATCATACATTCCTTCCTCCCTGCATCAAGATTGCTCCCATAACATACCCACTCACATCTATCTCCACGTCGAAGGGCTGCTGCAATTTTGGTAATGTCAAAACTGGTGCTTGACTGATCTTATTCTTTATCTCATTGAAATCCTTCTTCTAAGTTACCTTTCCCCGCCGGAAACACTTTCCACTTACTACTATGGCATGGAGCGCTATTGCTACCACCGAAACGAGGCTATGAATTTCAAGGGTACTGTGTTGCCCCAATGAAACTCTCGACCTTAGAAACATTAGTAGGCACTGGCCATTTCATTATGACATCCATCTTGGAAGGATCTATCTTTATCTCTCTTCCACCGATCACATACCCCAGATACACCAAAGACTGCTGTGAAAATTCACACTTCTTGAGATTTTCTAGTAGTTGGTGCTTCTTCAATGTTTCTAGCACTTGCATCAAATGTGAAATATGCTCCTATGAGGTAGCACTATATATCGGTATATCATCCAAATAGACAATAACAAATGAATCTATAAAAAGGCATAATAATCATTCATTAATCTCATAAACATAGCTGGTGCATTACATAGACCAAATGGCATGACTAGCCACTCATACAAACCTTTCCTAGTTTTGAAGGTTGTCTTCTAGGTGTATTCTTCTTTAACTCTAACTTCGTGATATCAAAACTTCAAGTCCAAGTTGGTGAAGTAATTTCCCTATTGAAACTGATCCAACAAATAATTTATCCTGGGAAGGGGGTATGTGTTTTTTAGCGTGATTTTGTTCAATGCGCTCTAATATATACACATATTTGAAGTCCCATCCTTCTTTGACACAATGGTGATGGGTGATCCACATGGTGATTTACTCAATCAAATAACATCCTATTCCAGTATTTTCTACATCTGTTTCTTCACCTTACTTGATTCTATAAGAGAGTAGTTGTACAACCCAATATTTGGAAATGGGGAGTATGTCAATAACTAGATCTCATTCTCCACTTATCTCTTATGTGGTAAACCCTTAGGCTCTTAGAACACATCCTTGTATGCCTATAACAACTCCTCCAATTTTTGTTTCTATTTCTTAGTACACCTCTATAGGGATTCCTTTCCTCTTATTGACTCCTCTGTAGACTGAATTTCTGTTAAAAATAATAAAACATACTTCTTTCTAGAACTGATCAATTTCTTGCCTTGGTTGGCACTTACCTGTGAAATTTTTGACATGCCTTTATGCGCATTGATGATGAAAAATTTCCCATCCTTGATGAGTCTATATTGGTTGGATCTCCTCATGAATATTGCATCATGTAAGTACATGTATGGACTCCCAAACATGAATCCACATACATCAAGGGGAACCCCATTTAGATCTACTTCATCAATAAAATCCACACAGATATAAAATTTATTTTTACACTATTTTGTTACCTTCAACTCTGCATCCTTATTTACCCATCCCAATGGATATAGGTTTGGATAATCATGAACTTCCATCCCCAAATTTTTGACCAGATGTGCTGCAATGAGATTCTCCTGCGATCCTAAGTGAAATAGAGCATCAATCTTTATCTTATTGAACTGTATCTTTATATGGAAGAGTTTGGTAATTTATTTATCTTCCTATTGACGAAGGCTACTTATATTTACCTCCTTTTGTACTGACATAAAGGCGATCTTCTCATCCACATCCGAGTTGTTTTCAACTTTTTTTCCTGAATCACTTTCCATGAGATTATTCTTCTTGTTATGTTTCTTCTTTTTCTTCGGGTTTAGCTCTGGATGCAAATTCCAAAATTTTTCCTCTATATGGCCATAGATATTACAATGGTTGCTACGATATTTTCGCTGGCGTGCTGTGGTTACCGTCTTCTGATATTTTCCCCCTTTTTTCTTCTTCTTCCCCTCTTGGTTTGATCCACTTGATTGCGCTCTATTCAGGCCTGTGTTCTCTAGGTACTATGCACGTACAAAAGCATCATCCACCAATTTGGGCTTGAACACCATCAATTTATCACGCAAATGGTGCCACATACCCCTAAAATACTTGAGGAGTACATCTGGGTTATTTGGAGAGATACCCAACATTATAGTCATCTTCCTAAATTCCGTGGTGTACTCCTACACAATTTGTCTTGAAGTTTTCCTGAATTATTGCCGCTGGATAAACTGGTTCTCCATGTATCCAATGGGATAAATCTATGAATTAGTGAGGGTTTTGAAATATTCCCACTTAGTCACTGGATATTGTCCCTCCAACCTCAGGGTTTCCATGTGTCTCTCCCACCAATTCAGTTCATGGCCCTCCAATTTTAGTAGTGAAAATGATATTTTATGTCCTTCAATCTGATGGACACTGAAATAAACTTCTAGTTGCTGTAGCTAATGGTTTAGATTCAAAGTGTCAATATCACCGTGGTATGACTTGATATCTACTTTTTGTTCCATTTTAAATAGGGATTGTGATTGGTTCACGACACTCGAACTGGGTTGATATTTTTCAGGCTCTTTCTTCGACTGGTTCTTTGTTTCTCCCTGATCTTCTGATCCCCATTCTGATTCATCCTCTTCGTTAAAACCCCCATCTTCTCCAAGTATCCCCAAATTTATATTTAAGGCCTCCATGAGGATGTTTACATTACGGTTGATATCTATGACTTGTTTTCCTATGGCGTAAAACTCACCTCTGGAGGATCACGAGGTTCATTTAAAGATTCATTAACCATGATTAGGGTTTTATGATTTTCGGCCCCACTGATCTAGATCCCTATAGTCTCCACAAAATACCCAAAGAAACTTGGCTCTAATACCAAATGATCCATAATATTCCATATATATTCCACTTAACATTTCTTCACAACATATTTGATAATAATATATTAAAATACTGGAATTTAACGCTATTACAATTTTATTAAAATTATAGATTTAACTGTATTTAGTGCATGAATGAAAATGAATATAATGTAGAAAAGTAGAGAACAACAGAATAAACTCTCACACGCACATAAGATAGAAGATTTGTTCTATGGGAAACCCTTTTGGGAGAAAACCCAACTAGAAGGTGAGGCCGCTTTGCTCTTTTTCTCTGTCTGGAAATAAGGATGTAGGTAAAAAGAAGTAATTCCCATGGCTTGTGGGATGCTAAAATGAAAGAATAATTGGTGTGTGCCCTACCTCCTATCTCTCCTAGCTATCTTTACTTAGGTATGGAACAAAATTCTCTCGAAATAATAAAGCACCTCTTCCTCCTAGTGGCCCGGTTATAACACAACCCGATAGCCTACTAGTGGTTAATTTTGATTACATCAAGTCTTAAATAGAGTTAAAATATAGAATCTTCTAGAGTGTTTTCAATCATAATCATGTGGCTAGCACATTTTCCATGAATAATGGAGGCTAATGCGACATCCTCCCGATATATAGGTGTGAAAACATGATAGTGAACTTCTTGGTGGCATAAATTTTTCATACAGACTCCGATTGACACACTTCTTGCACTGTTGGAAATATCTTTGTGTGTATAATAGAATGAAATTGTGAAGTACTTAAGAAACAAAATTTTACCCCCCAAAAAACATCGTTTGATTCCTAAAAACACTCGCGAAATGTTTGAGATCCTATTTTTCCAAACTAAGTCCTGCTAGTAAAAACAATCTTGTGAGCTAATTCCTCCACTTTTTCCACTCCAAATGCAACGAGATGGATGAAAAATAATAAAATGATCTATATGAATCAAAATCACTAAGTCTCTATCTCACCTCATATGCAAATTTAGTCTTCACATATCTACTTTCTCTTCTAATCCATTCTTGGGTTTGCTCTCCCATTGAGAGGTTGTTGCCCTAACACTAATACAATTATTCATTTTATTTCTTAAGAATATCCTCTTGAGGCCATGCTGACTTAAATTTGTTATTGAATTTACATGTTTATCTTTATTCCTCTTCTAGACTTTAGTGGGTTGTCTATTAGTATGAAATTTCTTAGAAGGTGTACCAAAAAGATCTCACTTAATTCACGAGTGACTATTGACCCTAACAAAAATTGTGGCTACTTATACTTCATATTTTCAACAAATATGTGAGAAAAACCCGCAGAAAGATCGATGTATGTAAATCTAAAAGAACAAACAATAGAAATAAATTCGATCTAAAAACCCAATCTTGTAAAAGATTTAAAAGAAAAATATTTTATATTAATGATATCTAGTGAAGGATATTTACAAATGGTCGTAATCCCCCCTCAATGGGATGGGTCCTTTGATGTCTTCGTTTCTTTAGTATTCAAATATTCTTCTCTCTCAAATGTGTGAAAACCCAAACAATGTAGAACTCAAAAATGGGAGCTCAAATGGTATGTGACGATAATGGTAGTGATGATAATGATCATGGTGAGAAATGAATGAAAAACCCTCTTATTTATAACAAATTATTGGGTTGATCTCGAAAATGGGGAATAATAAAACATTATTGACCAAAATCTAGATCTAACCACTTGGAATATTTTATTATATTTTTGGAGAGGGAAAAGATATTTAAAATGGTTAAATATATTTATTTAAAAATAACTAACAAATAAAATGATTTATTAATTATTTGACGAATAATAGAAATGTGTGAAGTGAAATAATTACTAAATAATGATTTAACGATTATTCCAAGGATGAAGGTAAGAAAAAATAAATAAATTATGATTTATTTAATTATTTCTAGGTGATTTTGTCAAATGTTTATCAAACAATGATTTAATAATTATTCCTAGAGAAAATTAAATAAATAATGGTTTATCTAATTATTTTGATGGGTTTTAATTGAAAATAATTAAATAGAAGTGGTTTATTAAATTATTTCTTATAGTGAAAGTGATTTTACTATGGTAAAATTAAACTCACATGGTGTATTTCGATACACCTAGTTAGAAATGGCTAGATGATAATTTTTTGGTTATAACAAATTTTAAATCAAATATCAACTTAGTCAAAAACAAAAAAGAAGAATTTTCATCATTTTTAGGTTAGATAAACTTTCTATGCTGATTCATCACAAACTCAGGAAGATACTCTAGTATGTAATGAGGATGATGAAAAAGGACAACAACGTGAGGTGGACACCTAAATCTTGAACATCATTTGAACATATCAAGAAATCTATTATGGAGGCTCCAGTCTTGACAAGTTGAAACTTCTCTAAATATTTGCATATTTTCTCTTCACGTCGGAACATACAATAGCTGTTGTCCTCTTATAGAAAAATAAAGTAGGATATGAGCAACCTAAATCATTTTTTAGCCGTGCATTGAGAGATGCAGAGCTAAAATGTATCATTTTGGAGAAACATGGATATTCTATGGTGCTGAATTTTAAGGCTTTAAGGGAATATGCATTTTATTCAAGGGTGACTACATAGGTGCAATGAATAATTGTAAAGAGGAGCCTCACTCAACTTGATAGTGATTACAGACAGGGAAAGTGGATAACCAAGCTCCAAGAGTATGATATGGAGATCAAACCCACAATGGTGGTGAAAGGTCAAGGGTTAGCAATGTTTCTTACTGAAGAAGACTATGTGGAATTGGAAAGGTGCATCAATTTGCACCACTTTGATAAAGGAAAATTCATAGGAATATCTCCTACTGGAAGAAATCAACATGCAATAAGTATCTCAAGGAAGTCTTAATATGTTCCAAAGTTCCAGCTGATACCAATACATACTATTTTTCCTTCAGAGCTTACAATGCTCTCCTAAGCTACCTAAAGCTAAATGCAAATCCTTGAAATTGAAATAAATTAAGTACTCTATCATAGGAGAAATTTTTTATTGGAAATACCCTGTCTGTGTCTTGTGTCTTTCTTATATATGTTATTGAAGACTATACACATCATATCATCTCATATTTTCACTATGAAATATGTGGGGGAAATCAAGTGTTGGATGTGGAGCTTGATTATCTTCCTGATTCATAAGTCTTGTGTCAGCCACATTTGGATCCTAGTACCTAATGAGGGTGTGTGTGGGGTATTTCTTCCCCACTAGTGCCACTAGGGGAGTCTAGATGGAGCAGAGACATGTTTCAGATCACCGCCTTGGTGGGGTTTTGGGGAAATTCCCCCGAAAGAAAAATTTAGAGAAAATTTTCCTTATAAATTTTTTAAATTTTGTAATCAATCTGGGTTTTTCATTACATGGAAGATATGACATTAAAATTTATTTCAATTTAGAGTTATTTTCCCTAGAAGGAAACCCTCAGTTTATATGAGGGAATTGTATTGTGGATGTGTATTATTAATCTATGTGAGAAAAAGAGAGTAGAATATGTGTGAGAGAAGAGTAAGTTATAATGATTTTTTTGTAGGTTGTATCCCTTCAATTTGCTAGATAATACAAAAGGAAGGACTGGTTGTTCCTATGTGGACGTAGCCCAAATTTAGTGAACCATGTATATTTGTGTCTCTCTTGTTTTATTCTTTTATGTTTTTTTTTTCCTAAAATATTTGATGTGTTCCAATGCTCTGTTATTTAATTTATAACATAAAAATTTAGAAATCCATAACATACAATATTTTGAGAGTTGGGTATGACTGACCTTCCTTATGCAATGATTCTAATGGTGCTATAATATCATGTCTAGAATGCTAGATGTTTGCAAGCAAGAAAAAGTTGAAATCACTTCCACTAAAATCTATGGAAGTCCAAGCTCTATTTCAGAAATGGGGATTAGATTTAATTGGAGAAATACATCAAAAGTCAAGTGGTCAACATAAATATATTCTCATATCTATTGGTTACTTCACAAAATGGGTGGAATCAATTCCAAATTGTAGTGATGATGAGAACATGATTATGAATTTTCTCAAGGGATGCATCCTCTCAAGATTTGGATTTCCGAGGAAGATTGTGGAAAATAATGCCTTTAAGTCATATAGGATGATACAGTTTTGTCAAGATTACGACATTGGACGACTACATTCCACATATTATTACCCACAAGGTAATAGGCTAAAAAAATCCTCAAACACAAATCTCATAAGAATAATCAAAAGGATGCTAGATAGGAATTAAAGGGCTTGGGATGCAAATCTTAAATATGTGCTCTAGGAAGACAAAATAAGCACTAAGAGAGCCATATGAATTTCTTATCAATTGGTGTATGGCACATATCTAATTTTTTCCGTGAATATGACTTTACCGATAATGAATTTTTTGCGGGAAGAGGAATAAAACACCAACCAAATGTAGAAAAAAATATATCAACTCCCAAAAGCTCAAAAACATAGAGAAGAGGATCTTGGAAAGATAGAAGATTACCAACATAAAATGAAGGTTGTGCTTGAAAAAATAGAAAAGGAGAGGAATTTACAAATGCGAGAGTTGGTACTGAAATGGGACTCAATTCATGCTAACAAAGAAAAACATGGGAAATTCGATAATTTGTGCATTGGCTCATTCTAAGTGTAAGAATTCCATGTAAACAATACCTATCAAGTGGAGAATCTTGATGGATATTTCCTTGGGAATATTGTCAATAGTAGGTTCGTGAATAATTTATTCACATAATGATTCTATCGTTCAAATGAAAAAATAATGAGCCTCTTATGTTTCCTCACATATCGTAGGATGAAGACTGCATATCCCAATGTTAAAAGGTACTATAATTGCATTGTAACCAATAAGCCAAAAGGGCAAGTTATCCCCCATGGAGTTGATTTTGGTGTTCATTTTTTCTTAGGAGACTATTGAAACTTAAAAAAAAAAAAAAAAACTACATCTAATGATGCCAGAATGACATTTTGGGTCACATGACATCATCCAGATGTTAGCACAAGACAAACATGATGCCACTTTGGAAGTTATGTGAACCTTAGATATGATAAACCAAAACCCATGTAGATTAATGACGTGGATAACATGACACCATCGACCAAAGCAATAATGCCCACAAGCAGTGTGAGGAAATACCACTCGGGATGTGTGGAAGGCCATGATTGGCTACACGCCTTGAGAGGTGGTGTAACAAACCACCCTCCCTTCCATGTGAAAATTTCATGGCTGAGGAAGGGGGGGGGGGGATCTAGAATGTTAGCCACTGTTGTTACAAGTCACCTACAACATACCCACACCGTGATGTCCTGCTCTACCACATCTTCGTTCCATGACTCACCTCAACATTGTCTTGCTACATCGCCACCTGCATACACTCTACCTGCCATGAATACCTCCACATCATCTCTTTATGCCACATAATCACCCTTCACCCCCTCATATGATGATTTCACTATCATACCATGACAACATTGGTGGAAATTTGAGGATTTTTTTTTCTAAAATTTCCCATTGGGCATTGTTCTGTCCATTTTTGCTATAAAAAATCATTAGAGCAGGGAAAATATCTACCGGATCTTGCACCGTATTTCATGTCTAACTAGCATCAACCCTCTACTTCTCTAAGTCCCACTCATCACACAAACTATAATGAAATTACTAGAGATAGTTGATGTTCCCTGATTGTTGTAGTCACTCTTTAGGCCATCAATTCCCCTCCAAACCTATAATAATTTTCACAAATAGCCATCTCTCATTTAATCTCAAGCCCATATTAGTCAAATTCACTTACGAATTTGAACTGAGTTTCACCCTTTAAAATTTTGGTGGGAATTTTTGGCCCCATAGTTGTGAATACAAGGATGCCAATTAGATTTTTTATGCCCCAAAATACAATCCTTTGGTTATACTAGTGATACCCACAATATGCCCAACATTTCCCTTTAACCTTTAAAGTTCCATCAAATGTTACTTCAGTCAATAAAATCCAATTTCAATCTGTCACAAAACCCAACTTCAGTGACTTTCCTAGTTATGGAGAAGCCACACAAAGAAGATATCGTAGACGACCTTACAAAAATCCATGCTCCCGCCTTTAGTATTGAAGACATATACACTGCCTTTTGACAAGTTTATTCAAATGTAAAACTAGGATGGACTTAGAAAACCTTTTTAGAAGTAACCTAATGAAGGCAGTGGTACCCCAAGTCTGTGATTTCCCAGAAATAATAACCTAGATTGTGCTACATTACAACTTTGACAACATGACTATCTCTTCTGGTACATGACACACAATTATTTTGTTAGTGACTATAAAACCAATAACATCATTGATATGCTTCCTAAACTTATTGCGATCACAAAAGCTAGAAGAGGCCACCTTTCCCAAGTACTATAACTCCCTCACTGAAGAGTAGAAGGAAATGGTTTTGCCATAACATATTCTTGAAGGAGTGGTTGCTCCAATAGGCCCCCCACCTTACACCATAGTGAACTTTTATGAATAAGCCAATAAAAATATATCTATGATTTGCTCTAGTACTAGGGATGGAAAAACATGCATAAGTTGATGAGACAATGCTAGGCTTCTTAGTAGCCCTATGTCATCCTGACACCACAAAATACTCATGGTTTGATTTCCAACAATATGTTTTGGATGCCATCCACCATCATTGCAAAAAATTTTGTTCCACAAATGCATTCATATAGTACTCATATATCATTTAATTTTTTTGCGCCAAAAATATAGTTCCTTGGAACACCTATCCCTAAGGTTAGTTGATTCTTCCAACATTACATTACCTACCATATAGTGGATACCCTTTGTAAGTAAAACCCCAGATAACATGGGAATTTTTTACTATCTATAGTATTTTGTGTCAATAGTTTACCAACTCATGCATGAACAACATTCAGCTAGGGTCACCCATGAGATGAAAGAAATTAATGAGATTTTCAAGATAAGAATTTTGCATCTCCTGGAATACTTGACTATAATTAGGGCCTATGGTTTCAAAGAGAAGCCATGCTTGTTGCATAGTTTTCTCATGCCTAGGATATTTATTATATAATGCATAAGGAAAAGGTTTATCAGTGATTGACTACACTTTGCATCAAGGAAGAAAGTAATAACATTTCATATTCCACATGAAATTGGGATGTTGATAGCCAAAACGAGAAAGGCTCAAGTGAAAGTACAAAAAATGTTGAATCAACTAAATTTTCCTTAGGGCGAAGATTGGGTGTATGATCCTCTAGATATAATTTACAATAAAAGGAAGGAAAAGGGTAGGGACACACACCGACATTAGTCAATAAATAATTTGGAGCAAGAAAAAAATAAAATTTCCTTTGAAGAAGTGAAGGAAGTGCTCCTGCAAGCGTACTCACAATCCTCTCAACTATCTGGTACTAAGAGGAGCAGTAATGATGACATGGTAATAGATCATCAAAGCGAGTCTATCTCTAAGAAATTCAAAGTGATAGCGATAAAAGATGATGATGATTAAGAGTGGGGTATTGATAAATACATAAAAATTATTGCAAGAACTATTATAGGGTCATCAAGTAAGTTTGTGATAGCCAAAGGCTTACGAGTCATAGTGCAACACATATCAAAATCCTTAATTTCCTTTAATCCTATGAACACCTTTGATATTTAAACTAACAGAGAACCATGATCCCTCATTGCATAATTTGAAAGTACAACAAAGGAATCTAAAAAAGACTCATGAAGAGATACCTTTGACTCTCTGAGACTAGGAGGATGTCAAAAACTTGATTGTTAAACATCCTAAATTATAAGGGAGACAATTTGATTTTGGCAGTCCTTAAGGCCAAGGGAAAAAATTTCACTCAGTGAACACTATGCGTCCACTTGGACCACCTTTTATCTGTTCCCAAATAACTTTTTTTATCACCTACAATTTATTAAAGGCTCTAAATTATATCATATACAATGAAGCCCAAAAATCTCATTCATCCATGTAAAGATTAAGATAAGACTACAATAGGGCAGAGAAGAACCCGAAGGAAGAGAAAATGGAAATTAACGAAAGAATGTTGGAAAGTGAAGCCTTGTAGAAGGTAATTATGAAAATGTCTATTTTTAAGAATCAATTTCAAGAATTTAAGAAGATATTGGATTAAAAGAATAAAGAAATAAATCTCTTGAGGAGACAAGGAAAATAGGAGGCTTATCCAATTTAGAGGATGGAGTTGATGAAGGTCGAGGTTTGGAAAGAGAAGCCGGTGAAGAAGTTGCATGCAGTCACCTAGGAGGTGCAACAATACAAATACCAAGTCCTACTATTGAAATCATAAGTTTCTGATCTGAAAGCCAAAGGTGGTGGAGAAACTGTTTACATCCATACCACAACAATTAATTTTCCTGCAACTATGGAAATTTTGTCAATGGATGTTGAAAATAACATACTAAGGAATTTATTAGCTAGTAGGGATGAAGAATTCACCAAAATTCATAGATCAATTGAAGAATTAAAGAAAGGAACTAAGGAGTGAGAGAGTTCATATGAATGCATCTAGCGAGAGCTAGACACCATAAAAAATAAACATGCCTCTTGAGCCAATATTAAGGAGACCAATCACACTATATGGGTTAAGATCACCGAGGATATGTTAGATGATGAAAATTTGAGAAGATTACATTGTTGCAAAAAAATTGGCACTAGTTTTGGAATCCATAAAGGAGGCAAAAAGGGCAAGATAAATACTAGAGAAAAAACCAAAAAAATTATGGATATTAAATCAATTCATACCCACAAGGACTAGTTAGAAGTTATCACTCCGTGACATGGATTTCATTGTTCAAGAGTGTAGCATGGTTTTCTAGAACTTGAAGCTCATAGAATAAATGGATAAGAAGGTGAGATAAATGTGTGACAAGGTAATTAAGATCTTGGAATATTTAAAGCCATTATTTAGGAGAGGTTTTCCAAACTTCATGGAAACAAATGGGATTGTATCACAAAAAAAACATAATATCAAATTGGCTTGGAATTATCCAGAAATGATCCTATAGTGTTTGAATAGGAAGGAGATGCATTGGTTCTTAAGGACATCATTATACAGTTGCATCCATCCTTCTACATTATGTTCAAATTTAAAGACATATTCAAAATATTCAAACCTCTAACACACGATTCAATTGTTGATATGGTAACCACCATCAAAGCAACCAGATATTATATGTATCCTTTAACTAAATACTAGATACTCATCTTACAATATATAATTGTAGCTTAGTAATGATATTAGAAATATTTGAAGAACCCTACAAATCTAGTAGCGTCTACCTCCACCAATCAGACTCCATCAACATCTACAACAAGAATGAAACAAGCACCTTAAGAATACAATCATTCCTCCACTAATTCACCTACGAAATTTAAACAAAAGGTAGAGTGACCTGAATAAGTGGGACCAACCTTGACAGTTGGAATTCCACATAAGAAATTAGTTATAAACTGTCAGTTTTCCATTATAAACTTCCAAGTGGTTTTCTATTACCACAAGAAATTTAGGATGAGGTCCTAGAATGTTGTGCCTTATAATAGACCTTATTTTGATGTAAAAAGGGAGGAACATTTCTTGAATGGAAAATATATCATTATTTTATAATATTTTAAGCTTGTAATATATATCTAGGATCATAACTGTGATTCTATATTACATGACGGGATTTTATTACTTTCTCTTGTAATGATGAAATTTTGATGTAACTTGAATTTGAAATTTCAATTTAATACAAATGAAGTTGTTCATGAAAATTTTTGATGGTGCATTTTGTTATCTAATGCATGACTGTATGTTGTATATAATGAGATAAATTAAGTCACTATGTTTTTCATCTTATTTCTATGATATAAATGAGGATTTTATGAATTATTCATTCTTCTTATGAAATATCACATGGGTTTTAATTTTTTAAATGAAAATTTACTTTATGTCTCTATTAAATGACTATGTTCTTAAGTGCCTAGTCATCGTTCTTGTCATATAGTTAATTTTCTCAAATTTCCACGATATGCATAATTTGTATGTCAAACCCTAAGTGTATGAATGCCTCAACTCGAAAATATGTGAAAGAAACAAACCTAGTCATCTCTTTCAAATGTTGCAAGTGTTTCTGACATAACTCTTGAAGAAATAGATTAAACCTAATGAAAACTTGAGAAACCAAATTAAGAAATATCTAAACATGAAATCTTAGATGTTCCCAAGCTCTACACCATTTTCACAATGCAATGTGACTTTTGGGCCCCAACATAGGGGGATATCACCCCCATACAACCCCCATGTACGTGAGGCTAGTCGTGTAAGGAATATAACACACACCTAAAATTCTCTATTTTATTTGCACAGAAGGGGCCGCATGAGTACACAATCATCGGTTTGGGGCTACATGGCAATTGTTTCTCTACACCAAGAAAATTTCTTAAAGGTCACAAACTTTTTCAATGCATTTGCAACATTATTCAAAGTGTCCAACTTTACCAATACCACTTTTTGTCTTTAACAATATCACTCACAAGGTAATACTGAACATCTATATGCTTTGTCTTTGAGTGATAAATATGGTTATATGCCAAGAAAATTGCACTTTGGTTGTCACAATATATCCTTATAGCATGATGTACCAACCCCATACCTGAACACATTATATGTAACCAAAACACTTCCTTTATTGCATGAGTGGATTCCATGTATTCAACCTCTATAGTTGAAAGTGCCACTATAGACTGTCTCTTGCTCATCCAAATAGGTTAAACACATAACCACTTGTAAACCTTCTGTGATTCGTATCTTTGGCCCAATCTGCATCAAAAAAGCCTTATATGTCCAACACTCTCTCCAATCTCGACCTTCCTTGGTAGCACTTACCATAAGCACTAGTGCCACATAGATGTCTGAAAACCTGCTTTATTATTTCCAAATGCTCCTTCCTTGGTTTTGACATAAAGCTGATAAATAATCCCACTGCATGTGCAATGTATGGTATGGCATAGAAAATTTCATACATCAAAATTCTAATTTCACTTGCATATGAACATGTGACATTTCTTCTTCCTCTTCCCGTCTCTCAAGACACTATTTTGAAAATAAATTTATACCTATAGGAATATGAACCTTCACTGAAATATTAAAGCTCTACAATATTTTCTTGACATCCTTTGTCTAATTTAACTAAAGTTTCCTCTTTTCCCAATCCCTTTTAATTTCCATGACAAAAATAAAGTTTGCAACACCAATATCCTTCATGTTTAATTTAGATAACAATTGGGTTTTCACATCGTAGATAATTTTTTTCATTGCCTATCAACATCATATCATCCACATATAAGACCAAATAAATAATACGATCACCAAATAATTAAAAATACACATGGTGATCTATTTTTCTCCTTGTAAAGCCAAGTTCCTGTATATATGTATCAATATTTTGATACCACACCCTTGGTGATAGCTTTATCCCATACCGATACTTTTTAATTTGCATACTAGTTGATTGTTACCCTTCACTACAAAGGCTTCCAACTACTTCATATACATATCTTATTTTAGATCCCCATGTAGGAATTTAGTCTTCACATCTATCTATTCTACCTCAAAATCAAAAGTAACATCAATAGATAAAATTAATATAATACAAGCTAACTTGGTGATAGGAGAAAAAATGTCAAAAAAAATAATTCCCAACACCTGGGAATAACCTTTTGCTACTAACTAAGATTTGTATTTATCCACATTTCCTTCTGCATTCATCTTCTTCTTAAACATCCATTTGTTTCCAATGGGTTTTCTTCTAGACAGTAACTGCACCAGATGCCAAGCCTCATTCTTGTCTATGGCTACCATTTCTTTAACCATGGCCTTTTTATATATTTTTCCATCTTATGAATCCACTCCTTCACTAACAATTCTGGAATCATCATCAGTAATAGATAAAGAAAAAAATGAATTGAAACTAGACAGAGTATACCTCTTTGGCTACCTTATTTCCTGAACGGAACTCCTAAAAACCAGAGCATGTGGTTCTTCTTATTATGTTTCTTTTTCTTTTGTGGAGTCTCATTCTTCATACTTCAGATCAAATAATAACTTATTTGGTTCCTTTTCCCTTGGTAGTACTTCCTATTTCATAACATCCTTTACTTCTCTAAATACCACATCTCTATTGTATGCAAACTTCTTTGTTTATGATTTTCAAAGCCCATAACATTTAAAACCATATTTATACTTGATAAATATGCACCTTCAAGACTCACTATCCAAGTTGGTTCTAAGGGGGCTTCATTGGGGGAGAAATACCATACCACAGGTGTTCATATTATGGGATATATATTAATGACAAAATGACATAATATATTGAGCATAATATAGGGGGTAAAGGGTTTTTATATTGGTAGGTATAAAAAATGGAGCTCAAATTTAAGGAAAAAATATAAAGGGGTATAAAAACCTTAATGAAAAAATGGATACCTACAATATATAGTAAAAGTAGCAGTTTTTAAATTGGGAAGGTGTATTGGGTTCAGATTATTAGTGGGTTAAATAATCTTATTTTTAGAGGTATTTTCAAATATGTAGTGAAATTAAGGGTACTTTTTAGTATGTCACGAACACACGTGATATGTCACAGTTTCATTGAGTGACGCCCCCATGATTGTTTTTTTTCTCCTTTGGAACATGTAGATATGCATTGCAACCAAATACCCTAAGATGCGTGACAGAGGGTTTCTTACTAGTGCATACATCATGTGGAGTCTTATACTCAAATTCTAATGAAGCTGATCCATTAAATAGGGAACATGTAGTATCCAATTCCTCTTCCTATAATTCATGTCCTAATCTAGCACCACTGAGCATGCTCATTTCTTTTTCCATCAACGTCTTGTTCATCCTTTATGCAATTCCATTTCCCTGAGGTGTTTATGGAGTATTTTTTTGCCACACTATACCACACTTCTTACATAAATATTCAAATTCATTCTTGCACAACTATCCTCCATTAGCTATCCTCAACACCTTAATATTATTCTAGGACTATTTGTCCAACATAGCCTTAAATTATTTAAACATGTCAAAGACCTTATATTTCTTCCTAAGGAAATATATACGTGTATTCCTCAATAATTCATATATAAATGAGTTGTAGTACATAAATTTACATAGTGATGGAACCAACACAAGTTGAAACACATCACTATACACGAGCTCTAATATTACTTATGCCCTCTTAGCACTAGAGGAAAATCTTGCTTGATTATGGTTCCCTATACACAATGTTCATAGAAATCAAAATCTAGAGAGAAATTAGACAAACCTTCTACCATACAATTACTATAGTATTCAAATGTTAGATGATACAAAATACATAAACTATAGTTTAATTATTTAGAGTCTAATATTCAATTATCTATAATATTTAATTAAATATTGGAAACACTTTAGAATAGCTAATTATTGTAAAAGATATGACATCTAGAAAGGTGTCGTTTCTTAGGAACTAATTTTGGAAAATATTTAGGAGTGTTGTTATGAGAGCATTAAATGTACTGGTACACTTGTAAATGAAATAAGTGATCCATATAAAAATTAGTTTAGGACACTAGCTTATTTAAAGCTAGTTTCTCTTCTCTTGCAAGAGGGTTGAGTGATTGTGTGTAAAATCTTGTAGATTTAATGCAATTTTCTTTTCCTTATTAATATATAAGGAAAATTCTATTATATTTTGGTATCAGAGCTATAGTAAGGTAGCTGGTGTAAGGAGGATATTCCAACATCAAAAGATTTTGGAAAAATCCATTGAATAGATCAGTTATTGATTGGTATTAAATCTATTCAACTTTTATTAAGGAAAATAAATTTGATTATTGTAATATTTTGTTTCTGATTCAAGATTTTAAATACGGAAATAAAAATTTCCATCATATTTTTTAATCTTTAAAATCACCCCCTTCGAAAGCTATTAAAATATCTGTGACGTTGAAATTCTGGAAGAGTACAAGCGTTGTGCCTATGAGAATTGATGTGATGTAGTGTCTATAATAGGAATAGTCCCTATGTAAATCTTTGATCCCTATGGCATGTCGCTGAGCTATGAATGATACCTGACCTGCACGTTGAAGGAAAGCGTCAATGTGTTTGCTATTGAGATAGATCTGATCCGATGATGGTGTTGGGAAAGTTTATATATATATATATATATATATATATATTTCAGGCTTATCTTGAGTTAAATTAATGTGTTTTTATATTTTTTTCCGTAAAACCCAGTGTTGACTCTTTTGGAATGTGTAAAGCTCCCCCTAGTTTGCTATATGTATGAGAAAACAAATCTTTGCCTCCTTTGGATTTGTATCCATATTTGTCTGGTCCACCTTGTGACCCTTCTGCTTTGGCCCTGACAAAAAAAAACCTTTTATTACGCTCAACTCATCTTGTCTAAAAAGCACGAGTCACGATTAAAAACGACGAGATTCAAACCAATTTCTTAATGTTCCATAGTGTGACTTTGCGAGTTAGCAACACTACGTGAGTGTTTAATCATGATACCAAAGGAAAATGATGTGGAAGACATTTCTTCTGATATATTTGTGTGTTTTCTTTGCAAGTCTAAAATATCTATGTGAAAGTTCTGAAAAAGAACCAACAGACAGATCAACATAGTGTGTCAAGGAGCACCTACAAGAAACATACTTGAGCCACCAGAGGAAACCATTGTGAAGCGAAATCCATTGCATATTGAAATAGTGAACACTTCTTCCTTGCTGGTGTCATATTTGCATTGTGGAAGAACTATGAACTATGTGTGGAAATCTCTGTGTTAGGAGAGCTACACGTGGAAAGAAGAACGTGAGTAAGAAGAGTAACTAGTATGGAGGAAGAAACTTTAAAATATCTGTGCTGAAACAAGTTTTGTGAAGATTAATTCCATCAAGCCAACGTATCATGCATGAAATAAACAATCCAAACTTCCAACATAGCCTTTTAACAATCTCTATTACCTTTATAAATCACTTTTATAAAGTGATTTTAAATTTTATTAAAATGTTTTAAATAGGATGCATGTAGAATTTTTTAACGTGATCATAAAGTTTTGGAGGGATAAGTGATTTTTTTGTACTATTTTGGAGTGATAAGTGATAAGTTGTTTGTTTTGTTAATTTTGTAGATTTTGGAGTAATAAGGTGATATATATATATATATATATATATATATATATATATATATTAAGGGAATAAAATTGTAACTCAAAGTAACTTCTACTTTGAGGGGGGCTAAAAATAAAGAAGTCAAATTGCAAGAGCTTTGTAAAAATTCAAATTTTGAAAGTTTCATTATAAAATTTCAGAGATGTTGACTAGAGCCAAGTATAAAGCTCGGTCACTTTTCTTTTCAAATGACTATATGAGGGTCAAGGCCAATCCCTGATATATCATTTTTTTTTTTGTGGTGTGTTGTCCATCTGCTTTTTGTGGTGCATGATCCATATTGGTGCATACATTTACTTTTACAATTTCCGAGCTGGTAAATTTATTTTCCGAGTCTGACAAACTTGAAGGCTCAAAGAATTACAAGACATGGAAAAAGCACATAAAAATCACTTTGATTTACAATGAATTTTGGAGATATGTATGTGATGGTGATGCTAAACCAAACAAACCTAAAAATGCAGACTCACTAGCTAAATGGGAGATAAAAAATGCTAAAGCATTAACATTAATTAAATATGCAGTTAATGATGAAATGTATGTTCACATTGAAAATGGTTCTGATGTATGGTCTACTTGGAGAAAATTTAAATATTTCTTTGATACACAACCCAATCTAATAAATTTGATCTTCAATTGAAGTTGCTTCAACAAAAATTGACAGAAGGGGGAGATGTACTTGAATATATTTCCAGACTTAAGAACATTAAGCAAGAAATAGTAAAAGCTGGATTTCAAGTAGTTGATGATAGTTTCATGACTACTATTTGATTTTTTCTTTTCCTTCTTCATATACACATTTCTTGGAAACTTTACAAGTAACTAGAAAGCTATAAAAGTTAAAATTTAATGAGCTAAGTGAAATGCTAGCTCAACATGACAACACTTTTGGAAAGAAGAAACAAATTGGGGAAGAAATCTTCTTTACAGAAGCTAGCACTAGTAAATCTTAAACTAAAAGTTCTGGAGGTAGAGGAAGAAGTAAAAAAAATCAAAATCAAGGAGCACACAGAGGAAAAGGTCATGGTAGAAGACAAGGAAGAGGTAACAAATTTAGTAGAGAAAAGAATTCTAGAAGAGGAAAAATTAAAGGTAAAGGACATAGTCAAGGCAGAGGCAACAATCAAGGAAGAGGATAAACTCAAGGACGACGAAAAAATCCAAGGTAGAGGACAAAGTCAAGGAAGAGGCAAAGCTTTCAATAATTTTTTTTGTAGAAGATGTAACAGTGCTGGTCATTATGTTGAATATTGTCGAACTTCTATTGAAAAAATTCCAAAGTTTCAACAATACTTGGAAAAATTTGCTAATGATCAAGAAGATAATGGTTCAGAATATGTATTTACTACACTTCAAAGTTCAAAATTAACAAAATTAAAGGTCTCCATATATCTTAAAATTGATTATGAAGATGCTTGGATCTTAGATACAGGGGCAACACAACATATGACTTATTTTGGAGTTTTCAACAATGCCAACTCAATTCAAATTATCTTGCAAATGATATAAGACACAATCCTTGTGGAAAAGGTGTAGTCAAATTTTCTCTTCCTTGCATTGGAGAAGAAAAAATTTCAAATGTTTGGTATGTAACAAAAGTTCAAGAAGAATTTTTTGTTATTAGTCATGATTCGACAAGCAGGACATGAGGTTATTATGGAGGATGGATTAGTAAAAACCAAATCCATGATACAGAATATGAAGAAAATCATGACAGTATATGAGGATGGAAAACATTTAAGCATCAAAGGAACAAGCATTCCTCGAAATTATGATTTTGTAAGAGAAAGAATACATATATTTCACCAATATGGTTGTGGCATGTCAGATATGGGAATAAATTTGAAAGTCTCTCTCAACTTCAAAAGTAGGGAATGGTTAAAGTACTTCCAACTTTTAAGAAAGAAAATGAAAGATGTGAAGCTTTCATTTACAGGAAACAAAGTCAAGAGACTTTTCCAACAATTTCATGGCATGCAAACGAAAATTTTCAATTGGTTCACAATGACATTTTCGGACCTATACAAATTTCTATAGGAGGATGTAGATACTTTTTACTTTTCATTGATTATTTTAGTAGAATGACTTGGGTTTATTTTTTGAAACAAAATTATAAACATACAACGTAGGGGAATTCACTTCCAATGAATTCCAAACTTATTGCAGGGACAATGGTATCAAGAGACAACTTACAAATGTCTATACTCCACAACAAAATGAAGTAGCATAGAGAATGAATCACACTTTTTTAGGGATAGCAAGATCCATGCTAAATTTCAAAAATTAATTCCTTTATATTAGGAAGAAGTAATACATACAACAATCTACTTAAGGAGCAAGTCTCCTATTGATTCTTTGGATGGAATTACACCATATGAAGCATGGTTTAGTTTTAAACCTTGAGTCAAACATCTTAGAGTTTTTGGTTCAGGGTTTTATGCCTCAGTTCAAAAAGAAAAGAGAATTAATCTTGATTCACGAAGTTTGAAGTGTACATTAATTGGGTATTCTGATGAAAAGAAGGGATATCATCTTCTGTCTATTGGAAAGTTTATTGTCAGTATGGATGTTATATTTGATGAAATAGAAACCAAGAGTTCCACAAAGAGAAATTATTCTACATAAATTGGAAACTAAGGGAGATAAAAAGAAAAGAAGAATGCAAAATCAACCAAGTACACAACATTGGTACGATATTGAATTGTTTTCATCAGAAACTAAGTCAACCAACTCACCTACTTCATCTATACCATCTATATTTTCTGGAAGTTCATCTAAATATCCTAGCAACAGTTCATATGATAGTGAATCTCCACCCCGTGAACCTTTGAATGATAAAAAAACATGTTTTTTATATAAATCCAATTTATCATGATGATGATTATTCAGATCCACAAACAAGTGAACATCAACTACCTAAATGGGTCGTTCAATTTTTGAAGGATATCAGGCCAAATGAAAAAACAAAAGAGGAGCACGAAGTTCACAAAGAAATGAAGGAATTTTTTCCTTAATAAAAAATGATTTTACTGAGCCCTCTACATACAAAGAGTTTGTAAAACATATATAATGACAAAAGGAATGGTTGAAGTATAAAAGGCAGTGATGGAGAACAACACTTCAAAATTTTTTGACTGTCCTAACAATGTGAAACACATCGGATGCAAGTGGGTGAAAATGTGAAGTTGGGTTACACTTTTGTGAGAATCGAGGGTGGGAAATTTTTTTCGGCAATAGTGCGGCCGAAATTTTGAGAAAGTTTAGCCAAACTATTAGATAGTTTGGCCAAAATTTATGAGAAATTTCGGCCGTACTCATTCTACCGTTTAGATTGACGACACACTCCATCCCGCATGGGCAAATGTAGTACCGTCGAGATGGGAAAACCGGGCAACACAGTCCGTCCAAACTTTTAGTTTTGGCGTACTAACAATAAAATGTAAATTTTAAAATAGTTTGGCCAAACTATTGCTTATAAATATATTGCCAGCGAATTTATTTTCTTTTCGCGCGTCATTGTTTCTTCTTCGTTGCCGATAGGTCGTTGAATTGCCGCGCGCGCGCGCGGCCCGGCGTTGCTTTGCGTGTCTTTGTTTCTTCTGCTCTGTTGCTGATAGTTCGTTGAATTGCTGCGGCGCTGCTACTGCTCTGGCTGCTTCTGCTCTGTTGCTGATGATCTGTGGCGACGTTAAGCAAACCACCAGTAAGAAGCTTCTGTTGTTGATCGTAATGGTTTTCTGCAGTGAATTTTTTGATCGTTATCGTAAATTATATTTTCTGATATAATTTACATTTTTTTTGCTGTGTTGCTTATAGTTTGTCGAATTTCTCTGGCGCTACTGCTGTTCTGTTGCTGATCATCTGCGGCAACGTTAAGCGAACCACCAGGTAAGCAGCTCATATCCTTCTATTGTTGATAGTTATAGTTTTATGGAGTGTTCATAAATCATAACTTTCATGAAGTCATACATCATGGCCATATTGTCATAAACATAAATGTCAGGTCAATCCATCCATCACTTTCTAGGTCACTGCCATATATATCATTTAAGCTATGCATCAACAAAGCCACTGTTATAATATATCTACTATTATAACAAAAATGCCACAATCATTCATGTATATGATTGTCAAGTCTGCCATATTACTGTCAATAAAGAGCTATTGTCATGACATCCACATAACATACTCATAGGTACACATCATCATTGTCATACTACGAGTATCACTGGCATACTGTCATACATTACTATTGTCCATAGTACTAATGTATTTATATATAACTATTATAAGTTATTTTATCACTTAACTTACACCTTAGATCACTGTCAAACTCGCAGATCACTGGAATATCGCTTAGAATATAAGTGATATCAGAATCCAAGATCATTGTATATAAATCAGTCATACTATAAGTATCACTGGCATACTGTCATACATTACTATTGTCCATAGTACTGATGTATTTATATATCACTGTTATAAGTTATTTTATCACTTAAATTGCACCTTAGATCATTTTCAAACTCACAGATCACTGGAATATCACTCAGAATATAAGTGATATAAGAATCCAAGATCACTGTATATAAATCAGTCATACTACGAGTATCACTGGCATATTGTCATACATTACTATTATCCATAGTACTGATGTATTTATATATCACTGTTACAAGTTATTTTATCACTTAAATCGCACCTTAGATCGCTGTCAAACTCGCATCACTGGAATATCGCTCAGAATATAAGTGATATCAGAATCCAAGATCACTGTATATAAATCATTCATACTACGAGTATCACTAGCATACTATCATACATTATTATTGTCCATAGTATTGATGTATTTATATATTACTGTTATAAGTTATTTTATCACTTAACTTGCACCTTAGATCACTGTCAAAATCGCATCATTGGAATATCGCTCAGAATATAAGTGATATCAGAACCCAAGATCACTGTATATAAATCACTGCCAAATTTTACAAAAAAATTAATTTTGCAGTTTTGTATGGAACAAGTGGTTACAGTTTTAGGTTACAATATGTGTTAGAGACTTGTATTAAGCAGTCAAGGTCATGTGCCCAATTTATCAAATAGATTATAGAATCTATATTTTAGAAACTCGAAACTTGAAACTTGTAAATTTCAGTTATTTTAGAAACTCAAAACTCGAAACTTGAAAGTTGTAAATTTATATTGATCCCTTGTTTGCCTTTATATCATAGAACCATTTTCATATTTATAGAAATATCATAACTGATTAGTTATTAGACTACATATCTTCATATAGAACTTGCAAATAGTATGGTGGAAATGTGGATCTCATGAGTCTTCATAATGTACAATGATTCATTCCATATTATTCATAGATCAAATGTCATTAAATACAAGATTTATCATAATGTACAATGATTCTTTCCATATTCATTTAAAATAAATAACTACTATGTATTCCACTTCTACTCTAGATAGAGAAAGTAATGACTTTTTCTTGGTTAACCATGCAACCAAAGACTCTTCTAAGTAGAATTATACATTGTCCAAGTAATGACTCTTTCTTGCTTAAACATGCAACCAAAGACTCTTCGAAGTAGAATTATACATTGTTCACTTGTACTTTTCATGTCATACACACAAGCCTAGTTGAATCTCTCTATGTTGTCAATGTAAATTTCTCACCTTTTGGGTACTATAGTCCATTGTTTTTAGTCTCTTTCACTTGTATCTTAATATCTGTTTGTTGGTAATAGATGACTATATTATATTGAAATATTCCAACTAATATAAATTCCAAAATTATATCTAGTCTAAACCTTGTTATGTATATCAAGATTCCTATCATATAGATGTAAAGGTTATGATCAACATCACCTCATTCATCATCCATCATCTGCACATAACTTGCATCCAATTGATTTGATAAAAACACATTAGCCAATAAACAAACCATTGAAACCAAAAGTGATTTGATAGTTCTATAGGCAGAGTTTGTAAAGGGCCAGGTAGCCTTTGGATCTCATCTTTTATGAAAGGTGACATATCCAGTAAATGCCCCTACAGTCAATCTCTAGAATAGATCTAAATTGGTTCCAAAAATTCCTTATGTGATTTCCCAGAAGATTTATAATTAAAAGGAGTTTTTCATTTTCATATCCATGGTCTCAAACAATGAGAGAGAAAAAACCTTTTATATTCAACATGTAAAACACAAATTATCCATAAAATTTTCCCATTGAAACCAAAAGTGATTTGATACAAAACATAGGTTTTAACCTAAGAGTAAATGCCCCTACAGTAAATCTTTGGAATAGTTTTAAATAAAAGTTTTTCATTTTCATATCCATGACCTCTCAAACAATGAGAGAGAAAAAACCTTTTATATTCAACATGTAACACACAAATTAGCCATATCTCTGGAATAGATCTAAATAGAAGTTTTTCATTTTCATATCCATGGTCTCAAATAATTAGAGAGAAAAAACCTTTTATATTCAACATGTAAAAAACAAATTAGCCATAGAAGTTTCCCATTGAAACCAAAAGTGATTTGATACAAAACATAGGTTTTAACCTTATACAGTTTAAAATTGTTTCAAATAGATTTTTAATAAAATGAAAAATATTCAATGTAAAAAACATAGTATTTAGAGACAAAAATTAATTTGATACAAAACATATAGGTTTTAACCAAGTATATAGTTAATTGTTTTGAAAATATATTCTTAAGAAAATGAAAAATATTCAATGTAAAACACATGCATTCTTATGCATTCTTATACACCCTTATGTCTATGTAAAGTAGTTTGAGTGATTCCACGGGTCTTCTACACCCTTGATAGTGTATAGTTGGGACAGGTAGTGTTAACTTCTACAAGTTTTATAGGCAGAGTCTGTAAAGGGCCGGGTAGCCTCTAGATCTCATCTTTTATGATAGGTGACATATCAAGTAAATGCCCTTATAGTCAATCTCTGGAATCTAGATCTAAATAGAAGTTTTTCATTTTCATATCCATGGTCTCAAACAATGAGAGAGAGAAAAAACCTTTTATATTCAACATGTAAAACACAAATTAGCCATACAGGTTTCCCATTGAAACCAAAAGTGATTTGATACAAAACATAGGTTTTAACCTTAGTAAATGCCCCTATAGTCAATCTCTAGAATAGTTTTAAATAGAAGTTTTTCATTTTCATATCCATCGTCTCAAACAATGAGAGAAAAAACCTTTTATATTCTATGTACATGTAAAACAAAAATTAGCCACATCTCTAGAATAGATCTAAATAGAAGTTTTTCATTTTCATATCCATGGTCTCAAACAATGAGAGAGAAAAAAACCTTTTATATTCAACATGTAAAACACAAATTAGCCATTAAATTTTCCCATTGAAACCAAAAGTGATTTGATACAAAACATAGGTTTTAACCTAAGAGTAAATGCCCCTACAGTCAATCAATCTCTGGAATAGTTTGAAATAGAAGTTTTTCATTTTCATATCCATGACCTCTCAAACAATGAGAGAGAAAAAACCTTTTATATTCAACATGTAAAACACAAATTAGCCATACAGGTTTCCCATTGAAACCAAAAGTGATTTGATACAAAACATAGGTTTTAACCTTAGTAAATGCCCCTACGATCAATCTCTGGAATATTTTTAAATAGAAGTTTTTCATTTTCATATCCATGGTCTCAAACAATGAGAGAGAAAAAACCTTTTATATTCAACATGTAAAACAAAAATTAGCCATAAAAGTTTCCATTGAAACTAAAAGTGATTTGATACAAAACATAAGTTTTAACCTAAGAGTAAATTCCCCTACAGTCAATCAATCTCTGGAATAGTTTTAAATATAGAAGTTTTTCATTTTCATATCCATGGTCTCAAACAATGAGAGAGAAAAAAACCTGCTATATTTAACATGTAAAACATAAATTAGCCATAAAAGTTTCCCATTGAAACCAAAAGTGATTTGATATAAAACATAGGTTTTAACCTAAGTGTAAATGTCTCTACAGTCAATCAATCTCTGGAATAGTTTTAAATATATAAGTTTTTCATTTTCATATCCATGGTCTCAAACAATGAGAGAGAAAAAAACCTTTTATATTCAACATGTAAAACACAAATTAGCCATAAAAATTTCCCATTGAAACCAAAAGTGATTTGATACAAAACATAGGTTTTAACCTAAGGGTAAATGCCCCTATAGTCAGTCAATCTATGGAATAGTTTTAAATATAGAAGTTTTTCATTTTCATATCCATGGTCTCAAACAATGAGAGAAAAAAACCTTTTATATTCAATGTATGTAAAACACAAATTAGCCAAATCTGGAATAGTTTTAGATATAGAAGTTTTTCATTTTCATATCTATGGTCTCAAACAATGAGAGAAAAAACCTTTTATATTCAATGTATGTAAAACACAAGTTAGCCACATCTCTAGAATAGATCTAAATAGAAGTTTTTCATTTTCATATCCATGGTCTCAAACAATGAGAGAGAGAAAAAAACCTTTTAAATTCAACATGTAAAACACAAATTAGCCATAAAAGTTTCCCATTGAAACCATAATTGATTTGATACAAAACATAGGTTTTAACCTAAGAGTAAATGCCCCTACAGTCAATCTTTGGAATAGTTTTAAATAGAACTTTTTCATTTTCATATCCATGGTCTCAAACAATGAGAGAAAAAACCTTTTATATTCAATGTATGTAAAACACAAATTAGCCATATCTCTAGAATAGATCTAAATAGAAGTTTTTCATTTTCATATCCATGGTCTCAAACAATGAGAGAGAAAAAAAACCTTTTATATTCAACATGTAAAACACAAATTAGGCATAAAAGTTTCCCATTGAAATCATAAGTGATTTGATATAAAACATAGGTTTAAACCTAAGAGTAAATGCCCCTACAAGTCAATAAATCTCTCGAATAGTTTTAAATATAGAAGTTTTTCATTTTCATATCCATGGTCTCAAACAATGAGAGAAAAAACCTTTTATATTCGATGTATGTAAAACAAAAATTAGCCATATCTCTAGAATATATCTAAATATAAGTTTTTCATTTTCATATCCATGGTCTCAAACCATGAGAGAGAAAAAAACTTTTTATATTCAACATGTAAAACACAAATTAGCCATAAAAGTTTCCCATTGAAACCAAAAGTGATTTGATACAAAACATAGGTTTTAACCTAAGAGTAAATGCCCCTACAAGTCAATCAATCTCTCAAATATTTTTAAATATAGAATTTTTTCATTTTCATATCCATGGTCTCAAAAAATGAGAGAACAAACCTTTTATATTCAATGTATGTAAAACACAAATTAGCCACATCTCTAGAATAGATCTAAAGAGAATTTTTTCATTTTCATATCCATGGTCTCAAACAATGGGAGAGAGAAAAAAAACTTTTATATTCAACATGTAAAACAAAAATTAGCCATAAAAGTTTCCCATTGAAACCAAAAGTGATTTGATACAAAACATAATTTTTAACCTAAGATTAAATGCCCTTACAGTCAATCTCTCGAATAGTTTTAAATATAGAAGTTTTTCATTTTCATATCCATGGTCTTAAACAATGAGAGAAAAAACCTTTTATATTCAACGTATGTAAAACACAAATTAGACATATCTCTAGAATAGATCTAAATAGAAGTTTTTCATTTTCATATCCATGGTCTCAAACAATGAGAGAGAAAAAAACCTTTTATATTCAACATGTATATAGTATTTAGAAACAAAAAGGAATTTGATAAAAAACATAGGTTTTAACCAATTATATAGTTTTTCATTTTCATATCCATGGTCTCAAACAATGAGAAAGAAAAAACCTTTTATATTTAACATGTAAAACACAAATTAGCCATAAAATTTTCCCATTGAAACCAAAAGTGATTTGATACAAAACGTAGGTTTTAACCTAATCTAGTAAATGCCCCTACATTCAATTTCTAGAATAGATCTAATTAGAAGTTTTCCATTTTCATATCCAAGGTAGTTCTATAGGCATAGTCTGTAAAGGGCTAGGTAGCCTCTGGATCTCATCTTTTATGAAAGGTGACATATCTAGTAAATGCCCCTATAGTCAATCTCTGGAATAGATCTAAATGCCCCTATAGTAAATGCCCCTACAATCAACATGTATATAGTATTTAGAAACAAAAAGTAATTTGATAGAAAACATAGGTTTTAACCAAGTATATAGTTTTTCATTTTTATATCCATGGTCTCAAACAATGAAAGAGAGAAAACCTTTTATATTCAACATGTAAAACACAAATTAGCCATAAAAGTTTCCCATTGAAACCAAAAGTGATTTGATACAAAACATAGGTTTTAACCTAATCTAGTAAATGCCCCTACACACAATTTCTAGAATAGATCTAATTAGAAGTTTTTCATTTTCATATCCATGGTAGTTCTATAGGCAGAGTCTGTAAAGGGCCAGGTAGCCTCTGGATCTCATCTTTTATGAAAGGTGACATATCTAGTAAATGCCCCTACAGTCAATCTGGAATAGATCTAAGTGCCCCCAGGTCAACATATATATAGTATTTAGAAACAAAAAGTCATTTGATACCAAAACATAGGTTTTAACCAAGTATATAGTTTTCATTTTTATATCCATGGTCTCGAACAATGAGGGAAAGCAACTTTATATTCAGCATGTAAAACACAAATTAGCCATAAAAGTTTCCCATTGAAACCAAAAGTGATTTGATACAAAACATAGGTTTTAACCTATTATTAAATGCCTAAATTTCAATCTCAGAATGATCTAGTGTGAAGTTTTCATTTTCATATCCATGGTATGGCTATAGGCGGAAGTCTTGTAGGTTTGTAAAGGGCCGGGTAACCTCGGATCTCATCTTTTTATGAAAGGTGACATATCTAATCATCCCTCTTGATCGATGGAAACAAGATCTAAATGCCCCTACAGTAAATGCCCCTACGGTCAACATGTATATAGTATTTAGAAACGAAAAGTAATTTGATACAAAACATAGGTTTTAACCAAGTATATAGTTTTTCATTTTCATATCCATGGTCTCAAACAATGAGAGAGAAATTTTTTTTTATATTCAACATGTAAAACAAAAATTAGCCATAAAATTTTCCCATTGAAACCAAAAGTGATTTGATACAAAACATAGGTTTTAACCTAAGAGTAAATTTCCCTACATTCAATCTCTAGAATAGATCTAATTATAAGTTTTTCATTTTCATATCCATGGTAGTTCTATAGGCAGAGTCTGTAAAGGGCCAGGAAGCCTCTGGATCTCATCTTTTATGAAAGGTGACATATCTAGTAAATGCCCCTACAGTCAATCTCTAGAATAGATCTAAATTTATAAGTTTTTCATTTCTCCCATGCATTTGCAATAAATGTCAATTTAATATATATATTTTTATTGAATTTGTTTATTTTATTAGGGATAAGAAAACCATTAAATATGGTTGAAAAATGAAAATTATGCATAGAAGTTTCTTGCTATTCCAATCCAGGGAATGCAATGATTACATATGTGCTTTCCAATATTACGACTAGAAAAGTCACCTAAAGGAAAATGAATATACCGGGAAGAACAACAAACAACAAGGCATATTATTTTGGATTGATAGAAGGCTTGGGAACAACAATGGAGTATGGATCAAATGGAATTGTAGTTTTCACCAATTCTGAACTTGTGTGCAACTAGATGAATGACGTGTACCAAGTTAATAAGGAGAGGCTAAAAGAACTGCATGGAAAGGAAACAACATTGTTAACCAATTTCAATTTTTTAGTGTAAGGCATTGTACAAATGTGAATAAGATGTCGACTGATTTATTGCGTGGGGCAATGCAAATTTAGGATTCATCTATCAAAGATGAATTAATAGAAGAATTAGAATTATACGGGGCAATGGTAATGCAAGATTCATCTCTCAAAGATGAATTATTTTTGAGACACTCTTCTTCAAAAATTCAAGATTCATCTCTCAAAGATGAATTAGTTTTGAGCTGCTCTTCTTCAAAAATTCAAGATTCATCTCTCAAAGATGAATTAGTGTTGAGACGCTCTCCTTCAAAATTTGTTGATCGACATTGTAACATATCTTGGATATGTGTGTGTTGTGTACTTATAAATGTATTTTTTTTAATGACCATGTGATTTTTTCAATTATATACCAAGTGTGCTCCCACCACACCATGTAAAGCGCAACCTGGGGAATTTCACATTTGCAACAAGTGGTGAAATTCACATTTTTATGAAATTAAAATGCGGGGACTTCAACAAATTTTTGTTTAAATGGAGTTTCACTTCTTTTTTAATGGCAATGTGTTTTTTTCAATTTTATACCAAGTGTGCTCCCACCATGTAAAACACAATTTGGTGAACTTATCATTTTTATAACTTTTTTTTGCTTAAATTGAGTTTCACACATCAATTAGTGCTTTGAAAGTTGTGTTTTACATAATTTATTTACACTAAATTACATTAATTTTCTGAAAATTATTTTGAATTTAATTTAAATTAGTTATTTAAAAAAATAATTGTAAATGTCCATCATAGATATATATATCATGGAGGTTTGAAAGTTATGTTTTACATAATTTGTTTACACTAAATTACATTAATTTTCTGAAATTTATTTTGAATTTAATTTAAATTAGTTATTTAAAAAAATAATTGTAAATGTCCACCATAGATATATATATCATGGAGGATGAACGACAAAGATCAACAGAATCCCATATCTCTACGAGAGGGTGGGATTAGGGATCGAGAGCAGTTCATGGTAAATTTAAATATAATCTTAAATCTCCATAGATGTGTGTACATATGGAATTGATTTTTTATCAACTTTGTGAGTTAAATTAGTTGTTAATAAGTTTAATTTTTTATATTTTAGGAGCTAATAAGAAGAGAAGGGTCTCTACTCCATCCATGGATGGCCATGTTTCACCCAGTCGTGGTATGGTTTTAACACAATTTAATCAATGAATATGTACACGTGTATTTATATGTATGCATGTATTTATTAATTGATTATAAATTCGTATTTTTTTATGAAGCTTATCTCTCCTCTCGAGAGGTTGGTGTTGGTTCAAATCCCCTTAGAGGGCCATCAATAAGTGGTAGTAGGTTGTGTGAAGGTGGTGATATTTATTCCCCCGGAGGCCAATCAATGGCTGGTGGTGCTGGTTCTTAGCAGGGTCGTTCTAGTTCTCAACAATTTCAGGGTGGAGAAGATGCTAGCCAACCAAGTCGAGGTTGCCATCAATTTCAATATTTTTTTCATTGAATTTGTATAAATTTGTTAACATGTGTTTTTTATAATATACAAAATTATATATATATATTGATGCAAAGGCTGAAAATGTTCCAAATGTTGGTCAAAATAGACGGAGGGCAGAATGCTACATTCAAGAAGAAGGTTGTCTACCCACCACAACTTATCCGGCTGACATTTCTGATATACCATGGGAAAGAAACATGGTGCAATGCACCTTAGAAAGATGTCAACAACTTCATGCAAAATTGCGGAGAGATCTCGTGGCTTTGACTCTACCTGCTGGGAGTCGACAAAGTCTCGAAATAGTTACACATTCATTGGGAAAACTAGTAAATGTGTACAAAAATATTGGGCCAACGACTGATAAATTTGTAGAAGTCATGAGAAAGAGAAAGGAAATAGTAATGGGCCCTGATAAATGGGAGGATGTAAAACAAAGAGTTACAAAAGAAATGGCAAAGTCAATGTTTAATTTCAAGGAAGGGCCAAAAAGAAAAATGTTGAATGTGCAATATTTCAAGCACCCCGATATAGCTCACTATTTGTATGATAGACACCTTGTGGCCTATGGAAGGCTCCCATGGAATGACGAGGATCCAATTTATTTTGCAAAATTTTTTTATGCAATTTTTTTTTTTGGAAATGAAACCCAATTACAATGACCTTTCGTCAAAATTTTTTGGTCCGGGGAAAGGTCGATTGTGTGACCATAGGGGCGCTAGGCGAGATGTGGAGTTTCCTCACCCTAAGCCGCCATTGGTGAGTCGACCTTTTCGGTTCGAAACTTTGCGGTCGGAGATGGATGCGACTTCTCAAATAAGTCGAGAAGCAAGGGATGTCATCATCGACCATGTTCACAACAGATTGGGTGGAGTCGATCTTTGTCTAAATCGATAAAGAGCACGTAAGAATGCACGTGCCAATTTTGTGTATTGTACAGATGAAGAGATTGACAACATGAATGTTGAAGATCTCAGAATATATGCAAAGAATTTTTGCAATGGTTGGCAAGACTTAATTCTTCATGAGGAAGAGGGCATGCGAACATTATGTGTTAATGACCTTAGGGTTCAATTATTTTAACACATACATGTGTACAATTTGTAATAAATACATGTTTATGTACATGTATACATTTATTTGTATGTACACTAATCTAACAAAAAATTATCATTATATGTTAAAACACCATTTGCAGTTGTCACGCATGATGAATGACGAAAATGTTAATATCACATTCGGGGCCTCTGGTTCAAACAATGAAGATGGGTCTCACCATCAAGATATGTTGACAAATGTTAGTGTTTTTTAAGTGATATTTTTAAAATAAATAATTGTGCACACATGTACATGTTCATATATAATAATAAAATGTTTTAATAGATTTCAATTCCGTCCGATGTTTTTGGGATGGCGGTACCTTCTTCTTCCTTGGGAGATGTACCTTCTAATTCCTTAGGAGATGTGCCACATCCACAACAAGTATGGACAATTTTTCACTTTTAAAATTTATGTTTAAGTTATATATATATTCCACCTCAAAAAGTTCCATTAAAAATTGAGATATATATATATCTATATCTTGAGTTATTTTAAATTTTTTGAATTTTAGGTTTTTGGAGATTCTCTTTTGGAGCCTCTCTTAGGAGATGTCCCAAATTCACCTACAAAAGTATTCAATTTTTCACTTTTAGATATATATATATATATATATATGTTTTTCTAAAAGTTATAATTTATAAATTGAAGTTTATTTAAGTTTTATTATAAATTGAGATCTTGATCTTGAGTTATTTTATACTTTTAAAATTTTGAATTTTAGGTTTCTATAGAAGATTTCTTTAATCCACGGACTCTAGCGATGGAGATAGGAACATCCACACCATTTCAACCATTTGAACAATTTGTCTAACTTTTTTTTTAATATTATTGAAAATAAGTTTATATATACACATGTGCATTTTAATTTGAAGTTTACTGTTGATGTATATATATATATATATATATATATATATATATATATATGTTGATATATATTTAAGTTTGTATATGTTGATGTATATTGTACAGTTTACTGTTGGAGATGTTCCCATGGGGGAAGTTGTAGCAGGCAAACAAATGGAGAGGGAACCTCATGAGGTATTGCATGATTTTTTTTTATATTTTGTTTTTTACATGAAGTTCTATATATTCTCACTCATTTTTAAAACATCAAATTTTAATGTTTGTATGTGCATTGTGTACAGGTTCCCCATGCTTCACAAGATAGCACGCAGATTGAGACTCTGATAGGAAAGACACTACATCCATCTATATTTGATGGACATGATTTGTAGATTTGATTTCAAGATTTCTAGTCTTAAATTTACTTTTTTATATATTATCTAGATGCACAGTCATATATATATAACTTGATACTTGATACTTGTGAGATCTACAATTTTTGGACATATTTTATTATAGTGTTAATATAATTTGTTTTGTTCCAAAAAGTTAAGTTTTGGATGGTTTTAGTACTTTTGGCATGTGAATGTGAAGTAATGTTCTTATATAATTTGTTTGGTTTTTAAAACTTGTAAGTTTTGGATAGTTGAACTACTAGTAATGTTGTCATCTATAAATTAATGTTTTTCTTTTGAACTACATTTGGCATGTTATGTAATGATGTGTTATAATATGTTTTGTTTTTAAAACTTAAGTTTTGGATGCTTGAAGTACATTTGGCATGTGAAGTAATGTTGTGATCTATAATTTTTTGTTAAATTAAAAGTTAAGTTTTGGATGGTTTCAATCTACATTTGGCATGTTATATAATGTTAAATGTTTTTATTGGATAGTTGAACTATAATTGGCATGGCATGTGAAGTAATGTTGTGATATAATCAAAAAGTTTTTAAAACTCAAGTTTTTGATGGTTTCAATCTACATTTGGCATGTGATATAATGTTAAATGTTTAATGTTTTTATTGGATAGTTGAACTACAATTAGCATGGCATGTGAAGTAACGTTGTGATATAATCAAAAAGTTTTTAAAACTCAAGTTTTGGATGGTTGAAGTACATTTGGCATGTGAAGTAATGTTGTGATCTATAATTTTTTGTTAAATTAAAGGTTAAGTTTTGGATGGTTTCAATCTACATTTGGCATGTGATATAATGTTAAATGTTTTTATTGGATAGTTGAACTATAATTGACATGGCATGTGAAGTAATGTTACACGATATATAATCAAAAAGTTTTTAAAACTTAAGTTTTGGATGGTTTCAATCTACATTTGGCATGTGATATAATGTTAAATGTTTTTATTGGATAGTTGAACTACAATTGGCATGGCATGTGAAGTAATGTTGTGATATAATGAAAAAGTTTTTAAAACTCAAGTTTTGGATGGTTGAAGTACATTAGGCATGTGAAGTAATGTTGTGATATAATCAAAAAGTTTTTAAAAATAAGTTTTGGATACCATTTCAATCTACATTTGGCATGTGATATAATGTTAAATGTTTAATGTTTTTATTGGATAGTTGAACTATAATTTCCATGGCATGTGAAGTAATTTGGTTTGATATAATCAAAAAGTTTTTAAAATTCAAGTTTTGGATGGTTGAAGTACATTTGGTAAATTTTTAAATTTTTTTTCACTCAAACAATAGTATGTAGTATGTAAAGATAAAAAACAATCTTAAGATTACTTTTAAGTACAATCAAGTGTTCTTGAAACATTTTCCCACATGATGATACCTTTATTGACCTATGAACTAAAGTAGTTCATGGGCTATATGTTCTGCCTCTTTGCCATATAAATCTCTTTAATTTTGATTGGAAATATAAGAAGTAGATATATGTTTGTTGAATTGGGGTCAATGTCATTAATGCACTCAACTAGGTAGCCTTGTTGATTTATAAATTGGTAAATTGATGACATTCGGTTAATTTCATTCGAGAACATATATATTTAGTACGTGAAACATTTTTCATCAATGCACATGGGAAAACTACTTGAACAATTAATTGCATTATAGAACACACACACACACACACACATATCCAATACGTGCACAACATTTTTCATCAACGCACATAGAACATATTCGACCATTGGACAGACAAATTTTGTACAAGATTTTCAATCAGGAATAGAGATGTGGGTCAAATCCCACCAAAAGTTGGAGAAGTGCTCCGAGTCTCTTGTATGAAAGGAATCTTCATACAAAATTATACTGTGGATGATTTATTTACATCGTGGATACTTTTTACCAAAAAATCCCACAAGAAAAACTGGGCGTGCATTGAGTTCGTGTATATATCCAGTACATGCAACATTTTTCATCAATGCACATAGAAAAAATTCTTTCAGTTAATTGCATTCTAGAACACACACACACACTATATATATATATATCAATACATGCAACATTTTTCATCAATGCATGTATAGAAAAGCTACTTTCAGTTGATACTAGAGTGTGCATGTACCAAAACAATTTGTACATGTGCAAACACTTGCACAGATAACATAACAAGGCAACTCAATTTTTAATTGAGTATTGGAAGTTCTAGAACATATAATCCAAAGAGAATAAATTGTTGGGCAGTTTAATCAAAAAAATTCCAATGGAATGCAATCTTCAATAATCCGTTCATGATCGGATTTTGACATTTTGCTATTTCTTAATTTTCGTTTTTTTCTTTGATTGAACCTCGATCAACTTTATGTGTGCTGCACACACCAAGTGACTATATTCACAACTTATGAAATTAGGTTCATAGTCTTCAAAGTAAACAAAATCCCCACTTTGATTAGTTTTTCTGAAAAAATAACCTTTCAGTATAATAGATCCTCTTTCATATGGAAATCCATGATCATTATAGTCTTCTAATAATTTCATTTTTCATTTACTGCAACGCATCAAATAATACTTCACATTTTCATCGTTGTCAGTAGGTGCAATTACAACAAAAACATCTCCTGCATAATAAAACAAACTTAACAAAATTATACATATTCAAATTTATTTCTAGATCTTTATCATTAGAAAGCAATTCAAATGTTACCTTCTCTAACAATATCAGAAACTTGATCACCATCATATGATATTGTAGTCTCCTCTGATTGCATTTCTTCAAACATTGCAACGAACATTTTTCCCTTTGTATTTAGCTCTGTATGTTTCCAATATTTTACATACATTTTGTTTTCACAAATGTCATTGGATTTTGTGTTGTCTATGCAAACATGACAAAAAAAAAGAATATTTTCTTTTATCCAATGCAAACACATTTCTGGACGACTTTGTTTTAATTGAATGCAATTTTCGAGTCCCTTTTATGTTTTCAATGTCATTTCCAATTGATCTATCTATGTCTTCGATCCCAATATGCCAAAAAAAACTTTATATGGAAAATTTAAAGAAGAATGTAAGTATTATATCAAAATACAATCAAAGATAATCATTGTGATAAATGTACATTGTTTAAAATTAGATATCCAATAAAAATTAAATTGAATGTACCTTCGCACTTCCCTTGATCGGTTAGTCTCATGGCTTAGAGCAGTGATGCACCATTGAACAAATTATTTCGTGTCCACAAGTCGGCTTGCAGAGGGGTTCATTTTATATCTTCAAAGTGCTCGTTTTATGCATGCCCCTGCACCGTCATGTTCTCCTTTTCCATGGCTAGTCTCAAAGAAATTCCAATAATGTTTAATGCAGGTTTTCTTACGAAGACAACACAACCAAAAGAATAATCGTGCAGATTTGAATTGACCTGCGCATCCATCTGACCATATCTAATGTTCATTGAATGTTATTCCATGATTTTTCAAGGAATCATAATTTTTTCCAAAACAATGTTGTACAAAATATGTATCATGTGTACGATCGTCACTGATATAAAAGTGATATTCTTTAATAATATGTCGATTTTCACTGGTTCTTTCTATATGATCGACGTTTTGTTCAACATGTCTATATAGAATATGGACGAGCATGGAGACTTGGTCAGAATGGTAGTATTCACTCTGAATTTATTTTTGTGGAACAAATGTGTAGTTTTATGCAAAATCAATTACTGACAAAATGGTCCATAGTGGAAAAAATTCATGGGATTTTTTGAATTGCAAGTCTTGCCATCGAGCTCTATGGGAATGCTTGGTGTATTTGTAAATTTTTTCCTCAAACTTTCTCAAAAAGTCTATCACAAAAATTTCTTCTTCTCATAATTCAATTTTTTTAACACTATTTTCACCTTGAATCGATGTATAGATATATTCATATCTCTTCCATTTCACTTTCATGTTGGAAAATGATTGATCATTTATATCAGTACGATATTTGTTTTGAAATTTAGTCAAATTTCCATAATCATCGCATTTTTTACCACCAACACATTTCTTTTCGTAAAATAGTTCATCACTTTCTCTTTCACATAGAATTTGAGATATGAAATCACGGATAGTGGAAAGAGGAGGTGAATCCTTCGAAAATGTTCTACCAAAATCAAGGAATGTGTCATAATATAACTCAAATTCCACATGATAACGACAACAACAAGTGTCGCGTATGGTGATAGGTTTTACATACCATGATTTTTGTTGAACAAAAGCACTGATTGAAACATGAATTTCATGATTCTCTTCTTTGAACTTGTTGAACAACCCTATCTGAGTGGTTTCCAAGAAATGTTTTTCATGTTCTTCGTACTGATTTCATGCTATTCTTCTTCATGTCACATGCCTTGCAGTTGGTGAAACACGTGAATTGTTCTTCCAATATTCATATATTATTTTTTTAACATTTTCTCCAAGTCTATCTTTGTATGGTTTCCTACAAATAGCTCTCCAAAAAGCGAGTTCATCATTTACATCTATTTGCAACCGAAATTTCCGATGTTTGTGCAAAATTTTTCGTGAGGTTCCTAATGCTCGTGCCATAGATTTTACCAAGCGATTCTCTTTAGTACTTGATGAAACCACTGCCATATGTATTGCTCTACGTAAAATTGAAACATTTTTCTGTCTGGATCTTCTAATTGAATTTATAGCACTATTTATATTTTGTATCACATTTTCCTTCATTTTTTTAATCTTTGGTTGATTTTCGAATACCCAATAAAGTCGTAGCTTCTTTTAATTTCCTTAATGATAGGAGACCTTTCAACATTTGGGCTTGAACTGTCACATTTTCCTTTATGAAATACTTCTAAAAAATGCGGTTAACACGATATCGTATATAATGGTCAACTTTTTTATCTCCATATGTGTGAGTGTCAACATTTTCTAACATCTCGTCATCGACATTGATTTCATCTGTACATATTCGAATGAATAGTGTACACAATAAGTTTACATATTCGATAAATAACTAAATTAATAAATATATGTATAATTTCAATAATACGTGCATGTGTTCAACACACACACACACACACACACACACACACACACACACACATATATATACCTTGTGATTCAATTTCTTCACTTGAATTTCTTTCATCATTTTCACCATCTTCAATCATTGGTTCAATATCTCTTTCACTTTCTCTTTCAAAATTTTTTATCTCATCATCAATGTTTTGAGGAATATCTCTCTCTGTTTACATTGCAAAATATTTTTCAAATTAGTTCATCAAATAAAAATTAAGCTTCACATTTTACACTAGGAAAATTTTAAATATATCAAAATCTTGATATTTACATTTACATACCTATTTCAACTTCTAGTTGAGGTTGATTTTCCCTTCAATATTTAAGAGTGATTCTATCTTTCTTTTGTGAGATTGTCTCGTCTCTTCTCTACATTCCTTAGGGTCTATTTTTCGATCATATTTTCTCGTACAATTCCTTCGATTTCCCATGATAATAGAGTATGAAGTTCAAAAAATTTCCTTCAAAATTTAGACAAAAACTCAATTAAAAAAAACATCACAAAAGATTTAATTTAAAAAAAAATCATTTTAAAAATTTTGCAAAAAATACATACTCCAATCCAAAACACTTACTTTAAAAAATTCAAGAAAAAAATGTCTTATAAAAATGAAACGAAGTTCAAAATATTTCCTTCCAAGTCTTACAAAAAAATTTCATTTAAAAAGTTACACAAAAACTCATTTTAAAAAATCATTATAAAAGATTTACTTCAACCCAAAACCAAAAAATTTCCTTTCGAAATTAAGCCCAAATCTATACTTAAAAAAAAAATTAAGCCCAAAAAACTGTATCACATACCTCCAAGAAATGTCTTTTGAATGTACCTCCAAGAAAAGTCTTCAAAAATGTTTTTTGAATGAACCTCCAAAAAAATTCTTTAAACCCAAAACAATTCCTTTCAAAATCAGATAAAATGTACGAAAATAATGTCTCTTAAAGAAAATTCCTTTGAATGTACCTCCAAGAAAAGTCCTTAAACCTAAAACAATTCTTTGCAAAATCAGATCAAGACTTTTGTAAAATCAGACCAAACGTGCGAAAATATGCAAAAATAATGAATGATTTTGCGACAATTTATATTGCCACGAATTTTTTTTCTCGAGGGGCTTGACAGTACTTTTCGGCCGACGGAAAGTTAGGTAAAAGTTTGGCCGAAATTTTAAGAAATAGTTCAGCCGAACTAGTTTTTCATTTGACTTAACGGGCCGTCGGCGCAAAAAACAGTGCAACCGAACTTTGCTTAAGAGTTTGGCTGAACTAATGCATCACCAGTTACATAGAGCCAAGCCCTAAATATGTTTCTACAACTTTGGACTGATTAAACTCCATGAAAAATTCTGAATTAACTGTCAGAACCAAGACAAGAATTTTCAGAATTGAATCTACTTTCAGGAAATATAACTTTCATGGAATTTCATAAATATTTATTAATTTTAATTAATTTTGTAATAAAATGGATGCAAACAATTTCTGAAGGTCATTGTGATTTAGTGAAATCAAAATTCTGTATCTTCCAAATACATTGTAAAAAAAATTGAAAAAATTATGGTACATTACATTGGTTTGTCGTCTCTAATGGGTAGCTTTTAGATTTTTAGTTTATAAATTATATGTTAAGAAATTTCTTGCGTCGCGAAACATATTCAAAATATGTAGTTTTTCATATTGGATCAGTTCAAAAAATTCTAGTAATTATGATATGCATCCATTGGATTTGTAAATATGATGAAACCGAAGTAGACTCTGTCTAGATTGTTGTAACACATTTTGTTTCTCAAGAACACAAATTTTCAAAGAATACAACATTGAGTATTAACATGACTTCTTATGAATCCGTTGACTGTTAAAAAACACATAGTCAAAGAAATGCTAAGTTGACATATCAAATGTGTATAAAAAAATTCCAAAAAATAAGTAATAGAAAGCTAACAAAATTTCTGACAACTTTTAATTTTATCGCAAAATGAAATTCTAAATAGAAAAATTGTTTTAGCTTGCAGAAAGTTGAAGAACCGAAAAAAATGAAAGTTTTTTCTCAAAAAGGGCAAAAAGTGTAACCCAACTTCACATTTTCACCCAAGTGTGTTTATAGAATTAATTATAAGATAGATGGAGACATTGAAAAATACAAGGTAAAGCTTGTTTCTAAAGGTTTTGCACAGCAAAAAGGAATCGACTATGAGGAAACTTTCGCAGCTACAGTAAAATGGAAGACCATCCGATTAACACTTGCATTAACAAATAAAAAATGATGGAAAGTGCATCAGATGGATGTTAAAAGTGCCTTCCTCAATGGGGTCTTCCAGGAATAAGTATATATGATTCAACCTCCATGTTTTGAGATTAAAGGGAAGGAACACAAAGTATGAAAAATGATCAAGGCTTTATATATATTGAAACAAGCTCCATGATCTTGGTATGAAAAAATGGATGAGTACCTTCGCAAGGTTGGATTTAAGCGAAGTGAATCTGATGATACTTTAAATGTGCGCTAAAATGGTACAAATATGATGATTCTACTTACGTATGTGGATGAATTGATCATTATTGGGAACAATAATGATCATATTTTGTAGGTAAAGAAGGAGTTGCAAGCTAGATCTAAGATGTCTGATTTGGGATTACTTCACTACTATATTGGAGTTGAAGTATTCCAACATCCAAACAATATTTTCATTTGTAAAGAAATTATGCATCTGAACTTCTTCAAAGAATTGGAATGAAAGATTGCAAGCCTGTTCTCACCCCAATGGAACAAAACTTAAAATTTTCAAAATTTGAAGGGGGGAATCGGTGAACAATACTACTTATAGACAATCATTAGATGAAATTCCAACCTAAAAGTGGTCTCCTAAGGAAAAATAATAAAATAAGAGTTATGAATTTTGGAGAGAAAATAATAAAACTACTTATTTTACTTGTATTTTTGGCTTATATCGTTATAGTTTTACTCAAATTTCAAGTGTAGACACTGATTGGATGCGGAATAAAATTTCGCATCTAACGAGTACCCATTATGCATACTTTTGAGAAGACCCCCATCGATAAAAAATGAATATACATTAAAAAAACATGTTCAACCCACATTGATACAAATTGAAGACATATTAAAAAACGTGTTGAACATGATTTTTTAATGTATCTTAAATTTTTATCAATGGAGGTCTTCTCAAAATTATGCATAATGGGTACTCTTTGCATAATAAATTTAATTCTGCATCCAACGAGTGTCTACACTTGAAATTTGAGTAAACTTGTAAGGAGATAAGCCAAAAATACAATTAAAAATTTCTTCTTTTACCTCCAAAATATTTACATGTACCTCTTTTTAAATTTAAATGATTTTGATTGGTTTACATATTATGACATGAAAATTTCGTGAAAATTTCATGGACACTTTTAGGCCAAAATTTCCTCTAATGTGATTGGAAGTTTGATCTATCTGAAAACCACTCATCCAGATTTATCTTATGCAGTCAATATTCTATTGCGCTTTATGCATGAACTAAGGGAAACCCGCTAGAATGCAGCAAAAATGGTCCTTAGATATACCCAAGGGACAAAATATTTTGGTCTTCTTTAAAAAACCCTAAGAAATTTATACTTGGTGGATATTCAGATGCATATTTTGCTATAATTATTGATGATCGGGCATCAACATCAGGTTATTTGATGAACATGGGTTCAACTGTAATTTCTTGGAGTTTCAATAAGAAAGATACAATGGCCAGTTCTTCTGCAGGAGCAGAATATATATCATCATGCATAAGCCACATATTTATTCATCGACAACCAGTCAACCATAAAGCTTGCCAAAAATCTAGTTTTCCATTCGAAAAGAAAGCATGTTTACATAAAGTGTCATTACACCACAAAGCTCATTGAAAACGATGTTATCAATCCAATATATTGTCCTTCAAAAGATAATATTTCAGACATCTTCACAAAACCACTTGGAAAGATCAAATTTACTAAGTTCAGGGATGAACTTGGTATCTATTGTAATGTACATTTGGATAAAATGGGGGAATGCTAGATGATCCAAAATACATATACTATAGTTTAATTATATATAGTCTAATATTCAATTATCTAGAATATTTAATCAAATATTGGAGACATTTTAGAATAACTATTTGTTGTAAAAGATATGACATCTAGAAAGGTTTCATTTCTTAGGAAATAATTTAGGAAAATAGTTAGGAGTTTTTTTATGAGAGCATTAAATGTAAATGGAAACTTGTAAATGAAATAAGTGATCCATAAAAAAATTATTTTAGGAAACTAGACTATTTCAAATTTGTTTCTCTTCTCTTGCAACAGGGTTGACTGATTGTGTGTAAATTATTGTATATTTTATGTAAATTTCTTTTACTTATTAATAAAATTTGTGTGTCTGAGGAAACTTCTGCTATTATCGGAGGCCTTTCTCTCCAATATATCACAGTCTTTGATGCAACATCATAGTATTTTCACCAGAGACTACAATATTTTCTTCTCCACTTTCAAGAACAATAGAACTGTTTCACCCAGTAATATTAGTACTTTCGAGAAGCTTGTACACATTTCTAATCCAAAATACCCTCATCAAAACTAATGTTCCGTGAACCATATTGCATGCATATTTCTCAAAGACTATTTTTACACTTGCATCATCCATGCTGCTGACATAAACTAGATTTCTAGCCAATCTTGGAAAGTGTAGAACAACAGGGAGTGTTCTAATACTTTTTATTTCTAATTTCAACTTGACTTTTCATCATCCTATAATTTTGGTGTTCCTATCATAACCTAGGAAGACATCACCACCATCATATTTCACGTACTTGCAGAACCACTCCCTATGGGGGGTCATATGAAAGGATGCATCTGAATCAATAAACCATGCCTCATGATCTACATGTGTACTCGAAGAAGACATGTACTCATCCCCACCTACATCTGAGGTGGCTTTCGCCTCCACAGAAGGAGAATCATCAAATCTCTTTCTTTTCTTAGGAGTTTTAGATCTAAATTCTTTCTTGTAGTGCCCTTATTTTCGGCAATTCCAGTATAACTTTAGAAAATTTCCTAGAGATTTACATCTCCCTTTAGAATCAGATCTACGAGTTGAATAATTATTCTATTTATATCATGGGAACATCCTCTTATAGGCATGACATCTCCATTCTAGCTCTCCATGTTTTTTTGTCTCATCCCCGCTGACAACAACGCTGGGAAATTTTCAGCAAATTTTAAGGTAGTTTTATTACTACCCTTAAAAAAAACGAAAATATCCTATGAGTATGGAAGATAACACAAAAATATGTTTGTCTCTACTTCCTCTGAAACTTTAATATCAATAAATAATAAATGACTTACCACAATATTGAAGGAATTTAGATGCTTTGTCACCGAGTCTCCATCCTTCATCCTCATGCTATAAAGTTTTTTCCATAGGAATAATTTGTTCACTAGGGAATTATATTGATAGAAATCCCCTAACTTGATCCACAAAGCCTTTGTTGTAGCTTCCCCTAACACGTTCAACAATACTAAATCTGAGAGATACAATCATATTGTGCTCTTTTCCTTCTGTTCCATCTTCATCTAATCTTATGTTAGCATACCTATTGGTGTCATACCTAGATACATAAAAATCCATTGATCTCTATCCACCAACAGATCCTTCATCTTGAGCTTCCACAACTCATAATTTTGTCCAATGAATTTCTTGATCTCTATATTTCCAATGTTTTCCATTTCCTCTCACCACAAGAGTCTATTCGACATATCTCCCACCATAACAAGTTCTACCATTGTTTGGAGAAAAACCCTTTAGCCACAAAGGAATCCCCTTGAAGCCAAAAATGCTTTGATACCAAATGCATGTTTTAAATCTATACAAATAATAACTGCAAATGAATTCTTGAAAAAATAGAAAATATGCAATGATGAGAACATAAAATATATAATGATATATTTTTCTCGTGGAACTCAAAACCAAAGAAACTAGATTTATTTTTCATTATAATGAATTCGTGTATAAGGCTATTTCTGCAAATAATTTAATATCAATATATGAGATTCAAGGTACATGTGTAAGTGACATTTAATAAAATGTCTTAATTTCCATAATGCTCATTAATGAAATTAATTAATATACCCTTGGCTAATATTTGTTTTCTATATTCAAACTTCTTATAGACTAAGTCAATAGTAAGAATTGAAAAACTTATTGATGCTAGAAAAAAAATAGATCAAACATAAGGGAAGGGAAAAGCTACACTTATGAGAATGTGTTTTCTCATTTGGAAATAATGCGAGACATGAAGAAATGTTGATATTTATTTAATTGTCACTAGGTAGTGTGATATGATGCTTATTAGTAACATGAATAAATGAATTCCTCAATACCAAATCAAACTCTTAAGTGTTTGTGTTTATTTCTGTACGTGATCATGTGACTTTCTATGCAAAACTATACCAATGTTGCCACCAAAATCTAGAAATATAAACCATATATTAAAAATCTCAATAAGATACTATCGCTATCATCGTGTAACTCACTATCATCGTGTAACTCAGTACTATTATCATAATTACGAAGTGAAACAATTACATATTAAGAAAATAAGGATATGGGGAAAAAATTATAACATAAAATGCTAAAGAATGAATATTTATAACCGGAGAATAGAATTATCGTATGAAATTATTTTTATCTTTACCACTCATAATTTGAAACATCACACAAATAAATAAAAATCACCTCGATAGAAATAAGACATTACAGTTTCTGATTTGTAAATACCAAAATAAAATTTTAAATATCCAATTTATCAAAATAAAATAAAATATTATGTTAGTTATCGATATAAAGCTTAATTTACGTGAAAAATAAAAAAAAGTAAAGTTACGTAAGTATAAATAAAAAGGGCACGTGGGTTAGTGAATTCCTAATAATTCAAAAAGGGAGGACTAAAATATCTTCATTTGAACTTAAACAATTATTTCACAAATACTCCCCGATCGGGGTGCTTCAGGATCACTGCCACCGGCCAGATCGTAGGACAAGTGATGGTAATGTACCATGCAATCATTGTGTAAGCATTAAGTATGATAAACAAACTGTCCATCAACCGAATGTGGAGGTATGTGGGGGATATGGGGATGATCGCGCAATTAGTAAGACAGCCTGTGCCATCAGAGGCATGGTGTAAAAGGCAATACATGGTTTTCTTCAAAAGACATAGTTTGGCTTGCCAAACAACATTCCCCTCCGATAGAAACGGTGAATTGCGGCGGTGAGTGGAGGCTGGAGCAACCATAGTTCACAGGTTTTATGCTTTGGTTGAGGGGTATGTTCTTCTTCATATCAACCTCATGTTATTAGTTGTCAATAATGATATGCAGTAGGATAGTGCAGTGTCTGTAAGTATATGAATGCTCTTAACCATATGCTGCTCTACAACCAACCACCGAAGGCTATTAAACCTTGTTTTCGCGACCCTTGTAAAGATGGGATGGTTAATCAAAGTTCATTGTTTGATGTGAAGAGCTATTACAGTCTACTAGAGAGACGTCAAGTCGGTTCTGTAGGTTTCTGCCTCTGTTTGTTAAATATTGGAACTAGAAGTGGGAGAAAGGGGAACCAATCTTGTATATGGGCTACTGAGTTGGTGCAAAGGAATTTCTGTAATTTCAATTATGTCGATCTTCATAGCAATAGGCAGGGTATTATGTGACTAATTGGTCATTTACATGCTCTTTGTTCTGGCCTTATCCTGAATTCTTGTAACTCTAGGAGGCAGAGTATTCTGATGCAAATCTATGTTGTGTAACCAACTCCAAAAATAGAAGAAAAGAGATATCAACGCCTTAGAAATAAGCCACTTCGAGGGGGCAACCTCCAGTACATTACATAAATGAACAATTCTTGGATGATACAATTTACAAAACCTCCTTTCTATATATAGGAGTCCATGTGGCCATAATGTAATCCTAGTGGGCCACAATGTAATCCTAGCCGACCTAACAATAATAATTTAGGGCACAATAATAACAAAATGGGGGTTACAAGGGTACAATAATAACAATAAGGGGGTTACACTAATAACAATAAGGGACTATACTAGTAATATAGGGACCTAACATGCCCCTCTCCTTCAAAAAAGTGTTGTCCTCAACGCTTGAGTAGCTCTCGGTGCTTCTGTATAAAATTCTCATCCTCCCATGTAGAATCTTCAGTGGGTAAGTTCTTCCACTTGATGAGATACTCTGAAATTGATCGATTCCGTAGTTGTCGAGTTCTTGTTTCCGTGACCGCTTCAGGTTCCAATATGATTTTTCCTTCCTCATCAAGTTCTGAAAATATTGTTTGAACTGGAAGATTTTCACCTATAACCTTCTTTAAGCATGAAACATGGAAAACTGGATGCACTCGCGAAGAAGCAGGAAGCTCCAATTTGTATGCCATAGTACCAATCTTTTGCAACACCTTGTAAGGACCATAGTACTTTGGCGATAATTTATTATCCTTCTTATCTTGCTTGAGGAACATTTGTTTGTATGGTTGTAGCCGTAAAAATACCCAATCTCCTACAACAAAACTTCTCTCGCTGCGATGTTGATCTGCCTGTTGTTTCATTCGATTTTGTGCCAAATTCAGGTTATCCTTTAAGAGTTGGTGAACTTCTTGCTGATGCTCGATGTGATCTTCCACTACTTGAACCTTCGAATTTTCCCTTAAATATGATGTGATGGATGGTGGATGATATCCATAAAGTGCCATAAATGGGGTCATTTTTGCTGCAGTATGGAAGGAAGTGTTATACCACCATTCAGCGAGAGGTAAACACTTGACCCATTGTGTTTGTTTATCAGATACAAAACAACGAAGATATCCTTCCAAACATTTATTTACTATCTCAGTTTGACCATCAAATTGAGGATGATAAGATGAGCTATGAGCTAATTGAGTACCCAATCAAGAAAATAACTCCGTCCAAAATTTCCAGAAAATGGGACTGTCGTTTCACAATAACTGGGCTTCCATGTAGCTTTTGAATTTCATTCATAAATGTAGTAGAAACTGCATTTGCTTTAAATTAAAACCCTTATAAAAGTATTACAGGCGCATAAAAATTTAGATCATAACATCATATCAAGTTACCCTTCATTTAGACTCGATCTATCTATTTATATCCAATCTAGTTCGCATATACTATGGTCTCAAACCATTGTTTGAGGAGCACAATTTACCCTTAAAACCATTTTACATCAAAGAGGGACTTTGAACCACCCCAAATCCCCTTTACCTTTCCACACAACGTGCATATACAAAACTTATACAAAATTACATCAAAAAGTATGTGCAGGGGACCTTGCTCCAACATACACCCATTTTAATCAATGAGGTTTTATCCTTTATAAAATCAACCAAATCCCATGTATCATTCTTTCAAGAACTTCTATTTCCTCATTCATATCTTGCAGCCATTTTTTATCTCTGATTTCTTCTTCAAACGATGAAGGTTGAAAATACAACAATGCCAAAATTGAACTAACATTCATATTCTTCAGACTTCTCATTTTCCTCTTACCATTACTTGATTCATCACCTGACTAATCGTTGTGAGAATTTCGATCTATCGATCTTCTTGAAGATCCATGCTATTAAAAATATCTTGGAGTCCTTGTTGGTGTGACTCTATTTGGTGTCTTCTCTTGTGATCTCTACTACTCTTTTTTCGCTACATCCCCTTCTTCCACCCCTTCTTCCATCAATGTCACTCTTACATCAATTTTTTTGTCTACACTTCCATTCCACGATTCTTGTTTTTTGAATAAAACATATTTTTTTACTATAGTCTTCTTGGTGACATGGTTATACAATTTTTAAGCTTTTGATTGCTCACTAAACCAGTAAATATGAATTTTTCACTTTTATCATCCAACTTTTCTCTTAAATATTTAGGCACATGTGTATAAGCTACACATCCAAATTGGGATATTTCCAATGGCGCAAGAAGCGTGATAAATCAAATTCTATATGCAAAAGTTATGTCACTCAGAAGTCGACCTTCCTATTTTCACACATATAGTTCAGGAGGATATCGCGTCAGCCCCTATTATTCATGGAAAAGGGGCTAGCCACATGTTTTTGACGTGAAAAACTCTGGATGAGTCTATTTTTAACTCTAGTTAAGAGTTTATGTATTCAAAGTTAACCACTAGTAGTCTATCGAGTTGTGTTATAGCCAGGACACTAGGAGGAAGAGGCATTCCATTCTTTCAAAAGAATTTTTTTCCATATATGAGCAAAGATAGCTAGGAGAAATAGGAGATAGAGTGCACAGAGAGGATTTGTACACTATAGCAGCCCGTGGGCCATAGAAAATACTTCTTTGTATCTGCAACCTTATTTTCCAGATAGAGAAAGAGAGTGAAGCGACCTCACCTTCCTGCTGGGTTTTCTCCTGAAAGGATTTTTAAGAGCATATTTTGTGTCTTATTTGTGTGTGTGAGCTTATTTTTTTGATTCTCTAATTTTCTTCATGATTTCCATTTGCATTCATTCTCTAATTACAGTAAAATATATAGATCTAGAAATTAAATAAAACTATAATAATGGAGAATTATAGATTTTTAATATAATATTGTCAGATTTGTTGTGACAAACTTTCCAGTGGAATATCCACAAAAATTTACGGATTAAAAACACTCGAAGATGAGATACACTGCAAGATATACCTCACCATGCTTCTTTTGGCACTCTTTTCATCACACTCTTTATACGGGATCTGTTTATCACATAAATAACAAATGCACCTCCTTCTACCTAATACTAATTAGACAAGTTTCTTCCTTTCAACATTCTCCTTGTCATATTCATAATGTTTCTATTCTTTGTCTCTTATACACCATTCTGATAAGGTGTGTATTAGGTTGTAAATTTCCTTCTAATTCCATGTTGTTTGTAGTAAGCATGGAATTCCTTTGAGTCATATTCTCCACCATGATATGATCTCAATCTCACTTTGGTTCTCTACTAAGGCTTTGAATTTTCTAAAATTTGCAAAAGTTTAAGACTTATACTCTAGGAAGTAAAACTATTTCTTTATACTAAAACCATCAATGAAAGTGAGGAAGTAACAACTTCCACCAATCGAGTGTGTCATCATAGGTCCACACAATTTTGTATGAACCAGCTCTAGTGGCTACTTTGCTCTCTATGTAACTCCCTTTGGAAATGTTTCACAGTGTTGGTTTCCCAAGTTGAAACACTCACAAGCACTAGAAGGTTCTTTGATGGGAGGTAATCCTCTAACCACATGTTTCTGCTACAACAATCTCAAACCAGAGGAATGCAAGTGTCCAAACCAAAAGTGCCATAACCAGTAATCATTAGAATATGCAACTGTAAAAGAAATGACTTGATCACTGTAATTAAATATTAGAGGAAAGAGTGTATTCCTCATCATATGCACCTTTTCTATCAGCTACTTGATTGGAGGTTTTTCATATATAAAACTCTTTTCCTTGAAAAATAATCTTGTGTCCTTTCTACATTAACTTACCAACACTAATCAGATTATGTTTGAGACTATGAACATAATATACCTATGAAATTTTCTTCGACTCCCCTTCCTTGTTTAGAATGTTGACCAGTCCATTTCCATCTACATCCATAGTATTGTTAGTGCCAAAATTTGCCTCTATATTCATAGATTGATCCAGGTTTGCAACAAACTTCTTATTTCTTGTCATGTGATTACTACAACCATTGTCTCATAGCCACACATTATCAAAATTTTCATGCATGGTGTGGAAAGCTAGGAACAGGGAGTCAGTGCTTTCTACAGTTACATTACCTCTTTGTTTTCCTTGATTAGGGATCCTCTCCCTGCAATCACGAGAATAGTGAAAAATATATTGCAATAATAACATCTCACCTTTGATTTGTCACCTATTTCATGGTTATTGGATGTTTTTCTACTATTTCCACTTTCATGTTCCTACTCTTATCTTCCATTTGTATGAGCACCATGTCTTTTGCCTCGTCCTCTGCCTCTCGATCTACCTCTTCCTTGAAATTTGTATCTTGAGATAGAAACGTAGATTTTAAAAGTTGTTTATAAGGTGGAATCCTTTTATCTATATATCCGTTCCTCATGGGATAGAAGTGATCCCATCAACTCATCAAATATCAGCATTGCCAAATCCTTGGCTTATTCTATGGATGCTAATACAATATCAAACTTGGTAGACAAAGATGTGAGGACCTTCTCAACCATTTTTTGATCTTCTATGTCATCACCATAAATCCTTAATTGGTTTACTACAATCAAGACCTAATTCATGAATGAATTGATGTCCTCTGTTTCCTTCATCTGCAAAGTTTCAAAATATATCCTAGTATTCTACAACTTAACAATATTGAGTTTAGCCATACATTTATAGGTTGTCTTCAAAGTCTCCCATGCAATCTATGTTGATGGCATGGTCATAATATTTTGGAACACTGCTAGGTCCACTCCTTGTTGGATAAGCTGCAATGCTTGTGCATTCTCTTTTTTGTCTTTCTTCCATTGTTCCCACTCTACACTAGTGAGTGCTCTTTCAGTTGCTTCATCTTTAGGTTATGCAAATCCATTCATGAAATACTCCAAAACATCATGATCCTTTAACATGATATCCATCTTAATGGCCTACACATAATAATCCTTCCCTGCAAAAGATGGAAACTACAGCTAGAAACTAGATGAAGCCATCTTTAAAAAATATCTCCTTTTGAAATAATAAAATACTTTCCTTCTTATAAAAACTCTTAGAATCCCCCCCTTTTTTTTTAATAAGGCTCTTTAAAAAAAAACCCTTTAAGAATTTATAATTAAACTTTCAAAAACCCTTATTCAAAGCCCTTATTTTGAAAAGATTAAAAAAAAAACTTTCAAAATAAATTATGAACCCTTTATTCCTTTTGCATATAAAAAGTTCCCTTTTTAAAAGTATGGTCACTTCATGACTTTTGCACCCTTTAACACGAGTAACCCGTGACACTAACCAAATTTTCTCAGTTTTATAAGGTTTGACCAAAATGTGACACCTTTAACACTTATGAATTTCATTTCTCACTCCTTTCTGCCTCACCTTTTATACTTTAAACATTCGATACATTTGCAACGATATATTTTTTTTCAATATCGTCAACCTTCTTCATTTGGCCCTATTCTTACTGGCTCTATAGGCTCCAAGGATATTGTCTTTCTCCCTCGTCTCTGATACCAATTTTTTGGAATGGTAAAGGAGGAAAGGCCTAAAATAACACAAAATTGACACACACAGTAACACGAGCCTTGACTCTTCAATTGATCACACAAATTTGATGATTACAATGAACCCATTGAAGGGTATTTAACCTTTTTGACTCACGACTCACTCAAAATAACTTTGCCATGCAGCCACACACTAAATTTGACTTAACCTGAAATAAGACTTAACTCAAACTCACTCACACTTGACTCGATTAACTGACTCTCTAAATCAAATACGAATTTCCATGCAGGAGTAATTAGCTATGTTTAACACTAGCCTCTCCCTTTGAAAGGAAGCTCTCAATTATCAACTCGGTTCATCCTTCCTTGTTGTTACTTGTCATCATCCATTTTCCTAATCATGTATTTTTTCACTTTTTCACTACATAGTGGGGTTTCCTATTCTTTTTCATATATTTATTATGGTTATGTGTTGCCCTTATTTTCCCTATTTCCCTATTCTAAAAGGTGGGAAAATATTATTCATTTTTACCATGTGCTTTATTATGTTCTATTTTTTTCAATGGTAATGGTTATCAGTTTGAAATAGAGGTTATGGGAAAACGTAAATATGTGATTTTACAAACTCTTATAAATGCTTTTGTAATCTCAAATGGCCAAATAACACATATTTCATTAATATTGGAATTATAAGGTGGATCTATAATTTTTTACTTTAACTAGATTGAGCTTTTCCAAAAAAAAGGAACTAGAAAATCACTTAATTAGCTACTTTAAAGGGATATATTCACTATTTTTTTGATAAAATGATCATTTTAACTATGAAACACAAGTTTATATAATATTCACTACCTTTATGATAAAAGTATCAAAATAAACTATGTAACACAAAGTTTTTCTAAAAAAAGGAACTAGAAAATCACTTAATTCACTACTTTGAATAGATATATTCATTCTTTTTGTGATAAAATTATCGTAATAAATTATGTAACACAAATTTATATAAATTTGTAGAATAAAATATTTCAAGTATTCATGTCTTAATACTTAGGGGATTCCAACCTTCAATTTCATCATTTACATAATACTTCATAACACAACCATTGCCAATTGAGTTGCACTCTCTTGGTTCATTATTCCTTTATTAAACAATTAGTAGTATTTGTAGTTTCTAATGAAATTAAAATTATTAATAATAATTTACTATTTATTATTAAGAAAATTATAAATTAATAAACTATTATGAAATAACTAAATAAATAAATAAATAATTTAATTTAATTATTTAATAATTAAAATAGCCAAGGGGGGGAAATCGCATAACCCTAACTGGAAGTGGGGCCCAATTGACTGGTTAGCTTCTTACTATACTTGAAATGAAAATTGGTAGGACAACCTCGATCCCTAAGTAGAAGTTAGTTGGGCCAGGTGAACTTTGTAGTCGTTAGGCCCTGCCCGAGGTCAGGCTTAGGACTTTGGACGAGGTCGGGGTCAGTCTAAATCGTATTTGCAGAAAAAATAAAAAAGGGATTGATCGCCTGACCCCTGACTGGAAGCGGGACCCAATTGTTTGGGATGGACATAGGGTTTGGTCTTTTATATGCTCGTAGAGCTTGAAGGAAGCGCCTTATCTACTATAACATTTGGGATTTCATGGTGATTTTGGCTAGCATAGGGGATTAATTTCAGCATAGACTAGATTAGCCTACGCACATAGAATGGATAAAATGAGGATACCCTTCTGCATAAGCAAGGTGGGAAGCCATTGTGCCATCGTACTAGCTTGCATTGGAAGAATAAATTAATGTGCCACATTAGACATGGGATTTCTCCTCCACTTTTCCTTTGAAAGTTGTTTAAGGGCGTAAGCATTCCAATTGGGGGCATTTTCTTGTTTTTATAGTCGTTTAGGTTGTAATCATTCCAAAAGGGGCCTTCTCTTCTTGTTCAAGTCGTGCAAGGAGTAACACTTCCAAGTGGCAAATTTCTCCTGTTGTTTCAAGTGGATAAATGTGTTGGTGTTGGATCAAGAATTTATATCGATTATAATAAAAAATATTAAGAAAAAATCACTTCAAACTTTATATCAATTGTTTGTAATTTATTCATTAAATGCTTAAATAGCTTATATTGAAATTAGTCACACCAATATTATTTTAATATACAAAGTCTAAAAGGATATTATTTTTAAGTGCATTATTGAATTTGACTATGTGAACTTGATATAGTGAGAAGTTATGTTGGTTTTAAAAAAAATGAACTTAAAAATTGAATGAAAGTGTCATGTAATTCACATAAAGTATCTCACATGGAAGATCAGAATAGTTGAAACAAAAGACCACTTTATTTAAATTGTGTGGCATTTATTCATTAAGTTCTTAAATGGTTTATATTGAAATTAGCTACTCCAATATTATTTTAATATAAAAATTCTAAAATCATATTTTTTTTAAACGCATTATTGAATTTTACTATGCGAATTTGAATGCATTATTTAAAAAAAAATCGAACTTGAAAATTGAATAAAAGTGTCATGCATTTCACATAAAGTATCATCACATGGAAGAGTAGAATTGTGGAAGCAAAAGCCCACTTTCAAGTATCATATTCCATCATATATAAAAGAATAGCCAAAAGAAATAAGCAAGATATCATATCAAAGAGTGCCTCATCACTAGAGCCGCTTCATAACATTCAAAGATATTGATGGTAGCTCGCTCAAGAAGCACATTCCCTATCCACAACATCAATGAGATAAATATCAACAGATGACATTCCAGATCTAGGAGATCAAAAAGTAAAATTTTCATCCCAACAGATCAACACAATTCCGACACTAATAGCCTCAAAATTTTTCGCGCTACACAGCCAGCATCAAAAACTCGTTGAGTTGATTGCATTAGGAGCCAATTCAATAGGTAATATTTTAGGCATGTATAAAAAATATACCAGTGAGGTCAAGGTGAATCCGTAGTAATCAGTTGATAGATAATTAAGTTTTGTAATTATAGTTTTTGTTATGTAAAAGTAAAGATTTGAAAAACATTAAATGTTACAGTCTAGAATGTAATTTTTTTTTTATTATATTCGAATAAAAAAAAACAAACGTTTTGAAGTGAAAAATTATCATCACATGATTACACTGAAGATGTACTAAAATGTGCATATATGTACTAAATAATATAAAACTCAAAAATTAATATGAATGCAATACTTGATATAAAACAAACATTGAAAAATGTTTTTGAAGTATACTATTAGATCCTTCAAAATAAAAAATTACATTCATGAATCATCTCCACCCAATCTCAAGATATTCTCTCAAGTAGATTAAGAACAACTTCTAAACCACATTTATTTATATTTTTCTTGTGAAAATATTCTTTCTTTTGAATCCATGCCAAAATTATGGTGCTAATTGGAATAGAGCCAAGTTATGTGTCATATGCATTTGGTACCTGTTGATAAGGGGAAAAGTTCCCAGTTGCAACAATTTGAGTATTAGCCTGACAAGGGTCCCAGTTAGATCGATTTTTGATGAAGTGGTTGTATACTCTCCAGAACCAAGGCATGGTTTCCTATTTTAATTTAAAACTAAATTGAACTAATGCTTAGAATTAAACTATATTAGGGAAAATATATGACATAATTCAATATTCATAAATAATTACAAAAATATACAAAGTGTTGTATGTGTGAATGGGCTTTCACTTGAAATATACACAAGTAATAAGGGTGAGGGGATAGAAAATTCATTCAAACATAATGTTTAAAAGAAAACATTAAGTATGATTGAATCATTGTGAATATATTTGGGTCTAGCTAACCACACATGAAAAATTTTGGACAACATGCAAGAGCCGTACACAGAGAGAGTTAGAGAGAGAGAGAGAGAGAGAGGAGAGAGAGAGAGAGAGAGAGAATTTTATACTTATTTGCATCCATCATGTTGAAATAAATGATCCGAAAAGATTTTTTTTTTTTCAATAATGAGATCAAATGATAACACTATTGTTGGAATATCATTATTTACTATCAAAATCAAATAAATATAGAACAAATAACATATATGTTGTACTTAAATAATTTTTATAGAAAATAATATACCGTAAACATTTATTATACACAACTGTAATATCCTAATATTCAACATAAATAAACATGTAGATAAGTTAGGAGGATGAGTACCGGAGAAAATAAATTAAATAATTTTTTTTTTCCGTAATCAAACACATAACTCTCAGAACAAATTCAATTCTAAAAATTTTGTCTTCAAAAGCTTAAAGTCAAAATCTGATTATAAATGAAAGTCTTGATTCTAACAATTTTCGACCTTACATCAACATTAATGGGTCATATAAGTAAGAAAAATTAACATAAGATAAGATTTTTCCTTAGCTAAAGATATAAAATCTTCTTATATTTTCTCAACTAAATATTCCTAAAATACAAATCTTATATAACCAAAAAACTTCATTCTTTAGATTGGGTAGGGTGTTTCAATATTCTTTCTAGATTGCAGAAGCAGAGGTTTACTTGAATGACATGTTATTCATAGAATTCTTCTGGATATATGAAACCCATATCGAATTTTTATTTGTAATATGTTGAAGATAAAGTCGTACAAAGTGATCAACATTGAACTGGCAGGTGGGAAACACATTTTCAAGGTACCTTTTCTTGCAATTATATCTTGTTGAGGAATTAGAAATCTTTTTCATTTGTTCAAATGGAAGATTGAAGAAATTTTGAAAACTCTACTCATCCCAAGTAGCAATTTCTTTAATTTTACTTTCATCAGCTCTTATTTGTTCTTCAATTGCTCCCTAATTAACTATTATTGAAGTTTCTTGTCTACGAGGCTTTGGATTAGGCATATCAAACTCATCTCTTACATATAAACCTTTATCCCACACAAACTCACAAAGTTTGATTGCATCATAAATTCATTCTTTGATTTCTTTACAATTTATATCTCTTTGATTTAATGAAGTAAACATAATTATTTTATCTTTATTTGAGTATCTAACAATATTTTTAGGGCTAAGTTGTTTCTCCCAATCAACAATACATCCAAATTTAGTATTAATAATTTGATCATCTATCATTATTGATTCAATTTTTTATATAAGGGATAATAGCTTGATATAAAACTTGTAAATTGTATCCATCTATTTTTAGAAATTCAATCGAAACTTCTTTAAGCTTTTATTTATTTTCAAAGCTCACTGTTTGAAGGAAATTACATTTGTGGCTTTTTCTTGCCTCAGTTTCAATTGTTGTTGTAAGGAGGCATATTCACTTTTGAAAACTAAAATTCGACACTCTTGCGCTATTTTCAAATCTTTTATTTTTGTAGCATGCTGAGTAATCATTTCATTTAACTTGGTTTGCCATGATTTTTCTAATTTTTTTCTACCAAAGCTATGCTCCTACTCCATGTGTTGCAAAGTGATAGAAAATATTTATCTAATTTGAGTAGTATGCTTGTGTCATTCATTGTATAAATTATGATGTATATTTGCAACCGCTTATGAAGTTTTAGTCAAAATAACAAAGCAAAGCCCTACTCTACTGCTCTACGAAATTCAATTCAAAATTTAGAAAATCAATCACAAACATGCAATGAGAAATAATACACATGCACACAATATTTTTTCCAGGGAAAACAATCTACTAAAAACCTCAATGTCTTCTTGCATTAATATGATGAATAGAGATGTATTACAATTTATTTGCTCAACTCAGCACAACATGCAAGTGAATAACCTATGTCTCTGCTCACTCAGAATCTCTAACCCATACTTAGTCAACGTTTTCCTCTTCTTGAGCCCTTATTTCCTTGCATAATTCCTTGAGAAATTAGACCCCTATTGATCTAGGTGGCTCCAGAAACGATCGGAATTCAGAGGTAGGTCAAAAATAAAAGTCATTATATTGAAGTTAAACTAGGGTCATATCTAATATCCTGTTGCAAGCTTTCCAAAGGCACAAACCACACCTCAATCCGATTTCGTATGTGAAAGTTATGGCCAATCAAATCTTTGGCCAAACTAGGCCCAGTGGTAGCCACTAATGAGGAAAAAAATTGCTAATTATCGACGCATGGATTCCAGACACCAGAACGAGTGAATTTGTTGCCTCTTGAATTTGACTAGTGACCCCCAATTTGGCCGATGGGTTTTTTAACTAATTCATTTTATATATATCAAAATATATTAAAAAAATGGGTGGTGGGCCACCAACCCCGCCACACAACAAACAGATGTTATTTATTATATATATATAAAAACCAATGATTCGAGGCCGCAAGTGACCTAGACCTCGCTTGACTAATAAAAAATAGCCACATGAAAAACGGTGAGGCTGGTGGGATTTGAACCCGCTCGGCTTGGTGGGTCAGCTCGCTAAACAGACAACCTCATTACCAAAACAAAGAACCATGTGCCCAATATAATAGCAATCACACCATAAAGGGGGTACCATGTTTTCAAACCCGGGACCTCCCCAAGACACACTTCTCTAATAATATGTTGCCAGCCAACGGGCTATTGGCCCTTGGTTGGAAAACTTCATTGCAGAAACTCATATAAACCTCACAAATCACCCAACTACGGGGAGGAGCAGAGAGTGGAGATTTGGCCAGTGGAACCAAGAGCGAAACTAGGAGGGATGGAACCCTGACGTCGGGTTCGAGGAATGGAACCCTGATGCAGTGGTATCTTTTTTGTGCTAAGAATATTCCTTGGGGGTCTAGAAGTGCCAGTGTCAGAAAGTAGTCAACTTTATAGTCATTTTTTGACGATTTGTCACCAAGAATCAAACTATGCAACCCGTTTCTCAAGAAAACGTCTGAATTTTTAGGCCATCCCCAAAAGTAGAGGTATAAGGTGTCATTTTTTAATTGCTTGTAATTTATTTTTTCTTCCATTTAATGAAAGAAGCCTCCCCACATTGAGGAGGGCCCGGAGACATATCCCACATTGGGTGAACTCCATTATCAATTTTTCTTGTGCCTTTGATCTCATAATTAATTTTTATTTTAGCTTCTTTCATGTGCTTATGCTACTTGGTTCCACGCTTTTTTAAATGCAGTTTTGTATGCATCCTTGAAATAAAACATTTGGATCAAGTTTGGTATCAGAGAAGATATTCTTGATGTGATTTGCATGAGTGAATGCTAACTAGGAACAAGCTCCAAAGAGGAGAAGGAAAAATCAAATCCTTTGATCCCGAAGTGGGGTGTGCAACACGAAGATGGAAAATGGCAGATGAGGATGCACAAGTAGAGGAAGAGTGAAATTATCACAAGATTTTCTTTACCATGGTAGAGAAAGTTGAGAAGTTGTTTGCACAATATGAGAATAAAATCAAGCATGAGAAGAAAGAGCCCGATGATCATGGCTCAGTACACCATGGAGGTGGGGGAGAAGAGCCTCCTCCCTCTCCATCCACTAGTGACAATTCTTCTTCTTCCTCTTCTCATCATTCTAACAGACATCATAGAAATACATATAAGAAGCCATTTTTAAAGCTAGATGTAAAGTTTTATTTACCCACATATAATGGAGAATATAGTGCAGGGAAATTGAACAGTTGGATCAGACGGATCAAGGTCTATTTCCAAATTTAGTATATTGAGAAAGATGAGGCCAAGATCCAATTAGAATCTCTTCGGCTAAGTGTCACCGCTCTCATTTGGTGGGAGAGAAAGCTACAAAACGATAGCAAAAACTTGGGTAATATATTTTCTTCTTGGTATAGTTTAGTTTCTATATTAAGAGATCAGTTTTATCCTTTGGGTTATCGACAAAAGGCTTTAATGGAATACAAATATTTGACACAAGTAAAGGGTAAAAATGTACAAAGCTTCACAGAAGAGTTTATGAAACAAACTTTGAATTTGGATATTCCACTTGATTCGCGAGAAACTGTAACAAAACATAATGGTGCTTTGCATAGTTACATCTCACATTCTTTGTTATTTTTTGAGCCTAATACTATTTATGCAGCTAGTGTGAAGGCCATTCAGCTTGAAATAAGGGGAAATAATGACAAATAAGATAAATCCATTAAATTATCTTTCAAAATTCATAATGGCAAGTTCAAGGGGAAATGGAAGGGAAAGGAAAAGAAGGCAACTAAAACCAAGAAAGAAGAAGGAGCAAAGACATCTTGCACACATTGCAAGAAGGAAGTATATGATGATGAACGTTGTTGGAAGTTTCATCTGGAGTTGAAGCCAAAGATATTTGGCGGAAAAGGAAAGCAAAAGACAGTGGCAACCATACAATAGGACCTTGGATCTGATTCTGATGATGAAATGCACATCGCAACAGTGGGCATACAAGGTAACTTTTCTCTTCATGATAATGAAAATTATGATTCACATGCAAGTAAAATCACTTCAAATGAGTCTCTTGTTAATGAATGAAAGAGCAGTGAATTGTTCCGCATTAGAGTTGTCATGAAACATGCTAAAGTGGAAACATTGTTTGACCCAGACTCACAAGTAAATTTGATTTCATAATCCTTGGTTAAGAAATTAGGGTTGGAGACCAAGACTCATCTAAAACCCTGCCCTCTTGGTTTGGTGTGTGATAAAGCCAAATTACATTTTACCAAACGGTGTAGGGCTAGATTTGTGATTTCATCCAAACTAGTAGATGAGGTTGATCTTGATTTTGTACCCTTCGATATTTGTTGCATTGTATTGGGGAGACCATATTTGTATGACATGAAAGTAGCTTTCTTTCTCCATGAAAAAAAGTACCATCTCACGAAATATGAGGTGGAATACATTGTTAGGCCTCATCATGCCAAGATCAGTGCTAGTCTTGTAAGCACAATTTAAATGAATATATTGGTACATTCTAGAAAAGGGTGCATGCGCATGGTTGTGAGAGAAAAATGTGCAGAGGCATCTGAAGATTTCCAAGGTTGTGATCCCACTCATAAAAATAATTGTATGAAATTGTTTCGAACTATAATGAGATTTTTCAAGAACCAAGTGGGTTGACTCCAAAGTGTGAAATCCACCATGAGATCCATTTGTAGCAGGATTCTCCTTTACCAAATATTGCTATGTACATCTTTCCAACCATTGATATGGAGGAGATAAAGAAGCGGGTGCAGGAATTGCTGAACGAAGGGGTCATAAGGCCAAGTTTTTATCCATGCAGTTCACCTATTGTGTTGGTGCTAAAGAAGGATGGAACATGGAGAATGTGTGTGGACAACAGAGCACTCAACAAAATAATATTAGAGGAAATTTTAGCCTAAAAGTGGCCTCCTAAGGAAAAATCATAAGATAATAGTTAAAATAATAAAATAAGAGTTGTGAATTTTGGAGGGAAAACAATAAAACTACTTTTTAAACTATATTTTTGGCTTATATCCTTATAGGCTTACTCAAATTTCAAGTGTAGACACTTGTTGGATGTGGAATTGAATTTTGCATCCAAAAAGTACCCATTATGTAGACTTCTGAGAATACCCACATTGATAAAAAAAAATGAAGATACATTAAAAAAGCGTGTTGAACATGATTTTTTAATGTATCTTCAATTTTTATCCATGTGGGTCCTCACAGAAGTATGCATAATGTGTACTCATTGGATGCAAAATTTAATTCTGCATCCAATGAGTGTCTACACTTGAAATTTGAGTAAACCTATAAGGAGATATGCCAAAAATACACTTAAAAAAGTTGTTTTGCTTCTTTTCCCTCCAAAATATTTACATGTACCTCTTTTTAAATTTAAAGGATTCTGAATGGTTTACATATTATGACATGTAAATTACATGAAAATTTCATGGGAAATTTTAGGCTAAAATTCCCTCTAATGGGTGAATAATCGATACCCTCTCCCTCGTGTTGATGATTCATTATATTAATTGAAAAAGGTCATCTATTTCACAAAACTAGACTTGTGCAGTGGCTACCATCATGTCAAGATTGCATAACAAGATGTATGGAAGACTACATTCAAGATAAAATAGGGGTTTTTTGTGATGAGCTCCATCATTTGGTATAATTGGAGGGGTTAATTGTCACATTTTAAGCCTTATTAAGTCTCTCTTTCTCACATTTAATTATATTATGGTCTTATGTTGCTAATGTAGATGGTGATTAAGTCTTGTCATACTTTGAATGCCTAATATGGGTTAAATGAAGGATAAACACGAAGATATTGCAATTTTTATGAAGATTTTGCAATTAAATCTCAGAATAGACATTAAGGAGAAATTCTAGGAGAATTTTCCACCTCCTTAACTACCAAAGGCATCCAAGGGATCTTGGAGATTCCCTCCAATAGCTCGAAATCAAAAGCAACCAAGCAAGTGGGAGATAAAGTGTACCAAAGCTCCACTTCTCTTGCAGTCAGAGAGGACACATCACCTACTTTTTAGGGAGTTGTTGGTAGCTACCCTCTAGGTTAAATAGGGTTGAGCAAGATCTCATTAGAATTCAAAATTTGAAGGAATCTAATAGACTCTTAGCTCTTATAATAGGTTTTTAAGACTTTCGTGATTATGTAATGAGACTATTTTCTGCAATAAGATGAGTATTCAGATTTTCCTTCATTGATTTAGTTTCAGAGGGCTAGGCTTGTGGGTTAGGGCCCAATCCATTGGCCTTAGTCTCTCTTTTTTATTCATGCTTATTTTTATGCCATTGTAGCTATTTTGCTTTATGAGCTTTAGCTAGTTTTCTTAGATTTCAATTCACTATTTTTTAGTTTTCTTCCATTTGTATTTTCTATAGTTAAGCTTGCATAAATGTTGGTAGAATAGCTTATAAACTTATAAAGTTGTGTGTCAAGCTTCCCTCTCTCATCTCTTTCATTGGAACTTGAGGAGGGTAGTTCTTCACCATAGATCCAAATTTTCTCTTTAGTTTATGCTTTATTGGAAAGAATAGTTAGGTTTTTGTAGTGTCATGAACATGTCTAGACTACTGAGTTAGATTTATGTTTGAATTCTTAAGTAGGTTTGTTTTCCAAATTCAACTCATCTTTTCCATTTCCTTCATCATATATTGCCAATTTTTGTTGCATGAACATGTAGTTTTCTTGCAGGTTCAAGTAGCAAAACAAAGGATGACTTTACCAGCACCCTTAGCTTCATTTCTCACCCATCATAAATATTCTTTTCATCAAATCGCCTTCAACCCTGTTTTTGAGATTTTCACCTTCACACTATGAGAAACCCTAGAAGTACAAGATGGGCTTCTGAAGAGGTTCTGAGCTTGGAAAATGGTTTGGCCACCTTCCATTCATCCAAGTACACCTTCATTCCACCTCCCCTACACTTTTCTTCACCATTTTTTGGCTCAGATTTCCCTCAGACTGTTTCTTGTAGCAATTCAGGACTTTCCTGTAGAACTACAGGAAACATGTAGCGGAACCTGTAGCACTACAAGAAACCTGTAGCAACACATGTAAGAGCACTAGTGGGCCTCTCCTTAAGGCCATAAACCATCATAAAGCTCATTTATACCTTCCAAAACCATCAAGACACCTTCAGTCCTGCATACATGAGTTCAAAACCTTCCTAAGCCACCTTAGTGCCTTCTCCTCCTTGCTGCAAAACAATGCTTTTACAAGCATAATTAGGTCATGATTAGATGCATGATTAAAATCATGATAGTGAGATCATGAAGTAGACAGAATGTGATTATCCATTTTTCCCAACAATGTGTGAGTAGATCAACCTTATTTCTACAATTTTAATCCAGTCATTTACTTCATGAAGATGCCTAGTTTTCTTTTATTTCTTGCCATAGATTAATTTGCAGATTTATTTCCTTGCAGAATAGTTAGATGTATTTTCTTGCTTCAAAAATTCATTTGATGGTTAATAGAGTAATGTTTTATAGTCACGTGTAGTTCCAGGTTTAAATAAGAAGTGTGACAGACTTCACACAGAAACCCTAGAAATAGCACCGTTTCGTAGGACTCAGAAGAGGATGACATGAATAGATTGCATATGTTGTGTATATAGCACTGTTACCTCCAATTTTTTATGAATGCTAGGTTGATAAAGTAAAGTAGAGTAGCCTATGGGGGTTGCAACATTCTTGGTGTAATACCAAGGCTCACCACTTTTTGGCGTCATTGTCGGGGAGGTGTCTAGTATATGCTGTGATTCTGTTTTAGCATTATTTTCTGCTTTACTTTGACATTTTGTTTCAAAATTATTGAAAAAATAAAAAAAAAATATGATTTTCATGCCTTGTAAGAGTAGGGATACTCAAGGAACTTTTTTACCAAAATCCCCCATGTCCCAACATAGTCACCCTTCACTCTTCTTTAGTGACTGTGAGGTTGAACACACCATAGGTGAGACTTTTGAAAATTCTGAAGAACCTATTAGAGAAGAAGAAGAAATTGTTTCACCAAGGGGACCTGCTTCACAAGGAGTCTTTCCCATTAGAGAGACATATGGGGAAACTAATATGAATAACATCAACCCTTAGCCTACCACATTTCCATGGACTTACCCCTGAGGACCCTAACACATTCATATTTGAATTTTTTGTTGCCTGTAGGACCTATGACTATACCTCAGATGATCAAAAGTTGAAGCTATTCCCATCTACCCTTAAGGATGCAACCTTGCGTTGGTTCATGGGTCTACCTGGGAACAACATCACTAACTGGGCACATATACAAGAGGCCTTTAACAACAAGTAAAAGGACTACTATAGGTCCAAGGAAACTAAAGAGGAAATATTCAGGATGAATCCAAGGCCCGATGAATCCTTAGAGGACTATGAAGAGAGGTTCAAGTTAAATTATGAAATAGCCAACTACACCCTTGATCCTGGATTACTTAAACTAGTACTTCTCTAAGAGATTAGGGAGGAGGTGATATAAACCCTTAATATTTTATCAGGAGGAGATATCTACAGCTGCCTTATGAGACAATCAAAACTATTTTCAAGAACCATTATAGGGTAGCTAGGAAGAAAGGCAGAGCTAGCCAAAGTATTACCAATACCCCTTCCTCTTCCACCTCCTTCAAGCATGAGATTGGAAATATGTTGGAGGAATTCAAGAGTGAGATGCTGCACACCTTTTCTTTTCAAATGGAAACAGTGTAGATCAAGAGGAAGCAAGATGAAGTAGAAAGATCCTTGGTTATATTCTACCCTAGATGTACTAAAAGACACCCTCATTATGAATGTCCATTAAATGTCATAGAGTTTTTTCTTATTCTGTGAGGATAATCATGACATAGAGATGTATCCCTCCTTACATGGGCTCAAATTTGTATATCAAGGTGGGGAAGTGGGATCGAAGAAACTCTGTTTCATCAACCAAAGAAGGCCTCAAGGCCCTCGATCATATCAGCAGGGTATGCAAGGTGCACCTTACTCCAATTATCACAACAATCAGAATGCACCTATTCAATCTTGATACACCCCCACTCCTATATCATGGCCTACTCCTCCTACTTGGCATTACAACCCTCCATATCATCCTCAACTAGTGAACCAAAAATTTCAGCAGTATGTTCCTCAACAACCTCAGTGGAAAAATGCATCACAAGGATGGAGGCCTCAACATAATCAACCACCTTCTCTAATTCCTCCACACCAACCTCAACCTCAGATTACTCATTCTGATCCACCCAAGCTGCCTAAAATTCCTACACAGTCCAATCCAAACCCGAAAAACATACAGGAACAACACGTTTACAGTGGAGATACATCCTATCCAACTTATGTTGTGGAGATATAGGAGATTAATCTCAGGTTGTGAAGAGTAATCTGAGACAACCATCCTCCATCTCCAGCTATAAAGGTTTAGGAGGAAAAGGAAGAAAGTAACACTCATATCCAAGAACCTCCTTTTCCTGAGCAGTTGATCCACTCTAGTTAGCACACCCCAAATCAGACTGAACTTCTGGGAGAACTGAAAAATTTGTGTGTAAAAATTCCCTTCTCTAGGAAATTAAGGATGTCCCTATTTACAATAGGCCCCTCAAGGAAAAGTGCTTCATGAAACCTAGGAGAAAGAAGAAATATACCCCCACCATCAATGTAGGACATATGTCTGACTTAATGTTGGGAAGGGTGTTATTCCCAAAGTACTTGGACCCTAGAAGCCCAGTTGTAGATGTGCACATAGATGGTGTCATAGCCCCAATACTCTAATTGATCTCGGGGTTGCCATCAATGTAATGACTAGGGAAACTATGCTTAAACTCAACCTCCAAGGGACTTTGAGGAAAACCACAATAGTTCTGCAACTTGTAGATTGGTCCATAGTAACTCCAGAATGAATTGTTGAGGATGTTATGGTTTTAATTAACTCTTGGGAGTATCCTATAGATTTCCCAGTTCTCCACCCAAAAACCAAGTTTAATGGGTATCCTCTCATTTTAGGGAGACCTTGGTTAGCCAGTATCGATGCTTAAATTAGTTGTCGGGCCAGAAACATGATTATTAAGAATGGGCTCTTATCTAAATAGATGGTATTATATCATCCAACCCAACCTGCCATTGACCATGATATACCTTTATGGTTGGAGGATGAAGAATAAGATGAAGTATACAATATTATACCCTACCCCATATGTACCATAGATCTTGTTCTTATAGGGGGGCATCTTGATGAATATGAATTCATTGAAAAAATCATTCAAAACCAGTCCCCCATTGACATTCCACTTGTAAAACTAGTAAAATAATATGAAATCAACCCTTGGATGGAATTGCACTCAGTTGATTCAGCCTCTGAAACCACCAAGGCTGTGGAATTTGGCCCATCCAAACCTCTGAAATTTAATTCAAAACTCTGAGATAGAGAAGAGGAGCAGCTATGCTAGCTTCTGAAAGAAAACCTAGATGCATTTTCTTGGGACTACAAGGACATGAAAGGGATGCATCCCTCGGTGTGCACACATCATATTTACTTTAAATAAGGATGCAAGCATGTGCGCCAACCACAAAGAGGTATGAACCTGCCTCTAAGAGAAATAGTGAAGGAAGAACTGCAAAAATTGTTGGATGTAGGTTTCATTTATCCTATATCAGACAGTGAGTGGGTATCTCCTCTTGTCCTAGTCCCGAAGAAGAATGGAAAATGGTGAATCTGTGTTGATTATCTAGAACTCAACAAAGCCACCAAGAAGGACCACCTCCATTTTCCCTTTATAGACCAAGTATTGGATGGCCTTGCAGGAAAGAAGTTATTTTCTTTCTTAGATGGGTTCAGTGGGTATAACCAGATCAAAATTAGCCTTGAAGACCATGAAAATACTAATTTCACATTTCCTTGGGGTACCTTCGCTTACAAAGTCCTACCCTTTGGGTTGTGAAATGCCCCAGCTACCTTCCAAAGAGCTTTCTTAAGCATTTTCTCTGAGCTAGTCCATGACTCAGTTAAAATCTACATGGATGATTTCACACCTTATGGGGATGACTTCCAAGAAGCTCTCTCCTTGGGAAAAGTTTTGAGAAGTTGCATTGATATGCATCTCTCCCTATGCCCAGAAAAGTGTGAATTATTGAAAAGAGCAGGAGTAGTATTGAGCCACTCAATCTCCTAAGCAAGAATACAGGTGGATTCGAACAAAATCACCATCATGAAAAGGGTACCTACTCCTCAAAATCAAAGTGATGTCATGAGTTTTTTAGGTTTAGCTAACTACTATATAAATTTTATCAAAGATTTCAGCAAGTTGGCTTCGCCACTATTTGGTTTGTTTTCCAAAGACTCCAAGTTTACCTGGTCTAGTCTCTGTCAAGAAGATTTTGAGATCATTAAGGGAAAGTTAACTACTGCCCCCATTCTTCGAGGTCCAAATTGGGCTTTGCCGTTCCACATCCACACATATGCATCAGACAAAGCTGTGGGGGCAACCTTAGGGAAATTAAAAGAACAATTACCTTATGCAATCTATTTAATTAGTAAGAACTTGTCCAAGACTGAACTCAATTATACTATCACAAAGAAGGAAATGTTATTCATTATCCATGTTTTAAACAAATTTAGACATTATATCACTGGTTATCAGACCTTTGTACACACTGACCATATAGCCAGAAAATATTTAATGAATAAACCTGATTTTAATGCTAGAATAATTAGATGGTTGTTATTATTACAACAGTTTGACCCAACCATTGTTGATAAACCTAGAAAGGAGAATGTTGTTGCAGATTTTTTATCCAAGTTAGCTCTACCTATAGATGAAGAAGGAATGGTGGATGACCAACTCCCGGATGAACACTTCTTTGATATCTCAACTCTCTCTCCATGGTTTGATGACATATATAACTACTTGGTTGCTGAAAAGTTCCCTCTAAACCTCTCATGCAAGGAGAAGAGCAAGATCGTCAGAAAAAACACCCCTTCCACCTGGGTCGAGGGAAATATCTTCAAGCTGGGCCATGAGAAAATTCTCTGGATATGTGTGAGGGAGGAATAATTTTTTGACATCCTCTCTACATGTCATGATAGCCCTTGTGGAGGCCACTTTGCTGAAAAAAAGTGCAACCTTCAAAGCTTTTCAGGCAGGTTAATATTGGCCTACCCTTCACTAGGATGCCAGAAGATACACTAGTGGGTAGGTGAAGAAATTAATCCAATTTTTTAACCTGGATTAATTAGATAAATTTTTAGGTTATAATCTAGATTAGGACAATCTCTCCTTCAAAGGAAAATATGAAGGGTTTTCAAATTTAAATGCACCCTCAATTGATGAAAATAAGCCTTGATTTTGAAATAATTAGGATATATAAGGTGAAAATGTTATAATTTCATGTTTGAAAGCATTATAAAGTTATCCAAAGTTTTCTGCCTTATTATATAGTCAAGAAACGACAAAGCCTTTTATCATCTAGCAGTTAACCGTTGAGCTGATCCAACCCACAATGCACTTCTCACCCTAAATCAACGACTTGTAATATTTTTCGTCCCCCCCTAACCTTCCTGCCTTTATCGGTGTAGGGGGGGTCCAAAAAGTTGTTTTGCCCCCTCCAGCCCCACACTATGTATCAACTCCACACTCTTTCGCACCCCCACCTCTCAATATTGTATACCACCCACCCCCCCTCCAAAAAATACCTAATCACTCTCCTTTCCTGCCTACCATTCCTCGTGCCCACATCACCAATCCTTTAGTGACACTTGTCCTGTTAATCCTCCTATTTGTTATGCATTTAATTCCATCCTGAATTACCGTTAAAAATTCCCAACGGTCCCGCGCGTCCAATGAATTTATCCTTAACAATAAAAGCCCGTCACCCTCACCCGTTACACCGTTTTGTTGTATCTAATCCTACTAAAATATCCCTTGCAATTTCTCCATTTCACTTCATGAAATTAGATTTTCCTAATGCTGAAAAGAATTCTAGGGAGTCATTGCCTGAGCAACACCATCATCACCAACCTTGATAGTCAACCATTTCTCGAGTAAACTATACCATTGTTTAGCCTTTTCCACTTTTTAAATTTTGTGAAAATGGATCCAAAGGGTAAGAACAATGGAAATTTCGACAATCCCATAATTCCCCCACTCATTGATCTTGATCACATTCATTTGGCTAATTGATATTACAAAATTTCATAGCCAAAGTGTGAAATCAATCTATTCGAATTACATAATTGGCTCAAAGACAATTTCCATGACTAGAGCGATGATATTGGGCTCTGGGAATATAATCTACCTCTGTACATATTTCCCAGACTCATTATTTCCCTAAATTCGTCCTCAAATTACAAGCTAGATATTTACTAATTCAAAGAGCCATTGTAGCCCACAGTGGTGAAATTATATTTACAATTACCCCTCAAACAATTGACCAAATGTAGCAGAACCCGCAGAAGGACTCTGCCACTCCTTTCTCAGTCAAAGCCTTAAATGAATTATATCATAAGCTAACCTTTTCCCAAAGATCCAAGATTTTTGAAATCTTCCTACCTGAAGATGCCCAGCTAGAAAAGAAGAATCCACCATATCCTTCATGTATTTTTCCAAAAAAGGCTAAGAAAATAATTTCACTGCTCTCATGTTTAATATGATACTATTAATATGAATGGGTAGATGAACCTATTCTTGGTTTTCTGTACATTTTCTGTACTGAAGAAAATCCCTCAATAATTTTCAACTTTAGCCAGTTTCTTGCTGACAACATTCATGAATAATTCCTTAAGTTTCAAACTGAAGGAATGTTCAAATATGCCTCCATTTTAGTTTATATGTTTATATTTATCAAGCAGACAACTTACCATTTGTAGTACAAAATCTGAATGAACAGGAAAATCCACACTCAGTTATTTTTTTGACTTCCCTAGTGAGAAGGAATTAAGAGGAATATGGCTTCAAAGATTTCATTGACTAGTTTATCCATCCAACTACATGTTTTTTGAGCAGTGATACACAATCTAAGGTCAGTGTTGAAATTTAGAAGATTTTACACCTTATTAAATAGGTCAAAATAGGGGACTGGTACTTGTACCAGAATTATATTGAAATAAGAGTATATGGGTGTGATATTCCACCTTACAGGCTGCTTAGATATGTCCCAATGAAATTTTTTTCATTGGAGTAGATCAGGAAAATGATAAACTCAGATGAAGTCCGTTTTGTATCGACCAAGAAGAAATCACAATTCAGGATGAAGATTCAGATAAGACCGTTTATTTGCAACAATATGACATTAGGTGAGGAGGAAAATACCCTCCTAAAGCATATGAAGTTCCCATTGAGTTTCACTTGGTCATATGACCCATTTGGTATGATTTCCAAACTAAGAGTGGAACAAAAAAAACCTCCATATGTTCACACTCAAAGGCTTGAAATTGAAAAGTACATGAACCAAGATGAATGGGAAGAAAATACTTTAAAAGAAGCAGAGGAGCATCTTCTGTCTACAACAGCTTCATAGAATCCCACACCTTAGGAAAAAGTTGAGAAGAGGCCAAGGGAATAAGACACTCCTTCAGTTATAGAGCTTTTAGCCAAAGAATTCAAGATTTACAGAAAGAAAGAAAAGACAAATCCTAAAATAGAATTTGTAAAAGAGGTGGAAGAGAAAACTACTATAATGTTGAAGGGTCCACACTCCTCAAAAATTTAGATAAAATATTTACAGTATCTCCAACATCTTCGGTTTCACAAGGTAATCCAACCATAGCTCAAACATCAGGATTGATTCAGGGACAAATAGAGACAAGTATCTTTGATAAATATAAGGAGATAAGGTAGAAAAATGAGTTTCTAAAAGTCAACACTTATGCTCAGTTCTAGAAACAAACTACCACGACCTAGCATAGGCTCTTATCATTCTTCGACACCGAGAAAGGAAGAATGCAGATGGAATTCTTGCAGGCACATGTCCCCCATCATAAATCAATAGCTGATTACAAGAAAACTACATTTAATTTTGGTGGAAAAGATATCCATCCTATTGATCAGATGGATATGCACAAGAAGATAGGGGCAATGATATGTTCTACATTGACAAACACTGCAATGAATGCATCCAAATTGCAAGTATCCCTCACCGATATCTAGTCCCAATTGAAGATTGAAAATATTTCTTCTTTAGAAAATGATAATAAGATAAAATCCTTGGAAGAATTGGTCATAAAAATTAGATATGACCCAAGTAATGTTAAGGCAGTAGAAGAAATAATTAAAAATAAGAATGATGACATAGAAGCACTCAGAAAACAATTGAAATTTTCAACAATTGAGGATCCACAAATTAAATAAATGGGGGAGACAGAAAGCCAAAAAGAATATATGCCCAGGTTAATTATGGAACAAAATATACAGATAAGGGACATGGAAGTAGAGATGGACAAGCTAGTCAAGGAAAAGGAATAGAATGCACAGCTAGTTGTAGTCCCACTTGATGCAGTACCCCTTGCAGTGATAGCACAAACCAGAATGGCTACATCAACAATAGAAGGGGATTCTACATCAACAAAACCTATAGAAAAAACTTTAGATGCCTTTGGTAAATTGGTAAAAGTTATGGAAAACATGTCTATACAAGGAGAGGAAATCAAGAGGTTACAAGAACAGGTAAAACCCCTACAAGAACAAAAATCTAGGATTGAGACCTCTCATCAGGCTGAGGTACATAAATCCCATAGATTTACTCAAAGGTTACAACATTTTGGGAAGGAAGCTACCATGGCTCAACACTTAGCCCAAGCTAAGGAAAATATATGGATAGATTTCAACAAATCTATGACTGAAATCTAGCTATCCATACAAATTATCTTTGAATAGAATGAGCTAATTAAGAATCCAGAGAAACCATTGAACAAATTAGAGAAAAGCTAGAAGAAAAACCAACTGATGCCACAAATCTCATCAAATTTCTCAACTCCAAAAACAAATATGAGTTAGAAGAATTGGGGATTGAAGACAGGACTGAGAATATATTAGAAGTTTAGAAAGTACTAACTAAGAGAAATCTCATGTTTCAATTGGAGGAAAAATTTCAAGTCTTTGAGATTGGTGTCTAGAGATTCTTCAAAAAATTTGAGGTGGTCAATAAAAAAGTACTTCGATTTTTATTAGTGTTGAATCACAAATTAATTACTTTTCTTGATTGCAAATTAATTACTTTTCTTGATTACAACCATTATTTATTGGTCGTTGCCAAAGACAGTTCCAAATTTGCAGGGATATAGGGGAGTATCACAAGGAGAGCCTTCCTAGAGACACTGGAATTTTATTTAAACATCCATCATGAGATCAAACACATATTTATCACTAAGCCCACTTTTTCCAAATATGCAAAAGTAGATGAAATTTATATAAAGTTACTCAAGTTTTCCATCCCAAGTGAAGACAGGTGGAACAAATTGTGCGAGTTACTTGATTGAAATATGGGTTCTATTTTCAAGAGTAAGAAAAACAATGCAAAAAATTGTTGAACCCTTAGTTAAACTGAGAGGGGGGGGGGGGTGAATCAGTTTAACACATTCATGGATTTTTGAAACTTTTCATTAAAACTTATTTACCCTTCATTTCATGTCCAACTTAATATGTGACTAATCTTATAATGTGAGAAACAAGTATTAATATAATATAACAGTAGAATTTAATATGAGAGCAAAAGGTATTAAGCAGATGATATAAATCAGATCAACACATAAACATCATGCATAGAGACACCAGATATAAGTGGAAACCCATAAAGGGAGAAAAACACATCTTATTATTGTTGTGATGCAAAGGCAAGCTCCAACTCCCTCTCACCACTGTTTTTCTGCAGGCACCAACCTACAGGAGGCTCCAACCTCAATTCTACAAGCTACAACTTGCAAGGAAGTTCCAACTCCCTTCAATTTTCTGCAGGCACCAACCTACAAAAGGCTCCAACCTCAGTCAGCTACAACTGATAGCTATCAAGCTTCAACTTGATAGGGAAGCTCCAACTTCCTCAATTTATCACAAGAAGTGTTTGCTGATTTACCTCAGACATCAGCTCTGTTCTGTAGCATTTCTTTCTGCTCCTCTCTTCCTTCTCTTCTCTGCCTCAATCTTCTATATTTTTCATTCTCTATTTACTCTCTCTCTCTCTCTATTTACTTATGCATATCAAATTATATATATAGAGTTACTCACATGACTGTTTGTATTCCACAAGGAATTTTGAGTGACCAGCCATGACTCTTTGACTTCTGCCTTCTCAATTCTTTGTCCAACTTATTAAAAAATATAAAAATATGTACAAATTACAGTGGGAGTTTTTATTTTCCTTAGGATACTTGCCTTTGCATCACAAACAATATAAAAAAATATATTTACATTTTCAGTTACACATTTCAATTCCACTCAGCGCCTTTTCTGGACTTTGGCTTTACTAGATTTGTCTTTTCTGCTGCTGTTGAGTGACTGTTCTGTATATTTTGGTTCACCTCTACGTCTATTCATCTGTTCACTGTAATTTTGTGCACCTTCTGCACATATAACTACTTTTTAATATAACAACTAATTTTAAATTTGCGCAAACTCTCAAGTTTCTAATCTCTTGGGCTGGCACTTTAATCAACTGTGGAGGCTTCTTATACTCATGATTATAAGACCCATAAAATGCATAATATGCTCTTGTAATAAACCCAATCAATGTTTTAATACAATTTCGAAGCAATATTACAACTCACTATATTAAATATCAGCGTAGTATAATATATCAGCATATATATATGTTTCCCACCAAATGTGAATACCCAATGTATTTACTTTAACATATGCCCATCTTCGAGTAAAACATTAAAAAACTATTAATAAACCATGGATTTTGTTTAGCGCCCAACGTAAGCATGGTCACAGTTTTTATAACCTTTATATCATCAAACTGTACTATGTTCCCCACTTAAATATATCACTTGATAACGCTCACATCCACAGTCTCGTTTAACTCTCACTATACCCCGTTCTCCTCTATGTGGTCTTCCTCAACTTCTTTTTGATTTCACACAAACAGTCATACGCATGCATTTTATAATTTATCCTCTTCCATATTATGACTATGGAAACCCTTAAATATGTTCAGTCGCCGTCTTATAATAAGGTTTCCGCCCTTATTTAATAACCGATATTTTTGATAAATTACTATAGGCCTCAGCCCCACCATACAATCGACGGAATCAATCAAATACACACGCCCGTACCTTAAGTTAACCTTCGTGCATCTTCCCAATATGATCACCGTCCGATGGCTTCCCTCCAGATCGACGGCTTGTATCGATATCGCATGGGGTCCTCAATCGAGAGTTAATGTGTGATGTCGCGCAGTGAGAGTGGTTTTGCCAACTTGCTCTGGGACACGCGTCGTCCATCTTGTGGAATCCCTCCCAACTCCTCAAATACCGCCCACCGTGTAAAGGTGGTGCGATGAAAACCATAAACCGCCGTCACTATTCATTTGGTCATGGTTCCGCCCTTTTACCTTGGGGTTCCGCACCATTCAACTCCAGGCTTACAGCTGAGCGCTCCTCCACAGGTTTGACCAATCCACAATGCACCGTTCACACAGTGTCACGGTTCTCTTCGTGCATTCAATCCACAATTCGGAACGAAGATAAACACCTTACTCTATAATACATAGGGTTATCACGTGTTGGTTCATCGTCTACCAGTCGAGATACACAGTCGACCGTATTAACATCGGTTCCGCTAAAACTTTCTAACAGCCAGATCTTCAATCGATTGGCCCTTCTTCTCTATGTTATAGTTCTATGCAGTTCTCTACGCAGGTCTGTGCAGGTCTCTGTAACCATTAATTCCTCCAATTTATATGTTGAATCTTTGATTTCGAACCCTTGCCAAAGGGTTTATTCAAGAACAGTTTATAACCCTTGATCGACTCACCTATGTGATCTGTGAATAGGTAATTGCACACCACAACACCTGCTAAAGAGCCATACAGTTTCTCACTAAAATCAAAGCTCCTTCTCATAGGATTTAGGTCAACATTATCCATGTCATACTGAAACAAATCCTTTTAGATACACAGCTGAAATTTCTTGTCTATTCTATTGTCATTTGTCTCCTGCTGCCTTTGTTCCTTCTATGTTGCCTCTGCTTCCTCTCTGCTGCCTCTGTTCTCTGCTACTTTGCTTTTCTCTTTTCCTAGTTACTATTTCAGATGCTCCTCCTTTGTCAATTCCTCTGCCATTGATGACAACATTTCCTACAGTCTCCCCCTTTGGCATTGATGGCAATACTCTTCCTCTGTTTGCCTTATAGAAGCCCCTTTTTTCTTTTCCTCCCCCTTTGACATCAATGGCAAAGGGTTGCTCATTTCCTAGTTTGCTTTCTGCATTTCCTCTTTGTACCCTGCTGCTCCAAACTTTGGATTAAATCTAAAATTCTGACCCTGTAGCCTTTTCTTTAACTCTTTTATGTTGGGTGTATTCTTTCCATAATCCTTTGACCCTGAGGACCTGTTTCATGCTTTCCTTGTTGGCTGATCTCCCCCTGGAATGATATTTTTGTTTCTTTTCTCCCCCTGAAACTGTGCTTTCTATTTATATCAAAGAGTAGCATCTACAGATACTACCCCTAGTCTATCTCTCAAATATTCAAATGGTTCTCTAGCAAGAGGTTTGGTAAATATATCAGCTGTTTGTTCTTTTGTTGGTACATATTCCAGCCTTACTATCTTTTGAGCCACTTGTTCTAGGAGAAAATGATACTTGAGTGGGATATGCTTAGTTTTTTAGTGAAGCATAAGATTTTTAGATATACTTATAGCACTTGTATTATCACATTTGATTGAGATAGGTTCATCAATGCTTACCTTCATGTCTTGGAGGGTTTGCTTCATCCACATGACTTGTGTACATCATGCTGCTGCTGCTATATATTCTGCTTCTGCTGTAGACAGAGAGATAGATGTTTGTTTCTTGTTTAACCATACCACCAGACTTTCTCCTAGACATAATGCACCTCCACTTGTACTTTTCCTATCATCCAAACAGCTGGCCCAATCTGCATCTGTGTATGCTGTCAAAGTGAATTTTTTGCCTTTAAGATACCAAAGCCCATATAGTGTTGTTCCTTGTAGATATCTGAATATTCTTTTTATTGCAAGAAGGTGATTTCGTTTAGGTGTTGCTTGATATCTAGAACTAGTCCTACTGCTAGCATGACGTCTGGTCTTGATGCTGTCAGATACAGAAGACTTCCTATCATGGATCCGTAAAGTTTTTGATCTATATCAGCAGATCCATCATCAACACACAGCTTACATCCTGTGATCATGGGATTTGACACAGGTTTGCAGTCCTCCATTTTGAACTTTTTCAACATTTCTTTTAAGTATTTTTCTTGTGAGATGAATGTACCTGTGTTCTTTTGCTGAATTTGAAGTCCTAAGTAGAAACTGAGCTCTCCAATGATAGACATCTCATACTCTGTTTTCATCTCATCAGCAAATCCTTTTGCTAGTTCTTCTCCATTGCTTCCAAACATAATGTCATCAACATATACTACAACAATCAGGAGTTAATTTTCATGGGCTTTTATGTACAGATTATTGTCTACTCCACCTCTCTTAAAGCCTTGTTTTTGCAAATATTTATCCAGTCTTGAGTACCAAGCATGAGGAGCTTGTTTTAGTCCATATAGAGCCTTCTTCAGTCTGCACACATAGTCTTCTTGGTCTGTTAAAGAGAAACCTTCTGGTTGTTCCATGTAGAATTCTTCTTCTAGATCTCCATTCAGAAATGCAGATTTCACATCCATTTGGTATACCTTGAAGTCTTGGTAGCATGCAAAGGCCAGAAACATTCTGATGACTTCCATTCTGGATACAGGAGAAAATGTTTCATCATAATCAAGTCCTTCAATTTGTGAATATCCTTTGCAAACTAGTATGGCTTTATTCTTGATTACCTGTCCTTGCTCATTCATTTTATTCTTGAATACCCATTTTGAGCCAATGATATTTTTCCCAATTGGTCTAGGAACTAGTTCCTAGGTATTGTTCTTCTCAATTTGGTCCAATTCTTCATTCATTGCCTTTACCCAATACTTGTCCTTGTTGGCTTCTTCAAATCTCTTTAGCTCTATCTGTGATAACATGGCTATGTATACCTCTTCTGTTTGTTTTATTAGATACCTTCTTGTCTGGACCCCTGCTTTCTTGTCTCCTATGATCTGATCTTCAGGATGATTCTGCTGAGTGTATTTTGAGGGGGTTTTTGAGCTCAGCTCTGCATCTTCTGTTGTCTTGCTTGTTTCATCATCATTCTGGTTTTCTTCTTCATGGTTGTCTGATGGACTGCAACAGTCTGTATCTCTTGTATTTTTTGGAAGTTCTTCATCAAATCTCAAATCAATACTTTCAACTATTTTTTGAAGAGTCTTGTTTTAGCACCTGTACCCTTTACTTTTGGAAGCATATCCTAGAAAAATCCCTTCATCTTCTCTTGCATCAAATTTCCCAAGATTTTCATCATTATTCTTTATGTAACACTTGCTTCCAAAGATTCTAAAATGTTTAATTGAAGCTGGTTTCCCATGCCATAGTTCATATAGAGTCTTATCACTACTTGGTTTTAAGTTGGCTTTATTAAGGATATGCACCACTGTGTGTACTACTTCTGCCTAGAAGGTTTGAGGAATATTACTCTCTTGCATCATGGTTATGGCAATTTGTTGAACAGATATGTTTTTTCTCTCTGCTACTCCATTCTGCTGAGGTGTCCCTGCAATAGTAAATTGTTGTTTTATGCCATATTCATTGCATAGATCTGCAAAGTCATAATCTGTGAATTCACCTCCTCTGTCTGATCTGATGCATTTTAGCTTGCATCCTGTCTGATTTTCTGCTAATGCTTTGAATATTTTGAATTTGTCCAGAGCTTCCGATTTATTCTTGAGAAATGCAACCCATGTCATTATGGAGAAATCATCTATTATCAGCATGAAGTAGGATTCTCCACTTGGTGTTTTAGTTCTTGCAGGTCCACACAAATCCATGTGCACAAGCTGGAGTGGTCTTCTTGTTGATAACTCATCTTTGGCCTTGAAGGATGTGCGAGTCTGTTTGCCTAATTGACATGTTTTACATATGGTATTAGAAGGCCTCTTTATTTCTGGCATGTCTCTGACAACTTTCTTCTTGCTTAGTCTGATGATGTGATCGAAGCTGAGATGTCCGAATCTTTTATGCCATAACCATGACTCCTCAAGTTTGCTAAGATGACATGCTTCATATTCCTCTTTCACAATGTAAAAATTACTCTCTGTTCGAACTCCTTTGAGAAGAGTCTTACCTGTGGTGCTTGATCTGACTTCACAATCTTGTGCTCTAAAAAGAACTTCACAGCCTTTGTCACACATTTGACTGAAACTTAGCAAATTCGCTTTTAGCCCATCTACAAATAATACATCTTGGGCCTTTCCTCTGACATTGTCTATGCTAACTGAGCCTTTTCCTTTTATTTTTATTGATTTATCATTGCCAAAGGTAACATTGCCAGATTTATTTTTATCAAGAGTTTTAAACTTGCTTCTGTCTCCAGTCATGTGTTTTGAGCAGCCACTATCCAAATACCACTGGCTTTTCTGGTCTTGAGCAGTTAGAGCCAAGTCACATTTATTTTCCTTCTTTTTCCACTGGAGGCATCCTTTTGTTCGGTAATTTTTGTGAGATGATGAATCACATCCTTTCAGAGGACATTTGGAAGGCATATGTCCAACTTGATTGCATATACAACATTTGATCATAGTTTTTGCAGAATTGTGAGTATGAACAAAATTTATTTGATTCATAAACCTCCTTGAGGTGTTGAACATCAATCTTTGTCCATACTTTCTACACTCAATGATTTTATGGCCAAATTACTTACAATAAAAACAGTAACCACAGAAACTATTTGCATACCTGATGTAAGGTTGTCTTTTCCATTTGTTTGCTTGAAGCAGTCTCTTTAATGTTTGCATCTTTTGCTGGTTTGAATTACTCCTCCTTGCATGACAATATGCAGCAATGTGTCCCAGCTTGTGGCAGACATAACAGGTGGCATTCTTTATAAGAGGGAAGAATCTCCTTTGATGGCTTCCAAATTTGACATACTCAGGGGCATATGATATTTTTCCTGTTGTCTTAGTGTTTACAACATTCTTTGTTACTAGAGGTTTCTTCTGATCTCTGTCTTCCTCATTACATTTTTTTTCTTTTGTAGGAATTGTTTGAGTTGCTTCATCATCCTTCTTTTCTTTTACAAAAATAATCTCTCTGTTTTCCTTTTCTTTGCTTTTACTTGATTCTCCTTCATAGCCTATTCCAGTTTTTAGCATAGGAGATATTTGAGAAACCAGAATTTCATTCAACTTACTAGAGCTTGTTGTTTGAGAAGAATTTATAGTCACTTTCCTTTGAGATTTTTCTAATTTCTTCCCGAGACATACTACTTCTTCTTCAAACTTCTCTTGTTCCTGAGTTTTCTCCTTGATTTGCTTAAGTAACATGTCCTCTATCTTGCTGGATTCTTCAAGCTCTATCTTTAGCTGCATAAGGACTTTTGAATTCTGTTCTTCTCATACATACTTGAGGAGAATGTCCTTTTGTTTTCTGCATTTCAGCTTGAGTCTATAAATCTCTTCCAGAGCACTTCTTAGCTCCCCCTCAATGTCAAATTCACCTTCTTCTTCTTCATCTTCTAGCAGGAGACCTTCAAGTTCTTCTATGGCCATCAATAAAAATTCAGAGGTTCCTTCTTCACTTGAAGGTTCATCTGAGTCTTCAGATGTACTATTGTCTTGTTGAGCATAAAAGGATTTTTTGCTGAACTTATTTCCTTTCTACCAGTTCTTTGATGTATTTTTCTCTGATTCTTGAGCCTGATTCTTTAATTTCTTGTGAGGACACTTAGCAGCATAGTGTCCAACTCTTCCATAGTTAAAGAAATTGAAAGGAAGTTTACCTTTGCATTTACCTGAACCTCTATCCAGTTTCATGACAAAATTTGCCTCTTCTTGATCCGAGCAGGAGCATATGTCTTCCTCTTCTTCTTTCTTATTTTCTGTTTTAAAGGTTGCCTCCCTCGTACTTGACTTCTTCTGTGGGAGCCTCATCTCATATGCTGTTAAATTTCCAAGTAGTTGGTTCATGGTCAAGGTTTCCCAATCAGTTGTTTCTTCTATTGCAGACACCTTGGGATTAAACTTGGATGGAAGAGATCTTAGAATTTTTTGCACAATTATACTTTCTGGCATGGTTTCTCCAAGAGATTTCATATTGTTAACAAATTCTGCAACTTTTAGGAAGAAACTGTCAATGTCTTCATCATCATTCATTTTTAGGTTCTCAAACCGGGCTCTATAGACTTGAAGTTTGGCAGTATTTACTTTCTTGTCTCCTTCATGGATGTTCTCCAGAGTATCCCACATCTCTTTGGCAGTGTCTTTGTGCATCACTTTGATAAAATCTGCTTCACACAATCCATTCAAGATAGCATTCATGGATTTTGCGTTAGCTACAAAATCTTGTTTGGATTCTTTCTCTAAGTCAGTTGACTTTGGGGCATATCCTAATTCCACATCACTCCAAATTTCTATTCCTAGAGACATTATGTATGTCCTCATCCTGATTTTCCAAAAGGCATAATTTACACCTGTAAGGAAAGGGGATTTATTGGTTGAGCATTCTTTACTAGCCATTCTGAGAACCTAGAATCTCCTTTCAGTTGTTAAACTGGTACAAAGGAACCTGCTCTGATACCAATTGTTGAACCCTTAGTTAAACTGAGAGGGGGGGGGGGTGAATCAGTTTAACACATTCATGGATTTTTGAAACTTTTCGTTAAAAAATATTTACCCTTCATTTCATGTCCAACTTAATATGTGAGTAATCTTAGAATGTGAGCAGCAAGTATTAATATAATATAATAGTAGACTTTAATATGAGAGCAGTAGGTATTAAGCAGATGATATAAATAAGATCAGCACATAAAAATCATGCACAGAGACACCAGATATAAGTGGAAACCCGTAAAGGGAGAAAACCACATCTTATTATTGTTGTGATGCAAAGGCAAGCTCCAACTCCCTCTCTCCACTGTTTTTCTGCAGGCACCAACCTACAGGAGGCTCCAACCTCAATTCTGCAAGCTACAACTTGCAAGGAAGTTCCAACTCCCTTCAATTTTCTGCAGGCACCAACCTACAGGAGCCTCCAACCTCAATCAGCTACAACTGACAGCTATCAAGCTTCAACTTGATAGGGAAGCTCCAACTTACTCAATTTATCACAAGAAGTGTTTGCTGATTTACCTCAGATATCAGCTCTGTTTTGTAACATTTCTTTCTCCTCCTCTCTTCCTTCTCTTCTCTGCCTCAATCTTCTATATTTTTCATCCTCTATTCTTACTCTCTCTCTCTCTCTCTCTCTATTTACTTATGCATATCAAATTATATATATACAATTCCTCACATGACTGTTTGTATTCCACAAGGAATTTTGAGTGACCAGCCATGACTCTTTGACTTCTTCCTTCTCAATTCTTTGTCCAACTTATTAAAAAATATAACAATATGTACAAATTACAGTGGGAGTTTTTCTTTTCCTTAGGATACTTGCCTTTGCATCACAAACAATATAAATAAAAATATTTACATTTTCAGTTACACATTTCAATTCCACTCAGCTCCTTTTCTGCACTTTGGCTTTACTGGATTTGTCTTTTTTGCTATTGTTGAGTGACTGTTCTATATATTTTGGTTCACCTTTGTGTCTATTCATCTGTTCACTGTACTTTTGTGCACCTGCTGTGTATATAACTGCTTTTTAATATAACAACTGATTTTAAATCTGGGCAAACTCTCAAGGTTCTAATCTCTTGGGCTAGCAATTTAATCAACTGTGGAGGCTTCTTATACTGATGATTATAAGACCCATAAAATACATAATATGCTCTTGTAATAAACCCAATCAATGTTTTAATACAATTTCGAAGCAATATTACAGCTCACTATATTAAATATCAACGTAGTATATATATCAACATATATATATGTTTCCCACCAAATGTGAAGACCCATGTATTTACTTTAACGTATGCCCATCTTCGAGTCAAACATTAAAAAACTGTTAATAAATTGTGGCCTTTGTTTAGCGCCCAACGTAAGCATGGTCACGGGTTTTATAACCTTTATATCATCAAACTATATTACGTTCCCCACTTAAATATATCACTTGATAATGCTCACATCCATAGTCCCGTTTAGCTCTCACTATACCCCATTCTCCTCTACGTGGTCTTCCTCAACTTCCTTTTGATTTCATACACACAGTTATACGTATGCATTTTATAATTTATCCTCTTCCATATAATGACTATGGAAACCCTTAAATATGTTCAGTCGCCGTCTTATAATAAGGTTGTCACCCTTATATTAATAACTGATATTTTTAATAAATTACTATAGGCCTCGGCCCCACCATACAATCGACGGAATCAATCAAATAAACACGCTCGTACCTTAAGTTTACCTTCACGCATCTTCCCAATATGATCACCGTCCGACGGCTTTGCACCAGATCGACGACTTGTATCGATATCGTACGGGGTCCTCAGTCGAGAGTTAATGTGCGATGGCACGCAGTGAGAGTGGTTTTGCCAACTTGCTCTAGGACACGCGTCGTCCGTCCTCTGGAATCGCTCCCAACATCTCAAATACCGTCCACTGTGTAAAGGTGGTGTGATGAAAACCATAAAATGCCGTCACAGTTCATCTGGTCATGGTTCCGCTTCTTCGACATGCCAGGTTCCACCCTTTTGCCTCGGGGTTCCACACCATTCAACTCCTGGCTTACAACTGAGCGCTCCTCCACAGGTTCGACGAATCCACAATGCACCGTTAACACAGTATCCCGGTTCTCTGCGTGCATTCAATCCACAATTCGGAACGAAGATAAACACCTTACTCTATAATACAGAGGGTTATCACGCGTTGGTTCATCATCTACCAGTCGAGATACACAGTCGACCGTATTAACATCGGTTCCTCTAAAACTTTCTAGCGGCCAGATCTTTAATCGATTGGCCTTTATTCTCTATTCTACAGTTCTTGCAGTTCTCTACATAGGTCTGTGCAGGTCTCCGTAACCATTAATTCCTTCAATTTATATGATGAATCTTTAATTTCGAACCCTTGCCACAGGGTTTATTCAAGAACTGTTATAACCCCTGATCAACTCACCTATGTGATCTGTGCATAGGTAATTGCACACCACAACACCTGCTAAAGAGCCATACAGTTTCTCACTAAAATCAAAGCTCCCTCTCATAGGATTTAGGTCAACATTATCCATGTCATACTGAAACAAATCCTTTTAGATACACAGCTGAAATTTCTTGTCTATTATACTGTCATCTATCTCCTGCTGCCTTTGTTCCTTCTATCCTGCCTCTGCCTCCTCTCTGTTGCCTCTGTTCTCTGCTACTTTGCTTTTCTCTTTTCCTAGTTACTGTTTCAGATGCTCCTCCTTTGTCAATTCCTTTTCCATCGATGAAGACATTTCCAACAGTCTCCCCCTTTGGTATTGATGGGAATACTCTTCCTCTGTTTGCCTTATAGAAGCCCCTTTTTGCTTTTCCTCCCCCTTTGACATCAATGGCAAAGGGTTGCTCATTTCCTAGTTTTCTTTCTGCATTTCCTCTTTCTGAGATCTTCTGAAGTTGTACCCTGCTGCTCCAAACTTTGGATTAAATCTAAAATTCTGACCCTGTAACCTTTTCTTTAACTCTTTTATGCTGGGTCTATTCTTTCCATAATCCTTTGACCCTAAGGACCTGTTTCAGGCTTTCCTTGCTGGCTGATCTCCCCCTGGAATGATATTTTCGTTTCTGTTCTCCCCCTGAAACTATGCTTTCCATTTATATCAGAGAGTAGCATCTACAGATACTGCCCCTAGTCTATCTCTCAAATATTCAAATGGTTCTCTAGCAAGAGGTTTGGTAAATATATCAGCTGTCTGTTCTTTTGTTGGTAATTATTCCAGCCTTACTATCTTTTGAGCCACTTTTTCTCGGACAAAATGATACTTGAGTGGGATATGCTTAGTTTTTGAGTGAAGCATAGGATTTTTAGATATACTTATAGCACTTGTATTATCACATTTGATCGAGATAGGTTCATCAATGCTTACCTTCATGTCTTGGAGGGTTTTCTTCATCCACATGACTTGTGTACAACATGCTACTGCTGCTATATATTGTGCTTCTGCTGTAGAAAGAGAGATAGATGTTTGTTTCTTGCTTAACCATGCCACCAGATTTTCTCCTAGATAGAATGCACCTCCACTTGTACTTTTCCTATCATCCACACAGCTGGCCCAATCTGCATCTGTGTATGCTGTCAAAGTGAATTTTTTGCCTTTAGGATACCAAAGCCCATATAGTGTTGTTCCTTGTAGATATATGAATATTCTTTTTACTACAAGAAGGTGATTTTGTTTAGGAGCTGCTTGATATCTAGCCACTAGTCCTACTGCTAGCATGATGTCTGGGCTTGATGCTGTCAGATACAACAGAATTCCTATCATGGATCTGTAGAGTTTTTGATCTATATCAGCAGATCCATCATCAACACACAACTTACATCCCGTGATCATGAGAGTTGACACAGGTTTGCAGTCCTCCATTTTGAACTTTTTCAACATTTTTTTTAAGTATTTTTCTTGTGAGATGAATGTACCTGTGTTCTTTTGTTGAATTTGAAGTCCTAAGTAGAAACTGATCTCTCCAATCATAGACATCTCAAACTCTGTTTTCATCTCATCAACAAATCCTTTTGCTAGTTCTTCTCGATTGCTTCCAAACATAATGTCATCAACATATACTACAACAATCAGGAGTTCATTTTCATGGGCTTTTATGTACAGATTGCTGTCTACTCCACCTCTCTTAAAGCCTTGTTTTTGCAAATAGTTATCCAGTCTTGAGTACCAAGCACGAGGAGCCTATTTTAGTCCATATAGAGCCTTCTTCAGTCTGCACACATTGTCTTCTTTGTCTGTTAAAGAGAAACCTTCTGGTTGTTCCATGTAGACTTCTTCTTCTAGATCTCCCTTCAGAAATGTAGATTTCACATCCATTTGGTATACCTTGAAGTCTTGGTAGCATGCAAAGGCCAGAAACATTTTGATGGCCTCCATTCTGGCTACAGGAGAAAATGTTTCATCATAATAAAGTCCTTCAATTTGTGAATATCCTTTGCAAACTAGTCTGGCTTTATTCCTGATTACCTGTACTTGCTCATTCATTTTATTATTGAATACCCATTTTGAGCCAATGATATTTTTCTCAATTGGTATAGAACTAGTTCCCAGGAATTTTTCTTCTCAATTTGGTCCAATTCTTCATTCATTGCCTTTACCCAATACTTGTCCTTGCTGGCTTCTTCAAATCTCTTTGGCTCTATCTGTGATAACATGGCTATGTATACCTCTTCTGTTTTTTCTGTTAGCTGCATTCTTGTCTGGACCCTTGCTTTCTTGTCTCCTATGATCTAATCTTCAGGATGATTCTTCTGAGTGTATCTTGAGGGGGTTTTCGATCTCAACTTGGCATCTTTTGTTGTCTTGCTTGTTTCATCATCATTCTGGTTTTCTTCTTCATGGTTGTCTGATGGACTGCAACAGTCTGTATCTCTTTTATTGTTTGGAAGTTATTCATCAAATCTCACATCAATACTTTCAACTATTTTTCGAAGAGTCTTGTTGTAGCACCTATACCCTTTACTTTTGGAAGCATATAATAGAAAAATCCCTTCATCTTCTCTTGCATCAAATTTCCCAAGATTTTCATCATTATTATTTATGTAACACTTGCTTCCAAAGATTCTAAAATGTTTAATTGAAGCTAGTTTCCCATGCCATAGTTCATATGGAGTCTTATCATTACTTGGTCTTAATTGGGCTTTATTAAGGATATGTACCGCTGTGTGTACTGCTTCTGCCCAGAAGGTTTGAGGAATATTACTCTCTTGCATCATGGCTCTGGAAATTTGTTGAACATATCTGTTTTTTCTGTCTGCTACTCCATTCTACTGAGGTGTCCGTGCAATAGTAAATTGTTGTTTTATGCCATATTCATTGCATAGATCTGCAAAGTCATAATCTATGAATTCACCTCCTCTATCCGATCTGATGCATTTTAGCTTGCATCCTATCTTATTTTCTGCTAATTCTTTGAATAATTTGAATTTGTCCAAAGCTTCCAATTTATTCTTGAGAAATGCAACCCATGTCATTCTAGAGAAATCATCTATTATCAGCATGAAGTAGGATTCTCCACTTGGTGTTTTAGGTCCACACAAATCCATGTGCACAAGCTAGAGTGGTCTTCTTGTTGATAACTCATCTTTGGCCTTGAAGGATGTGCAAGTCTGTTTGCCTAATTGACATGATTTACATATGGTATTAGAAGGCCTCTTTATTTCTAGCATGTCTCAGACACCTTTCTTCTTGCTTAGTCTGATGATGTGATCAAAGCTGAGATGTCCCAATCTTTTATGCCATAACCATGAATCCTCAAGTTTGCTAAGATGACATGCTTCATCTTCCTCTTTCACAATGTAAACATTACTCTCTGTTTGAACTCCTTTGAGTAGAGTCTTACCTGTGGTGCTTGATCTGACTTCACAATATTGTGCTCTAAAAAGAACTTCATAGCCTCTGTCACACATTTGACTGACACTTAGAAAATTTGTTTTTAGCCCATCTACAAATAATACATCTTGGGCCTTTCCTCTGCCATTGTCTATGCTAACTGAGCCTTTTCCTTTTTTTTTCCTGATTTATCATTGCCAAAGGTAACATTTCCAAATTTCTTTTCAACAAGAGTTATAAACTTGCTTCTGTCTCCAGTCATGTGTTTTTAGAAGCCACTATCCAAATACCACTGGCTTTTCAGGTCTTGACCAGTTAGAGCCAAGTAACATTTATTCTCCTTCTTTTTCCACTAGAGGCATCCTTTTGTTCGGTAATTTTTGTGAGATGATGAATCACATCCTTTCAGAGGACATTTGGAAGGCATATGTCCAACTTGATTGCATATACAACATTTGATCATAGTTTTTGCAGAATTGTGAGTATGAACAAAATTTCTTTGATTCATAAACCTTCTTGAGGAGTTGAACATCAATATTTGTCCATACTTTCTACACTTAATGATTTTATGGCCAAATTCCTTGCAATAAAAATAGTAACCATAGAAACTATTTGCATACCTGATGTAAGGTTGTATTTTCCATTTGTTTGCTTGAGGCAGTCTCTTTAATGTTTGCATCTTTTTCTAGTTTGAATTACTCCTCCTTGCATGACAATATGCAGTAATGTGTCCCAGCTTGTGGCAAACATAACATGTGGCATTATTTATAAGAGGGAAGAATCTCCTTTGATGGCTTCCAAATTTGACATACTCAGGGGCATATGATCTTTTTGCTATTGTCTTAGTGTTTACAACATTCTTTGTTACTGGAGGTTTCTTCTGATCTCTGTCTTCCTCATTACATGTTTCTTATTTTGTAGGAATTGTTTAAGTTGCTTCATCATCCTTCTTTTCTTTTGCAAAAATAATCTATTTGTTTTCCTTTTCTTTGCTTTTACTTGATTCTCCTTCATAGCCTATTCCAGTTTTTATCATAGGAGATCTTTGAGCAACCAGAATTTCATTCAACTTATTAGAGCTTGTTGTTTGAGAAGAATTTATAGCCACTTTCGTTTGAGCTTTTTCTAATTTCTTCCCGAGACATACAACTTCTTCTTCTAACTTCTCTTGTTCCTGAGTTTTCTCCTTGATTTGCTTAAGTAACATGTCCTCTATCTTCTTAGCTTCTTCAAGATCTATCTTTAGCTGCATAAGGGCTTCTGAATTATGTTCTTCTCGTACATACTTGAGGATAATGTAATTTTGTTTTCTGCATTTCAGCTTGAGTCTATCAATCTCTTCCAGAGCACTTCTTAGCTCCCCCTCAAGGTCAACTTCACCTTCTTCTTCTTCATATTCTAGCAGGAGACCTTCAAGTTCTTCTATGGCCATCAATAAAAATTCAGAGGTTCCTTCTTCACTTGAAGGTTCATCTGAGTCTTCAGATGTACTATTGTCTTGTTGAGCATAGAAGGATTTTCTGCTGAAATTCTTTCCTTTCTACCTGTTCTTTGATGTATTTTTCTCTGATTCTTGAGCCTGATTCTTTAATTTCTTGTGAGGACACTTAGCAGCATAGTGTCCAACTCTTCCATAGTTAAAGCATTTGAAAGGAAGTTTACCTTTGTATTTACCTAAGCCTCTATCTAGTTTTTGACAAAATTTGCCTCTTCTTGATCTGAGCAGGAGCATATTTCTTCCTCTTATTCTTTCTTCTTTTCTGTTTTAAAGGCTGCCTCCCTCATACTTGACTTCTTCTGTGGGAGCCTCATCTCATATGTTGTTAAATTTCTAAGTAGCTGGTTCATGGTCAAGGTTTCCCAATCAACTGTTTCTTCTATTGCAGACACCTTGGGATTAAACCTGGATGGAAGAGATCTTAGAATTTTTTGCACAATTATACTTTCTGGCATGGTTTCTCCAAGAGCTTTCATATTGTTTACAAATTCTGCTACTTTTAGGAAGAAACTGTCAATGTCTTCATCATCATTCATTTTTAGGTTCTCAAACTGGGCTCTATAGACTTGAAGTTTGGCAGTCTTTACTTTCTTGTCTCCTTCATGGATGTTCTCCAGAGTATCCCACATCTCTTTGGCAGTGTCTTTGTGCATCACTTTGATAAAATCTGCTTCACAATCCATTCAAGATAGCATTCATGGCTTTTTCGTTAGCTACAAAATCTTGTTTGGATTCTTTCTCTGATTCAGTTGACTTTGGGGCATATCCTAATTCCACAGCACCCCAAACTTCTATTCCTATAGACATTATGTATGTCCTCATCCTGATTTTCCAGAAGGCATACTTTACACCTGTAAAGAAAGGGGCTTTATTGGTTGAGCATCCTTCTTTACTAGCCATTCTGAGAACCTAGAATCTCCTTTCAGTTGTTAAACTGGTACAAAGGAACCTGCTCTGATACCAATTGTTGAACCCTTAGTTAAACTGAGAGGGGGGGGGGGTGAATCAGTTTAACACATTCATGGATTTTTGAAACTTTTCATTAAAAATTATTTACGCTTCATTTCATGTCTAACTTAATATGTGTGTAATCTTAGAATGTGAGCAGCAAGTATTAATATAATATAACAGTAGACTTTAATATGAGAGCAGCAGTTATTAAGCAGATGATATAAATCATATCAACACATAAAAATCATGCACAAAGACACCATATATAAGTGGAAACCCATAAAGGGAGAGAACCACATCTTATTGTTTTTCTGATGCAAAGGCAAGCTCCAACTCACTCTCACCACTAATTTTCTACAGGTACCAACCTACAGGAAGCTCCAACCTCAATTCTACAAGCTACAACTTGCAAGGAAGTTCCAACTCCCTTCAATTTTCTGCAGGCACCAACCTACAGGAGGCTCCAACCTCAGTCAGCTACAACTGACAGCTATCAAGCTTCAACTTGATAGGGAAGCTCCAACTTCCTCAATTTATCACAAGAAGTGTTTGATGATTTACCTCAGATATCAGCTCTGTTCTGTAGCATTTCTTTCTGCTCCTCTCTTCGTTCTCTTCTCTGCCTCAATCTTCTATATTTTTCATTCTCTATTCTTACTCTCTCTCTCTCTCTCTATTTACTTATGCATATCAAATTATATATATAGATTTCCTCACATGACTGTTTGTATTCCACAAGGAATTTTGAGTGACCAACCATGACTCTTTGACTTTTGCCTTATCAATTCTTTGTCCAACTTATTAAAAAATATAACAATATGTACAAATTACAGTGGGAGTTTTTCTTTTCCTTAGGATACTTGCCTTTGCATCACAAACAATATAAACAAAAATATTTACATTTTTAGTTACACATTTCAATTCCACTTAGCTCCTTTTCTGCACTTTGGCTTTACTGGATTTGTCTTTTCTGCTGCTATTGGGTGACTGTTCTGTATATTTTGGTTCACCTCTGTGTCTATTCATCTGTTCACTGTACTTTTGTGCACATGTTGCATATATAACTGCTTTTTAATATAACAGATGATTTTAAATATGGGCAAACTCTCAAGGTTCTAATCTCTTGGGCTGGCACTTTAATCAACTCTGGAGGCTTCTTATACTCACGATTATAAGACCCATAAAATACATAATATGCTCTTGTAATAAACCCAATCAATGTTTTAATACAATTTCGAAGCAATATTACAGCTCACTATATTAAATATCAGCGTAGTATATATATCAGCATATATATATGTTTCCTACCAAATGTGAAGACCCATGTATTTACTTTAACATATGCCCATCTCCGAGTCAAACATTAAAAAACTATTAATAAACCATGGCTTTTGTTTAGCGCCCAACGTAAGCATGGTCACGGGTTTTATAACCTTTATATCATCAAACTGTATTACGTTCCCCACTTAAATATATCACTTGATCATGCTCACATCCATAGTCTCGTTTAGCTCTCACTATACCCCGTTCTCCTCTACGTGGTCTTCCTCAACTTCCTTTTGATTTCACACACACAGTCATATGTATGCATTTTATAATTTATCCTCTTCCATATTATGACTATGGAAACCCTTAAATATGTTCAGTCGCCGTCTTATAATAAGGTTGCCGCCCTTATATTAATAACCGATATTTTTAATAAATTACTATAGGCCTCGGCCCCACCATACAATCGACGAAGTCAATCAAATACATATGCCCGTACCTTAAGTTAACCTTCGCGCATCTTCCCAATATGATCACTGTTACACCATTTTTTGGTCATCTAACCTATTATTATTAGATGAACCCAAGTACACCATGTAAGACCAATTTTACCCTAAGTAAAATTGTTTTCACCATATAAAATAACTTCATAACTTATTTGGTGATATTTAACCCAAAACAAAGAAATTAATTAAATAAATCATTATTTATTTAATTATTTCCTAAGAACAAGTTATTTAAATCATTATTTAAATAATATTCTTAGTTAAATTTGACTAAATCATCCATAAATAATTAAATAAACCATTATTTATTTAATTATATTCCCATCATTCCCCTAAAATGATAAATAAATCATTTATTTATTTTTTATTTATAAATAAAGGAATTGACCCAAGTCAAGAATCCTTTTCCCTCCAACAAATATAATAAAATATTCCTAAAGGTGCTTCTAGAATTCGATTAATAATATTTTATTCATGCACCGAGTTCTAGACCGCCCCAATATTTTGTTATAAATAGGGGGGTTTTCCCCATTCATTAACCACCTTCATTGCATTAGATCACTCTAGATCTTCTCTTGGTCACCATTTTCCATTTTTCTTTGTGAACTCCCATTGAGTTCTATGTTTGCTTTTCCACATCCATAAGAGAGAGAAATGCTAGATCTGAAACACTGAGGACTTCCAAGAACCCATCCCACTGAGGAGAACCGGAAAACACCTTTCTTTTTTTCCTCACAGGTGCCCCATTCTTTAATATAATACAAAATTCTTTCATATACATTCTTCTTGTCTTGTTCATTGGATCTATGGAGCTATGTTATTTTTTATCTGCTTAATATCTTTTGTGCTTAGATCTGAATTTGTGCAGCAATCTTAAAGGTATTTTGCAGCCATAATCGATGTTAGGGCTATTTGTTATGTGTAGCTAAAGTGATCTTTTATGACGAAAGATTCATACTAACAATTGGCGACTCCACACGGGTTTTCTTT